>SJYW01033525.1:217579-255357 GCA_006410735.1 Raphicerus campestris
TGAACCTCCCTTTGCCGTCCATCTAGTTGTTCAGTAAAATGGAAATGAGTGAAAACTCAGAAAAATTCAGAAGACATGATCTGAGGAATATGGTTCCAGCCCACCAATGGGCCTTGCCTAGAAATCAGAAGACCGGTAAACAGAAAGCCTCCTTTGCACTTCAGTTCATGGATATGGCCTACTGTTTGGTTTGACGCGTCCCTCAGTCACTGTTGGTGTTGTGCCTGGTTCAGTGGATTTTTGGTGGTGCCGCATGAATCGACCTCGTGTTTACAGACTGTTTCTGTTAACTACCGCAGGTTTACACCCTACGAATGGTATAACCCCCACCCCTGCAACCCCGACTCAGACGTGGTGGAAAACAATTTCACTTTACTAAATAGTTTCTGGTTTGGAGTTGGAGCTCTCATGCAACAAGGTACAAGGTTGCCCATCTTTGTCACACGCATCCCACGGTCTGCTGACAGGCTTTCATGCTGGTAAACTCCACCAAGAAGACAGGCGGTAGGCTAAAACCCAACTCCGAAGTTAAAAAGATAGAACCTGGCTTCCCAGACAGTTCTAAAAATAAAAAAAGACAAAAATATGACAGCAACAGAACTCCTTTGCTACAGATCTAAAATAAACTTCTATCAAGCAACAAATATAACTTTTCCTAGAGGGAAGGAAAGGATAAATTACCTTAGAAATTGTTTACAAACTGGCATAGATGGAGATATCTATCTTTTCCTTTTTAGTCATAACCTCACAAGTTACAATTTGAAAAGGGCTAAAATTTGAGTCCTTTGAAAACCAGGTTGACTTACATCCTTCCAATAGATGACAGTTCCTAAAACTGTCACCTAATTACCTCTCTGACAAACCCTACTGGGATTCATCTTAGCTTCCCAGTAACTTTTTACAATCTCCCTCAGTTTGTAACCATAGCAACAGTAAACTGGAGATGTTGGAGGAAATAAAATTCAAACCACAGAAATGTAATCTATTTTGTACATTTTCTATGATTTGAAGGATTTTGACTTTGTGGGGAAGGGAGGAGTGAGTTGTTTTAACCTTTGGAAGAAATCCAACACTTTTGTGGATTTTCCTCAGCTTTGATTCCAGGCGTATGGTCTAGAAAATACTTCTCAAGATTAAATGCATTAATTTAAGAAAATCATCAGTCACAGATGCTGTTGTGTTTGGAATATCTCCTTATTTGACAACAAGCTGCAAAATAAATTGGCAAAGGAAATTTCAACTAGGATATATATTAAAGATGTTTGTTACTTAGGGGTAAGCCCTAAGGCTTCTCAGGAGAGACTTGTTATCATGCTACTTGAAGTGTTTATATTGTGTTTAAAAATTCCAAGGAGAGAGAACAGGGTTTCTAGAGTGGAAACACCAAATAATTGAGCAAAGTGAGTAAATCATCTCAACATGCAGTTAAGTATAGTTTATTCAGGCAGTGCAAAGTTGGTGTAGACCCAGCACCTGATTTACTGGAAATCACTTGTGTGAGTTTAGCGCGTAAGACAGAACTATACATCCCACAGGAAAACTCATTGGATGACATACACTGCTTTACCAGTGCATTTAGTTTTTAAGGCATTTGTCTTGTGAGCAATCACTTTCAAAGAATGAAAGAGACGTCCTTCCTTACCAGTAGCTTGCCTTCCTATGCCATTAAAATAGAAAAATATAGACGGGTTTCCTAGAGTATGCAGCACGCCTGTGCAGGTATATGCGACCGTGACTGCCTTTTGTCATATGAGTGTTATTGCTGCTCTTTAGTAGCTATGTCATGTCCAACTCTGTGACCCCTAGGACTGTAGCCTGCCAGCTCCTCTGTCATGGGATTTCCCAGGCAAGAAAACTGGGGGGAAATGCCATTTCCTTCTCCAGGGGATCTTCCTGATCCAGTGATCGAACCTATGTCTCCTGCATTGGAAGGCAGATTCTTCACTGCTGAGCCACAAGGGAAGCCCATCATATGCGTGTACCCTCCCCCTAAATTTCTCTTTTATACTCTACCTGTTTGGAGTTTCCCATCATCCACAGCAAACCGTGGGATGCAGTGTCTGCTAGTTACCACGACCTTGGGTACATGACAGTCAGCCCCAACCAGACTCTGCTTGTTTTTCAAGAAGTTTAAAGTATCTGTCAGGTGAAAAAAATATTATGATGTACAAATTTGCGGTACTGGTGACTGTTCGTGCATTTGTCCTTAGTATGTGGCATTGGACCGGGTAGCTAACTTCTATATTGACTGTTGTGCTCTTGCTAGCAGAAGTTTGTCACTGTACTCAATTGGAAACCATTTTGTTTAATTTCTTTTTTAATGTGATGATCAGGCTTTCTCTTTTCTACAGAGCGTGAGCAAAGTCTGGATCAGGATTGGCTGTCATGTCTGCCGTAAAAGGCACTAAAGAGACTTCAGCAAGTATTGTCTCTCATCCCAAATATTTTCTGATGATGTTTTATTCTACTTTTATTACTGCCATGGTTTCATCCTCTAGAGTTCTGACCTTTAACAAATCATCTCTACTTGAGTGAAGGCATTTCTAGGTATATCAGTTAACACTGAGAGTCATGAAAGTCAGAAAACTGTGTGAATTTTTTTCAAAAGATGAAGTGTTGAGAAATTCATACCATCTACCAAGGGTTTAAAATGTAGTATGAGTAGGTTCTTATTAATTATTTTTAATTTCCAAGACAACTTCATTCAAATGTATAAATATGATTTATTTTAAAGTGTGATAGATGTGAATTTATTATTGCATGCAGACAGTTGGTTATCCATCTGTCTGCCTAGTTTTCCTGCCATATAATACACAATTATATGAATAATAAATTAAAACCTGATCTTTTCACAAACACAACCAAATAATAAGGATAAATTCACAGCAGAAAATCTATACCTATAAGCTAAGAAAATATATCTACTAACTGTATTACCTATTTCCTATGGGTATTTTATGAAATAAATGGTATTTTAATGATAGCCAACTAAAGATCTAAAATAATATCACACTGCCACGAGGCTGCTAGATCAATTCAGTATGAAGATATGAAACAAACTTGGGCATTAAACATACACACCCACAGCATATAAATCCCATTAAACTGCAAGATTACAGCAACAGCAATGCACTCTCTTACTAAATNATTTTAATGATAGCCAACTAAAGATCTAAAATAATATCACACTGCCACGAGGCTGCTAGATCAATTCAGTACGAAGATATGAAACAAACTTGGGCATTAAACATACACACCCACAGCATATAAATCCCATTAAACTGCAAGATTACAGCAACAGCAATGCACGATCTTACTAAATCCTTAGAAGCAGTTTGATGAAAACTGTTATAAATCTGTGTAACGTTACACACTCAAATTCAAACAAACAAGCAAAAAAGAAGAAAAAACACAGTGAAGCCATTAACCTCATTAAAAGAGAATAGAGTACAAAGAATAGCTTTAGAAGAATATAGCTAATTCAAAGCTAAGAAACTCTGCCAACATTTATCTGCATATCATGAGCCTGGAGCTGACTTTGATTTCATGAGCAATATTTGCATTTGTTTACAGATTAACCTTGAGCATAAATTCATGTATTTGTAGATTGGTAAACTCCAATTTCCCTTTCTATCTTAAGCCATTAATGACAAAACTTCAAGACAATCAGAACAGTGAAACACTCCTTTAAACCAGATAATTCACCTGCTGAACTTCACACTTTTGATTTAACTTATGGTGTTTTCCTTTCACTTCTTAAGTGGTACCATATACTCTATCATTTCTCTGAGTTTATGGAGAAAATGCTAAGAGAGAAGCAATGGTGAATTTCAGGCAAGCAGATTAACCAAAATCCATCCATGGATCAACATAATTAGGGTAAGGGCTGCATAAGCCTTTCTGCCCCTTTTGGTTCTGCTGCTGGATTTATAACCTTCCATAGCTCAGCTTGATCAAAAGTTTTGAGCTAGAGAGCTTTCACAGATGCTTGTCCTTTGTGTAGGTAAACTTTGCCTGTGTACCCTTTNGTCCAACTCTGTGACCCCTAGGACTGTAGCCTGCCAGCTCCTCTGTCATGGGATTTCCCAGGCAAGAAAACTGGGGGGAAATGCCATTTCCTTCTCCAGGGGATCTTCCTGATCCAGTGATCGAACCTATGTCTCCTGCATTGGAAGGCAGATTCTTTACTGCTGAGCCACAAGGGAAGCCCATCATATGCGTGTACCCTCCCCCTAAATTTCTTTTATACTCTACCTGTTTGGAGTTTCCCATCATCCACAGCAAACCGTGGGATGCAGTGTCTGCTAGTTACCACGACCTTGGGTACATGACAGTCAGCCCCAACCAGACTCTGCTTGTTTTTCAAGAAGTTTAAAGTATCTGTCAGGTGAAAAAAATATTATGATGTACAAATTTGCGGTACTGGTGACTGTTCGTGCATTTGTCCTTAGTATGTGGCATTGGACCGGGTAGCTAACTTCTATATTGACTGTTGTGCTCTTGCTAGCAGAAGTTTGTCACTGTACTCAATTGGAAACCATTTTGTTTAATTTCTTTTTTAATGTGATGATCAGGCTTTCTCTTTTCTACAGAGCGTGAGCAAAGTCTGGATCAGGATTGGCTGTCATGTCTGCCGTAAAAGGCACTAAAGAGACTTCAGCAAGTATTGTCTCTCATCCCAAATATTTTCTGATGATGTTTTATTCTACTTTTATTACTGCCATGGTTTCATCCTCTAGAGTTCTGACCTTTAACAAATCATCTCTACTTGAGTGAAGGCATTTCTAGGTATATCAGTTAACACTGAGAGTCATGAAAGTCAGAAAACTGTGTGAATTTTTTTCAAAAAATGAAGTGTTGAGAAATTCATACCATCTACCAAGGGTTTAAAATGTAGTATGAGTAGGTTCTTATTAATTATTTTTAATTTCCAAGACAACTTCATTCAAATGTATAAATATGATTTATTTTAAAGTGTGATAGATGTGAATTTATTATTGCATGTAGACAGTTGGTTATCCATCTGTCTGCCTAGTCTTCCTGCCATATAATACACAATTATATGAATAATAAATTAAAACCTGATCTTTTCACAAACACAACCAAATAAAATAAGGATAAATTCACAGCAGAAAATCTATACCTATAAGCTAAGAAAATATATCTACTAACTGTATTACCTATTTCCTATGGGTATTTTATGAAATAAATGGCATTTTAATGATAGCCAACTAAAGATCTAAAATAATATCACACTGCCACGAGGCTGCTAGATCAATTCAGTACGAAGATATGAAACAAACTTGGGCATTAAACATACACACCCACAGCATATAAATCCCATTAAACTGCAAGATTACAGCAACAGCAATGCACTCTCTTACTAAATCCTTAGAAGCAGTTTGATGAAAACTGTTATAAATCTGTGTAACGTTACACACTCAAATTCAAACAAACAAGCAAAAAAAAAAAACAAAACACAGTGAAGCCATTAACCTCATTAAAAGAGAATAAAGTACAAAGAATAGCTTTAGAAGAATATAGCTAATTCAAAGCTAAGAAACTCTGCCAACATTTATCTGCATATCATGAGCCTGGAGCTGACTTTGATTTCATGAGCAATATTTGCATTTGTTTACAGATTAACCTTGAGCATAAATTCATGTATTTGTAGATTGGTAAACTCCAATTTCCCTTTCTATCTTAAGCCATTAATGACAAAACTTCAAGACAATCAGAACAGTGAAACACTCCTTTAAACCAGATAATTCACCTGCTGAACTTCACACTTTTGATTTAACTTATGGTGTTTTCCTTTCACTTCTTAAGTGGTACCATATACTCTATCATTTCTCCGAGTTTATGGAGAAAATGCTAAGAGAGAAGCAATGGTAAATTTCAGGCAAGCAGATTAACCAAAATCCATCCATGGATCAACATAATTAGGGTAAGGGCTGCATAAGCCTTTCTGCCCCTTTTGGTTCTGCTGCTGGATTTATAACCTTCCATAGCTCAGCTTGATCAAAAGTTTTGAGCTAGAGAGCTTTCACAGATGCTTGTCCTTTGTGTAGGTAAACTTTGCCTGTGTACCCTTTCTTCAAGAGAGAAAGATGTTTTTTCTTTTTCTTGGAAATACATTAAATGCTTCTATATTACCTTTTTACAAATAATCAGGAACCATCTGATAATGCCTAAAATGAGTGTTTTTACCAAGAAGGGCCCCTTTCCACCTCCAAAACAGCCAGCTTTGAAGTATAATTAAATTGTACTTTATTTGAGGACAAAATTGTGCCTTTTCAGTGAATATATTATTTTCAGTTAAACAAGAATAAACATTAAAAAATAATTTTGACTTCAAAAATAACATAAAATAAAAGAATGATTCATCAGCTGTCAAGTACAGTTGCGCCCAATATCATTTGATTTGTAAAACAGTGTTTTATTAAATGCATGTGATAAATAACATGATATGTAAATCTTTTGAAAGTTTCTCCCATTAATGTTAGATAAAATGTTAATGTTAACATTTTAAAGCTTTCACTGTTGTACAACCTAGAACATTTTATCTCACACAATAAGATGTATATTAGACAGTACAAAAAGGCCAGAAGTCTGAGGATTTTTCAGCAAAAACAAGCAAACAAACTCAATCTAAGCAACTAAGCTGCTTATAAATTTAGACATAGAATAACTCAGGGTTAAAACCATTAAAACCATCAAATGGAAATAAATCACATTTAAGCAGCAGCAGTGATAAATGATAAAAGATCATTTAAATTCTACTTCATTTTCTAAAAAGATACATCTGTTCACCTACACACAAGAGAATAAATGCTTAATAGATTTATGATTTTGAGCCACAAAAATGCATTATCTCTCTAGACTACTATTGAATCGTGAGTCTTCTCCCTTCTCATACCTCTGTTTAACACTCTTACTCTGGTGATACCATCATAGGATCAGAATTGATGCCCAAAGCTCTCTCAACCAGAATAGTCGGAGGGATATGGTGGTTTTTCACCCTAATCATCATTTCATCCTACACTGCCAATCTGGCCGCCTTCTTGACAGTAGAGCGAATGGAATCCCCCATTGATTCAGCGGATGATTTGGCAAAACAAACCAAGATAGAATATGGGGCCGTCAGAGATGGATCAACAATGACCTTCTTCAAGGTAAGGAACTAACAGAATATTCTCAATGGTCACCTCATACTGATGGAAAAAAGGTGTGGAATAAGAGTTTGTCCAAAAAAATAATTGTTAGGCAATTTTTTTATAAAATAAAATGTCTAATGATGTATTCTGATTACAAAGAATCCAGGTGCCCACAGCAGTCAGTGTAAAGCAATTTCTTCAGTTCATCTAGATATCAGTCCTNTGTCCAAAAAAAAAAAATTGTTAGGCAATTTTTTTATAAAATAAAATGTCTAATGATGTATTCTGATTACAAAGAACCCAGGTGCCCACAGCAGTCAGTGTAAAGCAATTTCTTCAGTTCATCTAGATATCAGTCCTTCTATCCCCAATATAGTACACTCAAATCCACATATCTCTCTCTACCTTCAACATTTTTCTCTTGCCTTTACACCATTTAGATATCAATTCTTCTATCCTCAATTTAATACACTCAGTTCCACATATCAGTACCTTCAATATCTTTTCTTACCTTTACATCCATTAATTAATGACTCATGTATGGAACTCACAAAATAAAGTTCACTTAATCTGAATTCCAATCAAAATATGTAAATATCATTGTTTGATTCATGTTCTATACTGGATGAAACAGGAACAGATGACAAGTAAATGTGTTGATAGTGGAATTTATTTGGAGAATTAAATCCAAAAATATCCCAAGAGACTCCAGTCTAATATTGCATCTGCACCAACAGGGATAGTACTCCCAGTACAGCCTGAAACCTTCCCCATAGCCTAGAGAGCTTCCTGAGGCACCAAAGGAGATTGAAGCTAGAATCAATACAGTTTTAGTGTCAAGTACATTTTGTTGTTCATGTCTTTTAATGACTTACCCAGAGTAATGAAGCTGATTTCAGCTTTGCATACAGAATAAGCTGTAGTAGTTTTATTATCAAATCTCAGGTACTGTATCTCCCATGGGGGAAAATATGGATTTTAATAGATCCAGAAACCTTTAGAGATGACAAAAAACCTTAGAGATCAGAAAGATTAAGACCTTCACGTTACTCATGAAAAGAACAAAACCCTCAGAAGCTAAATTTTCTGCTCAAAATCATATACTTGGTTTAAGACAGAGATAGGCAAGGACCTTCTTGTAAGAGATAGTTGTGTCTGTGTGGGTGGACGGGGTGGGCCATGGGAGCAGGGAAGGAAAACAGCAATTGCAACCAAAGTAAATTCTAAAAACTCTTTTGTTGACATTTCACACCTGGATTACCAAAATGAAGTTGCCACCCCAGGACCAAGTGGACTACTCTGACTTGTGGAGAATATTAAAGTAGAGACAAAATATGAAGGGTAAAAAAAAAAAGTGAACACATCTTGGTATAACAGTTCACAAAAATTGGTATTGTGTATGTGTTTGTGTTCATCACTCAGTTGTGTCCAACTCTAGCTCGGACTCGAGCTAGACTGTAGCTCACCAGGCTCCCATCTATTACTTATGCAGTAAATGTGGTTTAGCAATTACCAACAGTAATAGATAAACAAATAAAAACTTGTTTTAAGAGTAAACTAGGGAGCATCCCTGGCAATCCAGTGCAATCCCTTCCAATGCAGGGAATGTGGGCTTGATTCCTGGTCAAGGAGCTAAGATACCATATGCCTTGGAACCAAAAAAAAATATATATATACACATACATACATATATATATATATAACAGAAGTGATATTTTAATAAATTCAATAAAGTTTTTTTTTAAATGGTCCACATCAAAAAAAAATCTTAATAAAAAGAGTACACTATACCCAGAGGTTAACAAAAAAACAGAATAATCTTAAAATGTTAAGATTTTCTTTTCCTCTATTAAAAAAAATGATTTTTAAACACTTTTTTTTTAAGAAANAAAAATATCCCAAGAGACTCCAGTCTAATATTGCATCTGCACCAACAGGGATAGTACTCCCAGTACAGCCTGAAACCTTCCCCATAGCCTAGAGAGCTTCCTGAGGCACCAAAGGAGATTGAAGCTAGAATCAATACAGTTTTAGTGTCAAGTACATTTTGTTGTTCATGTCTTTTAATGACTTACCCAGAGTAATGAAGCTGATTTCAGCTTTGCATACAGAATAAGCTGTAGTAGTTTTATTATCAAATCTCAGGTACTGTATCTCCCATGGGGGAAAATATGGATTTTAATAGATCCAGAAACCTTTAGAGATGACAAAAAACCTTAGAGATCAGAAAGATTAAGACCTTCACGTTACTCATGAAAAGAACAAAACCCTCAGAAGCTAAATTTTCTGCTCAAAATCATATACTTGGTTTAAGACAGAGATAGGCAAGGACCTTCTTGTAAGAGATAGTTGTGTCTGTGTGGGTGGACGGGGTGGGCCATGGGAGCAGGGAAGGAAAACAGCAATTGCAACCAAAGTAAATTCTAAAAACTCTTTTGTTGACATTTCACACCTGGATTACCAAAATGAAGTTGCCACCCCAGGACCAAGTGGACTACTCTGACTTGTGGAGAATATTAAAGTAGAGACAAAATATGAAGGGTAAAAAAAAAAAGTGAACACATCTTGGTATAACAGTTCACAAAAATTGGTATTGTGTATGTGTTTGTGTTCATCACTCAGTTGTGTCCAACTCTAGCTCGGACTCGAGCTAGACTGTAGCTCACCAGGCTCCCATCTATTACTTATGCAGTAAATGTGGTTTAGCAATTACCAACAGTAATAGATAAACAAATAAAAACTTGTTTTAAGAGTAAACTAGGGAGCATCCCTGGCAATCCAGTGCAATCCCTTCCAATGCAGGGAATGTGGGCTTGATTCCTGGTCAAGGAGCTAAGATACCATATGCCTTGGAACCAAAAAAAAATATATATATACACATACATACATATATATATATATAACAGAAGTGATATTTTAATAAATTCAATAAAGTTTTTTTTTAAATGGTCCACATCAAAAAAAAATCTTAATAAAAAGAGTACACTATACCCAGAGGTTAACAAAAAAACAGAATAATCTTAAAATGTTAAGATTTTCTTTTCCTCTATTAAAAAAAATGATTTTTAAACACTTTTTTTTTAAGAAATACATCATTGGTTTAATGAGGGTATAAAGAGTGGTGATTGTTTCTTTTTTAGACAAGTGTTGTTTTCAGGACAAATGACTTTAAATATTGGCTTTCCAACTTTCTGAAAGCTTAAATTTTCCTAAAATCAATAGTGTGAAGAAACACAAGCTACCCACAGCTAGTAATTCATCACAATACTTGTCAGAAACCACGAGAGTGACTTGCAAGGCATATAGGACCGAGGGACACTGCTAAAGCAGAACTGAGTATGTCTGAAAAAATGTCTGAAATGACTTACCTCTTTCACCAATATCAAAAAGTTTTAGAGTATGGAGAAAGGGGCAGGTAGAAGCAGAGAAGATTCTATGACTACTATAGTATAGTACAGTATACAAAGAGCGTGTGCTCAGTCATGTCCGACTCTTTGCAACCCCATGTACTGTAACCCACAAGCCTCCTCTGTCCATGGGATTTTCCTGGCAAGAATACTGCTCATTAAGATGTACATTATAAATATAAAAACAGGGAGAGGTTATGCTTTGAAAAAGCCATAGATATGACTCTGCCACCGTCCAGTCAATCATTGGATTCACACAGTATCCTTTAACCTTATTTTGATTTATTTCTGCTCACGTGTTTCTAAATATAAAAAGTGTTGGTCCCCACATCACCTGGCAGGACCCTAGGGTCAACACATTAAGGTATTCTTGGATAGTGTTTTTCATTGAAATAATTCAGTGCTAGTCTCACAACTGCTGTTCCCTGGGCATTTTCAGAGCAGGCTCCTGCTTGCTCCCTGGTCCTGAGAATGAGGTCAGGGTAAGTTTCTGGGGTGACTGGCCAAATGAGACAACAAGCATCTCAGGGAGAAACACCATGATGAGAGTACAAACAAGGACAAGGAGACAAGAAGCATGCATTACACACCAGCTGATTGCCACACACTCTGCTCCTAAACACTTAAAATATATTATCTCATTTTATCCTTATAAAGGGCAACTGAGGAAAAAGCTAATATTATCTCCATTGTATGATGAGGAAAATGAGGCATATATACATGCATGCTAAGACACTTTAGCCATATCCACTCTATGCAATGCTATGGAGGATAGTCTGACAGACTTCTCTACCATGGGATTCTCCAGGCAAGAATATGGCGGTGCGTTGCCATGCCCTTCTCCAAGGGATCTTCCCAACCCAGGAATCGAACCTAGGTCTCCTGCATTGCAGGCAAATTCTTTACCTTCTTAGCCACTAGTAGGAAAGTAAATAAGGCATCAGTTCAGTTCACTTCAGTCGCTCAGTTCAGTTCAGTCGTTCAGTTATGTCCAACTCTTTGCATGGACTGCAGCACACCAGGCCTCCCTGTCTATCACCAACTCCAGAAGCTTGCTCAAACTCAAGTCCATCGAGTAGGTGATGTCAGCCAACCATTTCATCCTCTGTCATCCCCTTCTCCCACCTTCAATCTTTCGTAGCACCAGGGTCTTTTCCAATGAGTCAGTTCTTCACATCAGGTAGCCAAAGGACTGGAGTTTCAGCTTCAGTATCAGTCCTTCCAATGAACACCCAGGACTGATCTCCTTTAGAATGGACTGGTTGGATCTCCTTGCAGTCTTAGGGACTCTCAAGAGTCTCCTCCAACACCACAGTTCAAAAGCATCAATTCTTCAGTGCTCAGCTTTCTTTACAGTGCAACTCTCACATCCATACATGACTACTAGAAAAACCATAGTTTGACTATATGGGCCTTTGTTGGCAAAGTAATGTCTCTTCTTTTTAATATGCTGTCTAGGTTGGTCACAGCTTTTCTTCCAAGGAGCAAGAGTCTTAATTTCATAGCTGCAGTCACCATCTGCAGTGATTTTGTAGTCCCACAAAATAAAGTATCTCACTGTTTCTATTTTTTCCCTATCTGTTTGCCATGAAGTAATGATGGAACCGGATGCCATGATCTTAGTTTCTGAATGTTGAGTTTTAAGCCAATTTTTTCATTCTCCTTTTTCACTTTCATCAAGAGGTTTTTTAGTTCCTCTTCACTTTCTGCCATAAGGGTGATGTCATCTTCTCGCCTGAGGTTTTGATATTTCTCCTGGCAATCTTGATTCCACCTTGTGCTTCATCCAGCCCAGCATTTTGCATTATATATTCTACATATAAGTTAAATAAGAAGGGTGACAATGTACAGCCTTGATGTACACCTTTCCTGATTTGGAACCAGTCTGTTGTTCCATATCCATTTCTAACTATTGCTTCTTGACCTGCATAAAGATTTCTTAAGAGGGAGGTCAAGTGGTTTGGTATTCCCATCTCTTCAAGAATTTTCCACAGTTTGTTGTGATCCACACACTCAAAGTCTTTGGCGCAACCAATAATGTAGAAGTAGATGTTTCTCTGGAACTCTCCTGCTTTTTTAATGATTCTACGGATGCTGGCAATTTGATCGCTGGTTCCTCTGCCTTTTCTAAATACAGTTTGAACATCTGGAAGTTCACCATTCACATACTGATGAAGCCTGGCTTGGAGAATTTTGAGCATTACTTTGCCAGCGTGTGAGATGAATGCAATTGTGTGGTAGTTCGAACATTCTTTAGCATTGCCTTTCTTTGGGATTGGGATGAAATGAGGCATAGCTCCATTAAATAATTTGCCACAAATTTATAAAGCTAACTTCAGAGAGTTCTAGAAGATAAGCATCTTGAGGATAGACAGTCAGTCTCTTTTGTTTGTCATTTATGTCCTCAGAAACTTAAACAGTACCTGGAATGTAACAGATAGTAAAGGATAGTAGACACAGAAAATATGTTTTTAATAAATGAGCAAATGCACTGATGAAATCTAAGCGAGATGAATTCTATCAGAAAAAGAAAAAAGAAAAAGAAGGGAGGGACGTGAAGAAGTGTATTTGTGCAGGCTGCTATAACAGAACATCAGACTGGGAAGTTTATAAACAACAGACATTTATTTCTCACAATTCCGGAGGCTGAAAGTCAAGATTGGGGTCCAGAATGGTTGAATGAGGGCTCTCCTCCAGGTTGCAGATTTCATGCTGTGTCCTCCTGTGGTAAAAGGGGCAAAAGTCTTTTAGGATCCTCTTTTATAAAGGCACTAATCACATTCGTGGCTCCATCCTCATGACTTAAACACCTCCCCAACACCTCACCTCCTTATTCCATCACCTTGAATGGTCAGGATTTCAACATATGGATTTGGGGGGAAACATTCAGACCATAGCAGGAAGGATACAGAAAGATCCATAGAGGAAGAGAAGCCATTCTATGTTCCTCGATTTACAAGTTATCTCGTAGCCCAGCAACCTTATTTATCAAGAAGGAATTTATTTGCAAAAAGAGAACAAGGACTAAATCCGATTTAGTTTTCCCCTTGAGGGAGGCAAGCTGTCAGAAAGCTTCAGAGGGATCCACACTCGGGAATTTTAAGCTGGATTATTCTGCAAGGGAAAGAAACATGCCAGCTTTTTAGCTCTCAGGGTAGTTCCACCCTGTCACTGAGTGACAGCAGTTAAAGTCACAAGGACTCTGTTCTGACCTGACTCTACATTAATGCATCACCTCTGCTGTGCCTCCTTCCCTTTCTCTCTTAATCAAAGACAGTATCCTCTCTTGGGTTGTGGAAGCAATAAGGAAAGCTTCCTTTACCTGGTCTAGCTTAGCACATTCTGATCTACTGTTGGGGATGTAATAATGACCCTTGCTCACATGGATTTCATTCATACTCAGTCACAAGGAAATTTCTAAGAAGCACTTTTTCATCACACGGTGTGCTTTTGTCCCCTCAATATCCCCAAAATATCCCTTTGGCACATCCAAATGGTGAAGCCAACTCTTTGCTTTCAAGATGATTCTAAGTTGTTTCACAGCTGAAGAATAGGCAGTTGAAAGCTGAAAAAGATGATGGAAATTACTAAAATTCATAAACAAAGTGTGCTAACCCTTCACATTTGGTCTCTAGGACACAAACAGGAGATGCTTTTAGTAGACGTTCTGCTGGAAAAGGGCTTCCCAGGCGGTACCAATAGTGAAGAATATGCCTGCCAATTCAGGAGATGCAGGTGTGATCCCTGGGTCAGGGAGATGCCCTGGAGAAGGAAATGGCAACCACTCCAGTATTCTAGCCTGGGAAATCCCATGGACAGAGGAGCCTGAGAGACTACAGTTCATGGGGTTGCAATGAGTAGGACACGACTGAGCACACACACATACCACACACACACACTGCTTGTGAAGTGACCAGAAGTTGCTCACTAAAATTTCCATCCAAGTCGTTGACTTTTTTTTTTTTTTGATCTAGACTGCTATTCTTGCAGACAACCTGCCCTTATATTTCAGATTTGGGATATTTGATTTTCAATGTGAAAAAAAAGCTTTTTTTTTTTCAAAATAGCTCAGATGAGGTTTCACTGTTCATCATCTGAATTCAGACAAGGCTGAGAGATTAAATTGACATTTATTAATCAAGTGCTGGGTCACGGTACGACTTGTCTAAGACCAAGGAGGCCAAAGTAGCTTTCCTTCATAGAACAATCACAGTGATCACCAATGACTGTATTTACACAAAGAACTGGGGTTAAATCATAAATTCAAATACATGTATATTCACAAAGTTTTATAGATGGACATCTCAAGATATCTATATGCTAATGCCCATTAAAGAACAATTTTAAGTTTTGTGACCAAGGGCATTTAGTTAATGATGCTTATTAAACATTATACTTCCTCAGGGTCATCTGCACCTGAGTCTTAAAGACCTTAGCACTGTGGATGATATAATGCCTATTTGATGACAGGGTATCGGTCACCAGGAGACCAATTACCAGGTCAAAGTTAAAGAAAGGCAGAGTGTTTTATCAACTGTCCAGGGACTGTCGAAGATGTTTTAGGAGATTCTCCAAGACCTTTTATTTGTCCTTGTTGGACAAATCTATCTATCAATTTTTAAATGGAATCTTTTTTATAAATCAGCATGTTAATAATTCAGAACGTCAAGAGACTCCATATAAGAAAACTTTTTAAACAAATTCTCTTGTTATTTTCTACTCAGGAGAATACTAATAGATAATATGATATTAATTATATTGTTTTCTCAGCTCTCTGCTGTTGAATTGCTTGGTCCTTTCAATTGTTTCAAAATCCTGAATGATAGACTTTCCTTCCCTCCCCACTGTCTGAGACCAACCCGGCATCTTAGGAGGTACAGAGAGTGGTCAGTTCAAGATCTATGGACATAACTTGAGAGCAGATTTCCTAAGGCCATTTTCTCTCTTATACACAACAATGCTGAGAGCAGTGGCACTCAAATACAACTTCTCTTTTTATGTTAGAGCACTAAGGTACTAATCTTCTCCACATCTCATGAAAAGTAGGACATGTGAAAAATTGCTTTTTCTCCTTGTAATTATTAATTCCATTAATTACCTTTGGACAAATGGAATAGCCCAAACTTTGGTCTCACAGTGACAGTTTAGCAACTCATATCTTTTTCCTAGGTGAAGAAATAATCTCATGTTAAAAGTTGAAGAATCATTTAAGGCCTAAAACAAGGGTTTTTCTCAATGCCTCTTGCAAACTATCATCCAAGAATACTGATTTGGGTTATTGTTCAGAGATTAGGGATCCCAGCCAGTCTTCTCAGGAGATATAACTAGTATAAAATTAAAACTTAGAGGAGAGCTTTGTTCTGAAGCCAGATAGCCTGGGTTCAAATTCTGATATTACTGCTTATTAGCTGTATGTGTGCATATGTGCCCAGTTGCTTCAGTCATGTCCAACTCTTTGCGACTCTATGGATTGTAGCCCACCAGGCTCCTCTGTCCATGGGATTCTCCAGACAAGAGTACTAGAATGGGTTGCCATGCCCTCCTCTAGAGAATCTTCCTGACCCAGGGATAGAACCTACGTCTCCTGCATTGCAGGCAGATTCTTTACTGCTAAATCACTGGGGAAGCCCCATTAGCTATGCAGACCTTGGTAAGTTATTAAATCCTCTGTACCTGGAAATATTATTTTAAGAAATACATAACTTAATAGACGTAGTGTGCTTGTAATGCTAATTGGCAAATTATAAATAAGAAAACTGTTAAATAAAAAAAGAGAAAAAAATGCTAAAGATTATAATAATTATCATCTACAACATCATCACCATTAGCATCCAATCCTTATTCCTACCTGTTAGTCTTACTTTTTCAACTTTCTGAATTTAAAAAAAAAACAAAAAACCTTTCTAGTTTGGCCTTTGTTCAGATTCCTCACCATCAGCGATACCTAGGTGGTGTGGTTTCTGGTACCGGACAGAAAAATTCCAGAGAGTGCCAGTGCCCAAATCTTAAAGACTTTCGGAGGCCAAGTCAGATGAAAAACTTAGTCCTTGGAAGCTTGCTGAGCACATACAGGCATTTGCAGAAGAACCACTTCCAGATGGTAGATAAGCAACAGATGGTGAGGCTGCCCTTAGAATTCAGCTGAGAAGAAGAATGAGGCAGTTCAACTCAATTCAGTTCAATTTAGACATTTTTCTAGGATCTCCACTTTGACCAGTACTTGAAGTTGGCACTGTAAGAGATAGGAAAGGGAGGATATAAAATTTTGCTCAAGGCTTAAAGACCTGAACAGCAATAAAGAGACAAGATGTGCACAGACCTATTATATACAATTCAGCATGTGATTAAGTAGCATGCCTTATGCAGACAGGAAGTGGGTGAATATAGGAAAAGTCCCTGTGAACCCAGAATAGAAAATACTCATGTTAAAAATGACTCTCAGTAAAAGCTAGCCTTGTAAAAATCGTCTCAGACCCAAGTCAGAGGATTACGCAGATTAGATCATGGTTCAGTCTAAAATGACTTGAATAAAATAGATTTTTTAAAAAATCGTAACAGGTTTGTCATTGCTGGCTTTCATGGTCTGGGGACTTTGGACCTGCTGTGGGAATAAGGGAGTCTCTAACCTTTATAATCTCCTTCCAGAGAGTGGCTAGGTACTTTCATTAACTCAAAGGATATTTCAAGAAAGTCATTGCACCAGTGCCGCACCAGTGCCGCACCAGTGCATCTGAAGCAATGAGCCATTATGGGCAGACAGATTTCAGACAGAAATAGTCATGTAACGAAGCACAAAATGAAAGACATTTCACAAACTTCTCTGCAGAGGAAGGAACTCTTCACATAGGAGCTATTAGCTCTTGTTTGAAAGATCCAGCCAATCCTGCCATCAGTGTTCAAACTGCCAAGTACCTATAGTTTAAAAATATATTGCTTAGGGAGAAATCCATGAGGCCAATTAAAGTTAACCTGTTTCAGTGCCTGATACATTGCCTGTAAGGGACCAATCTTTAATTCTGAACAGGAGAAAAACATGAAAAATGTTTTAGCAAAGGTGTTTAAATCCCACTGAGGGAAATTG
This sequence comes from Raphicerus campestris, assembly GCA_006410735.1. Classification (NCBI taxonomy): domain Eukaryota; kingdom Metazoa; phylum Chordata; class Mammalia; order Artiodactyla; family Bovidae; genus Raphicerus; species Raphicerus campestris. The sequence goes on from SJYW01033525.1 coordinate 235,225, forward strand.
TTAAAGGGAACACATGAATTTTTAAAAACCTAGGAGATTCTGCAAATGTCGTAACTTTCTGACAATTCAAGGTAAGAGCGTAATCAACTGGAATGATTATATTAATACATTTGAAAGATAGAGGCCCCTCACTATAGTATAAATGCTTTCATCTGAAAATGCTTTCTTCAAAGTGACTTTTGTAAATTAAATCATATTTTTAAAAATCCAGGATAACTTATTATTTAATGAAATAATATATCTAAACATGTGTTAAACTTCCCTAGTGGCTCAGATGGTAAAGAATCTGCCTGCAATGTGAGAGACCAAAGTTCAGTCCCTGGGTCTGGAAGGTCCCCTGGAGAAGGGAAATGTTGCCCACTCCAGTATTCTTGCCTGGAGAATTCCATGGAAAAAGGAGCCTAGTGGACTACAGTCCATGGGGTCACAAAGAGGTGGAGATGACTGAGAAACTTTCACTTCACTTCAATCGTGTGTTAAGGGAAATGACTGCTTTTAAGGCAACGGTTCACCTCTGATATATCTGCTTTACAAGTTTGGACGACTGCATGGCTAATTTCTGTGTCTNGCACCAGTGCCGCACCAGTGCATCTGAAGCAATGAGCCATTATGGGCAGACAGATTTCAGACAGAAATAGTCATGTAACGAAGCACAAAATGAAAGACATTTCACAAACTTCTCTGCAGAGGAAGGAACTCTTCACATAGGAGCTATTAGCTCTTGTTTGAAAGATCCAGCCAATCCTGCCATCAGTGTTCAAACTGCCAAGTACCTATAGTTTAAAAATATATTGCTTAGGGAGAAATCCATGAGGCCAATTAAAGTTAACCTGTTTCAGTGCCTGATACATTGCCTGTAAGGGACCAATCTTTAATTCTGAACAGGAGAAAAACATGAAAAATGTTTTAGCAAAGGTGTTTAAATCCCACTGAGGGAAATTGTTAAAGGGAACACATGAATTTTTAAAAACCTAGGAGATTCTGCAAATGTCGTAACTTTCTGACAATTCAAGGTAAGAGCGTAATCAACTGGAATGATCATATTAATACATTTGAAAGATAGAGGCCCCTCACTATAGTATAAATGCTTTCATCTGAAAATGCTTTCTTCAAAGTGACTTTTGTAAATTAAATCATATTTTTAAAAATCCAGGATAACTTATTATTTAATGAAATAATATATCTAAACATGTGTTAAACTTCCCTAGTGGCTCAGATGGTAAAGAATCTGCCTGCAATGTGAGAGACCAAAGTTCAGTCCCTGGGTCTGGAAGGTCCCCTGGAGAAGGGAAATGTTGCCCACTCCAGTATTCTTGCCTGGAGAATTCCATGGAAAAAGGAGCCTAGTGGACTACAGTCCATGGGGTCACAAAGAGGTGGAGATGACTGAGAAACTTTCACTTCACTTCAATCGTGTGTTAAGGGAAATGACTGCTTTTAAGGCAACGGTTCATCTCTGATATATCTGCTTTACAAGTTTGGACGACTGCATGGCTAATTTCTGTGTCTTTGATTGATTTTTAAGGGGTTTTAATTTTTTAAATTTTATTTTACTGTTTATTTGCGGTTGCACTGGGTCTTTGTTGCTGCGTGCTTTTCTCTAGTTTCCAGTGAGTGGAGCCTACTCCCTGCCTGTGGTGCTTGGGCTTCTCGTTGCAGCGGCTTCTCTTCTTGCAGAGCCCTGGCTTAGAGCACAGGCTCAGTAGCTGTGCGCGTAGCCTCAGTTGCTCTACAGCATGAGGAATTCTCCCGGACCAGAGATCGAACCTGTGTCCCCCGCATTGGCGAGTGGATTCTTATCCATTTTACCACCAGGGAAGTCCCTTTTTTTTTTTTTTTTTTTAAATCAATGTCTATCTAAAATAAAATTGAGTCAGAGATGACATTTTGAAATGTAATTGTCTTTGATATTTTATTTGTTCTATAAGTATGTATTTACCATATTTATAAGACCATTTGTTTATAAGATAACAAAAATCAAATATCAATAATCTATCCTTAGGGTATAGGTGTATGTATGTAGTTATTCATTCTACTGAATAATGGGATTACACATCTTTACTGTAGAAGCCCTATAACCTGGTTGAAGAAATAATGTGATGTATTTCAGTAAAAATAAAATATTAGAGGGCTAGGTCTATAAAATGCACATACTATCAGTCTTAGGATTGTATTACACTCCACAATTCATACATATTTTACTTGTAAAATAGTAAAAATAGTAAAATAAAAATAGAAAAAAATAGCAAAAACCTTGCAACTGAAACCAATGAAACTATATGAAATAGAAAATGCTGTTAAGAGAAAAAAATATAAACAATACCTACATTTCTTTTCAGGTTACAACTGTTGCAGTTCCCAAAACACTAATTATTTTTTGTCTAAACAAATATAAGCTGTCTAAATTCATGTAACTTGTTTCCATGCATTGTGTGATGACTACAAGAATTGCAACAGCACTAGTTATAATAGAAAGATGCCACAGCTTTTTACTGAAATTATTATTTTAGAAAATGTGTTGATGATGTTAAAATGTCAGCCATGTCATAATTTTGATGTTCTGTGTATTAAAACAAATAGTTGATTCCCTATTAGTTAAGAACACATACCCTAGAGCCAGATTGCTAGGACCGGGTCCTAGTTTCATCATTTATGTGGCATTCTATTTCCTCATATGTAAAGGAGAAATAATAATGGTATCTTTCTCATATGAACACCGTGAAGACTAAATGGATTAATAATGCAAAGTGCTTAGAATCATTTTGGGCACAGAGTAAACACTGCTTGTGCTGGTTATTATTACTAATTTCAGTGAGCAGTTTTTAAGTGCACAGAGACCAATTGTAAATCATTTCCCATTGAGTGTTTAACCTGCAAGAATTATGAGAGAAAAAAGAGAAATAAGTCATCAAATGGTGATATATTTATACTCCCTTATAACAAATTTTAGATGAAAAAAAATGCTTATTCTTTGCCAACAACCTTTCATCAGCATCATAACAGCCATATAATCATATTTAATTAGACAAAATAAATGTTTTTAAACCCTGATGCCCCTGTAAGATTAAAAAAAACTAAAGAATTTCAGATTTAATAAATGAGGACTTTTCAGTTTTAGTGATTTTTGATAAGAAGCTATAGTACTTTACAAATCTTCTAATTAACCTTTGACATATTCAATGAAATAAAATGCAATCCCTGTTTCTTCTTTTTAAACATATATTATTTAGAGCAATTTCGCAGGCTGAGGCTATAGAAGATTTAGAAGTGCAGAAACATCCAAACTGTCATTCAAACGATTTGCTTGGTCTTTTAATATTTATGACAATGTTCCATAAAGCATGCTTTTATTTTTAAGAATTATTAAGATTTGTGTCTTAAAATTTATGTTTTAAANTGAGGCTATAGAAGATTTAGAAGTGCAGAAACATCCAAACTGTCATTCAAACGATTTGCTTGGTCTTTTAATATTTATGACAATGTTCCATAAAGCATGCTTTTATTTTTAAGAATTATTAAGATTTGTGTCTTAAAATTTATGTTTTAAAAAATAAACAATTTAATTACTCTTGAAATAGTACTTTCTGACCAAACAGAAAATAAATATTGCAAAACATAGTATAACAGAGGATGAAATTCAAAGATAAGGGGGAAAGAGACCTTCACTGGGTATTGGCTCTTTAATCAACATGACACCTGGTGTCACTTCACTGTTCTTGAAGTCAGGACCTGCATAAGTGATGTGAAAAGGCTGGTCTCAAGAGTAGAACCTAGAAGTTGAAGGATCCTTGAGTGAAACTTGTCTAACAGTGAAATTCTCCTTGTAAGTTCCCAGTGGTAGAAATACATTATTTCCTAGTGCTCAAGCCATCTACAGATAGTCTTAACTGCTAAAAAGGTTATTTCTTAGCCACATTCTGGGTCTTTCTATCTAAGCTCCCCAGTTTTTCAAATGTAGAATAGAAGACAGTCCCACAACTTTCTAAATGAGGAATGAAAACTTGAAACCAGAAGGGTGCTATTATGTTTTCCACTATTCCGTTCAGTTCAGTCGCTCAGTCGTGTTTGACTCTTTGTGACCCCATGAATCACAGCACGCCAGGCCTCCCTGTCCATCACCAACTCCTGGAGTTCACTCAGACTCATGTCCATCGAGTCCGTGATGCCATCCAGCCANTAAATCTAGCTGTGTTTTGTGAGACCTTTGAATTATTCAAAACCTACTTTTAATAGTATCTTAATAAGTGTATTAGTCAGTATGAACTAATTACTCTGCAAGTCTGTAATGGCCAAGGCAATAAATACTTATTTCTTAACTTTGTTATCATCCAATAGCAGACTGAGAGAGGGATTCTGATTCATTCAGTCATCCTGGGACCCAAGCCCTTTCTAACCAGTGGTTCCACTATCCCTAGTGTCTTAAAATTGTTTCCTCCTTGCTGAGTGTTTGAGGAAAAAGAGGGAGAGAGTAGACGATCATGTTGGGAGGATTCATGAGACAGGACTGGGAATACTCATACAGCACTTTAGCTCCCAGTGGCTAGAAATTGGTCAGTCACCACAAGGCTTTGTAAAGGAGACTAGGAAATGTCTGGNTGTTGGGAGGATTCATGAGACAGGACTGGGAATACTCATACAGCACTTTAGCTCCCAGTGGCTAGAAATTGGTCAGTCACCCCAAGGCTTTGTAAAGGAGACTAGGAAATGTCTGGCTACTCCCATAGGAAGAAGAAATGGCACAGGTGATCATCTAGCCAGGCTGTCACAATAGTAGACATCCAAAAGCCTAGAAAAAATGGAATTGAAATGATGAAATTCTCTAATGTGGGTAAAGATTCATAGGAAACCCACCAGAAACAGCAGGATGTCATGGAATTCCCAGCTCAACTGTTCCTAATTTTAAAGGAACAATCTGGGTAATAGTTCATGTCAGCTTTGTCCTTTCCAATTATTTAGATCCTTCAAAATATAGGATTGAGCTTCCTTGCCCTTTGTTGGCCAATTTGTAGAATGAGGTTTTTCCAATAGCTGTGAGTAGTTACCTCTGAGACACCTGTAAGTTACCTGTGAGTAACCTCTAAGATCATAACCCTTCTTTGCATCTTCTTCAACCGTTTGGTAACCAACATCCAAATATCCTCACTTACAGGCTCTCCTTACCGGGATAAAATTACTATTGCTATTCTTCAATTACAAGAAGAGGGGAAACTGCATATGATGAAAGAAAAATGGTGGCGGGGAAATGGCTGTCCAGAAGAAGACAACAAAGAGGCCAGTGCTCTGGGAGTAGAAAATATTGGGGGCATCTTCATTGTTCTGGCTGCTGGACTGGTCCTTTCTGTATTTGTAGCCATTGGAGAATTTATATACAAATCCCGAAAGAACAACGATATTGAACAGGTGAGTCATCTCTTTCTAAGACGGGTTAGTTTGGGGTTTGTGCTATCTGTCTTAAGCTTAGGGGTATTAAGGATGCTTGCCCTTTTTGTAATAGTCCATTGAATCAGATGCCAAGAAGAGCCATTTTTGAATTAGAGCAAAGAGCTCTTGAATCCCTGCCAGGTGCTGCTGGCACTGTAGGCCCATCATTTATTAATGAGAAGAAGGAAGCACCTTATACACTAAATCCAATTAGCACTTTTTGAAATGACAGTGCAAAAATTTCAACCTCGGTTAATTTCCTCAACAGTTGTTTGCTCTTAAGATAGAAACCCTAGATAGAGCAAGGAAGAAATAAATCCAAAATTAGAAAAGTTATAAAAAAAAAATCCTTTGAGAGAAATGTTAGCATCTCCTTAGTTTCAGTACTGAGCACATGCACTTATGCAAAGCGGTTGATATAAAGATATAAATGCAATATTTTGAAACCGAACATTACCTCTATCAAAGTATGTTTTGTAAAAGAATAGTTCACACAAAAAAGATAAACAATACAGGATGACAATAAAATATGAAGATTTTCATTTTTCCAAATTAGGATTATGGTTGATTTTTCAACAGTCAACCTTTTTTGCCTGTTACTTTTAGCTTTGATGAAAAATCACACCAAGAGTTTACCCTATTCTGAATTAGAGGATGGTGATTAAAGATAATTCCTTTATAAACCTAGGAGAATAAACTAAACACACAGCTCATGCCCATTGTAGAGAATGAATTTAAAAATAGTTAGAATTTTGAAACTATGCACTATTAATGACAGTGCTAATTTAAGGCTCAACTATCACTGTCAAAATCCTTAACAACTTTAGTACACAGGGCTCTACATTTCCATTTTGCTCTGGGCCTTCCAAATAATGTACCCAGTTCTGATTAATAATCTCATATGAGTCCCACTTTCTTTAAGTGGAAACATCTCCAAAGATGAGGATGATTGATTATAACCTAGTTTCATCATGAAAAATTTCCTGAAATTACAAGGCAATTGTGAGAACATTAAGCACCACTTTCCTAGACCTTGTTAGAGAAAACTGTCCTTAACTAAAAGGGAGAATGGACGGATCTGCTTTGTTTTAACTTTCAATTTGCTCTTGAGGTGTCTTGTTTTATGCAACTAATTTGAAAAATAAAAGCTTGTATATGTTATGCTTTAATGTGCTTCTCATAATTGTCATTTGATTTAAATTTTCATTTAAACACTCATTTTTTTGCTTCTGATTTATTCATTTTTCTATATTTTTCTCATTTCTTTTGCATGCAAGGCTTTTTGTTTCTTTTATGGACTGCAGTGTAAGCAAACCCATCCAACCAACTCCACTTCTGGAACCACTTTATCTACGGATTTAGAATGTGGCAAATTAATTCGAGAGGAGAAAGGGATTCGGACACAGTCCTCAATTCACACTGTGTAATCATTTAAAAAAAAAAAAAGTGTACCTCAGTAGAAACTGTTTCTGCTAATTAGTGTTGTTGATGATATCTGTGTCTACTAAACATAAATAGCCATAACCCCTACCCTTGTTTTAAGATAGCAAAACTCACGTACTCTGAACATTGAATTCAATGCACTAGAAACACATTGCATTTGATGTTGAAACAGAGGTATGTTAGATGTATATAGACTCCAAAGTATGTACATTTGCAGAAATTTGCTATACCATTGAGAGAATGCTTATCTTAGTTGTATTTTTATGTATTAAGATTAAGAAACTTTTTCCTCATACAAAAGTAGGTTCAGCCATTCAGCAGTGCAAAGCATAAAAACAAATTGTTATTTTGTGGCAGTCTTTTCATCTTTGTGAAACTTTTCTCTTCTTTCTTTCTCCCTGTACCATATGCTCTGTAAAGCCACACTTTCCAACTATCTAAAGCCCCATCTTTTCATAACTTCTTAACAATGTTAATTTTTAATTCAAATTGAGCCTACTATTTGAAATGTATCATTAACACAGAGATTCAAAGATGTGTTAGATTTTAAAGATACAAAAAAGAGACCTAGAAAATGAAAACTAAACTTTAAACCTCAGGTACCATCGAGGAAGAGCATTGGCTTCCCTGGTGGCTCAGAAGGTAAAGCATCCACCTGCAATGAGGGAGGCCTGGGTTCAATCCCTGGGTGGGGAAGATTCCCCCTGGAGAAGGAAATGGCAACCAATTCCAGTATTCTTGCCTGGAAAACCCCAGGGATGGAGAAGCCTGGTGGGCTACAGTCCATGGAGTCACAAAGAGTCAGACACAGCTGAGCAGCTTCACTTTTGCTTTCAGGAAGACATAACATAGTCAAAGATGATCCCTGAGTAGGGATCTTTCAAGCAACATTTATTTGTATAAATTGACAGTCTTCTGTAGGTTCAGTCTTTAAGGAACTGTGATTTTTCAAGCTATAGATTATTATTTGCAACCACCGAGCAAATTCCTAAGCTAGAAATTTATGCCTAGCCTCTTGTATTTTCCACTCACTTGGCCTCTTTTTTTGCGCTGATGAGCGTCTTTTCACAAGATGTTATTTCATTCACACCCTACTCATCCAGGATAGAATGGTTGTTTTTGTAGCAATCTTTCTGAGCCTTGCTGTTTTCACATTCATTTCTCTGGATCCTTTGCCATTTTCAATTCCTTCCAAGTATATAGGGAGAAGGACAAAGAGAAGAAAAAAGAGGGAAAAAAAATTCCACTATACATTAGTTACAGATCTCTATAAATTTATTTTCCATCTGCATTCAAATGCTGTAAGTAATTTTCACTCTAACTGAGCATGGTGACATAGAAAGCCAACAACATACTTAATTTGTTGTGACAAAAGCTGCTTGCTGTCCCTCTGAGCTTGTTTCCTCTTCACAATGAATAGGGAATTTGAAGATGCTTTTCATCTTCCCTCAATACAGGATCCATCTGTCTTTCTTCTCATTAATGGGGTTACCTTTTGACATGTGAAGTGATCCCCCAAAATATACTTCTCAGAAGTAGACATAGGCCATCTGTGCAGTCATGTACCTTTTTTCCTTCTCTTTGCTTAGCTTTAAATGGCTTCCAATTTTTGAATCGCAAGTCTCTTCAATCAACTCTGTACTTCTCTAGTAAAGCATGCTCAGGAAAGTTGACTCTTGCCCTGACTGTTTCTTAGTCTTGGTTTCTTCTTTAAATAAATACACTTTTAAGAAAATATCTATAAATTACATTAAGATTTATTAGCATTTATTTAGATAAAAGCAACATACTGTTTGCCCTAAATCAGAGTTCACATCTTCATAATAATAATTTAAAAATCAGATATTGGGATAAACATTATATAATTCATAATTCATTGATTCTATATATAGAAACCACAAATTACATAAATTTATTTTCCCAAGGGCTATATATAATAAACCAAAAATGCAACTGAAAAAGTTCAAGGGTTATATATGAGGTATAGATGATCAGGATTAATGGTAACAAAACTTACCTTTCTATACAGAGTATCATTTAAAAGTATGATTCAGAGGTTTGGATAAAATTAATATTTATGTACTACTTCACACTGTAAATAGCTTCCCAGGTGGCCCTAAGTGACAAAGAACCCATGTGCCAATGTAGGAGACCTGAGAGACACAGGTTCGATCCCTGGGTCAGAAAGATCCCCTGGAAGAAGACATGGCAACCNTTATGTACTACTTCACACTGTAAATAGCTTCCCAGGTGGCCCTAAGTGACAAAGAACCCATGTGCCAATGTAGGAGACCTGAGAGACACAGGTTCGATCCCTGGGTCAGAAAGATCCCCTGAAAGAAGACATGGCAACCCACTCCAGTATTCTTGCCTGGAGAAGTCCATAACTAATTCTGATAGTTATATATTGTTTTATGGTTTCAAAGTGTTTTAACATACAGTAGTGTTAGTTTAATCCTTTCCAGCTTTTATTTCAGCTTTACTAACAGTTGACTCTGAAACAGACATGAGACAGTGACCCAGAGTCTTAGAAGAGACTCTTAAAACAGTCTCTTAGAAGAGAATTTTCTAAAGCAGCCAAACTGGTTCAGGTTCTAGTGGAGCCACATACTGAATGTCTATAGACAAGTAACTGAATTTCTCACAGCCTTGGTTTCTCATATGTAATAGGGGGGGTATAGTTTCTAGGTCATATGGTTGTGTTAAAGGCATGTTTGTGAAAATAACTTTCATTGGCCAAATCTCAAATTAGATTTTCATGGTTGAGTAACCAGTTGAACACCAGGAAAAATGTCCCTTTACTACGTAACACTTCAGTATGTTTAATATGTTAGGATGCATTGAGAATTTGCAACAAGTTGCAAAAGTATCCAGCATTTCCCAAACCTGTTAGATCATAGAATCTATATAGTAGTGACCTAAAGCATACTCTTATGTCTATAATAGGCACTCAGGTTGTTGCCGTTTCTCAATTCTAGAGGTAGGATTGTTAATTCCAAGCAAGATATATCTAGCATTAAATATTTAATAAACCCTCTCTAGAGAGAAGAAGAAACTGCACACATCTTTGAGGTAGAAATGCCATTATATTCAAATGATGATCTTCCTGTTTAGCTGTAAGTGGTAGGCTACTCAAGATACTCAGGTAGGTAAGTTTCCTGCTGTCTCATGATTTGTTCCTCCCTTGAGAAACTGCCCTTCATTTCAGACCCTGGTTTCTTGTCTTCTCTTCTTTCTCCTTTCTCCTCTCAGACAACCAATTCTGCCATCGAGTAAATAACCACTAAGCCCACAATGACTCCAGGAGAAGTCATTGCATTTTAAATGAATTTAGAAAAAAGAGAGAGAGAGAGAGAACTTGAACATACAAGAAAATTTTAAAGCTCTATTTTTCATGTCGCTGCTTTTCAGACTTCAGTGTACATCAGAATCACCTGGGGAAATTATTTAAGATACAGAGTATATTGTTTGCACCTCCAGAGATTCCTCCACAGTGAATATAGCCTAGGAATTGGAATTTTTAACTAAATCTGATCATGAATGCTTAAAAGTAGTTTGGCACATTAGTTTACATAAAAATAGCTCAAATACAGCATTTTTCTAAAATTAGACCATGTACATGACTTTTCTTTGAAATCATCTTCAAAACAAGGATCGTTTTTTAAAGTATTTTTTCTTATATGAGTTTTTTCTCAACAATCCAAAATACAGTGGTTTTACTTAAAGGTAGTTGGTAAGCATGAATTTTTATTGAAATTTATTTGAATACAGCAATGTGACTTCAAATTAGACAGGAAATGTGAGTTTTTACTAACACTGGCAGATTATCTGTGGATTATACTCTGAGAAGGGCTTCTCAGGTGGCACTAGTGGTAAAGAATACACCTGTCAATGCAGGAGACACAAGACAGGAAGATCCCCTGGAGCAGGAAATGGCAACCCTCTCCAGTATTCTTGTCTGGAACATCCCATGGACAGAAGAGCTTGGCGGACTACAGTCCATGGATCACAAAAGAGTCAGACGCAATTGAACAACTGAACACAAGCAAGATACCCTGAGAAACATTGCTTAAAGTTAGGAAGAGAGCAGGAACTATGGAGCATGTAATGTTGTCTCATTCATTTCTTAACAAGCTTGGATAGCCTCAACACAAGCTTTTGCCTTTTGCAATAAGGCTAAAAAATAAAGCTTGTTTTGTTTCAGACTAAAATTATAAATTGAATTATTTTAAAGTTTTTCCAGCAAAATTGGAACTACCCAAGGAATACATGGTAGATAGAGACTGTGCCTTTAGGAAAATCAGCTAGATTATATGACTGGAAACTGATCCAAGGAAAATTATTTCCAAATACCTCAGTGCATTTGCCTCACATTATCTTACGTTCTATATGAGCCATCTGTGGCAAAGCAGCAAAATAATGAATCCCAATTAGTTCCCAAACCCATGACCCTTACGCTTTAAGGTCTATTTCCTAGTAAGCAATTTAAAATCAGCCTGAACAGCCTTGAAAAGCAGAAGGGAAACAAAGCATTCTTACTTCTTATAGTATTTTCTGCACATCTAACTGTGCCAAATGGCATTATTAATTAACTCTTATAGATAATGGAAAATTTCTGCTCGACGCTGCAGTTTTAGTTTGCCTTTAGGAGCCATCTCATTATGCGTCTCACAATTATAGAATTTTATGTCCAGATGCACAGGCATATTAAAATAATTTTTGCTTTCTAAGTCTTCTCCACAGAGACTGGTATCATGGAAAGTGAGATTCTCCTGTAAGTTTTCAAAGAAATTCTATTTGTAAAGAGAAGGGCATTCTTGTGATAGAAAACCAACTATACAAACGTGTTATGTGGTTTCCACACTCTGCAGAATCTAAGCTTCCTCGTTGTCAGCCCAGACATGGCTAATTGGCCACACTGCTCTGCAGTGCATTTCCGCATCACAATGTATACGTCCAGATAAACACAAAAACAATGAGTAAAACCTGAGTGATGTAATGAAGCCACTGTAGTTCTCCTTAGTGATTATAATTTTAAATTTAGCTTAGCCAGAATTTTCTTTCTTTTTTTCAACTGGAGTGGTCAGACTTCAAATACTCAGATTTTTCAACTTCAAATAAGAATGTTTTCCTGATCATTTAGTCTTTACCAAGCATAACAGCTGAAAAAAAAAAAAAAAACCTACTGTCTATAGATAACCTAACACAATTTGGTAATTTTGTTTTTTCACTGAAATTTGGCACATTATCAGATGCTTCCAAGCCATCCTTGATTTTATTTCTTCTGTAGTCTGATTAACTTACTTAGCAAGCGATTTAGAGAAGTCTCTCTAATCAGGTTATTTCTGTAATTGTGCAAAGAAGCTTTTCTTTGCCTGGAAACCCAAACATTCATTAATTAACAGAGAGGCCAAAAGGTAATTAGCATCCATTTAGAAATAACTTTTCCAGTGTACAGGTTGACACTACCATGTAAATCAACCCCTGAAAGATATCTGTGGCCCAGTGGAAAGGTGACTTGGGAACCACGAGCCAAGAATTCAGGTCCCTGGGCCTCTGCTGAATTGCTATGTCTCTAGGCAAGGCATTGTATAATACTTCCCTCCTCCTCAACTTGGTCATCTGTTGCAGTTAAAATGAGGAGGTTGCAGTTAAAACTCTCTTCCAACCATGGCATTTTTAAAATTCTCATAGAAAGTGGGAAGAAAATTAAAGTGTAGAAGCAGAGGAGAAAAAAGCTTGGAGAATATAATATATGTGTGTGTATACATATATATGTGTGTATACATATGTGCATGCATGCATGTGTGTTCAGTCCTGTTCAACTCTTTGCGACCCCATGGACTGTAACCAGACAAGTTCCACTGTCCATGAGATTTCCCAGTCAAGAATACTGGAGTGGTTGCCATTTCCTACTCCAGGGGATCTTCCCAACTCAGGGATTTAACCCACCTCTCCTCCAGTTCCTACATTGGATTCTTTATGATTTGCACCACCTGGGAAGCCTGTATGTACATACACACATATGTATACACATTAACATATTTATATATAAATACATATTATATCAGTTCAGTCACTCAGTTGTGTCTGACTCTGCGTCCCCATGGACTGCAGCACACCAGGCCTCCCTGTCCATCACCAACTCCCAGAACTCAAACTTATGTCTATTGAGTCAGTGATACCATTCAACCATCTCATCCTCTGTCATCTTCTCTTCCTGCCTTCAACCTTTCCCAGCATTGGGGTCTTTTCTAAAGAGTCAATGCTTCGCATCATGTGGCCAAAGTATTGGAGCTTCAGCCTTGGCATCAGTCCTTCCAATGAATATTCAGGATTGATTTTTTAGGATTGACTAACTTGATATAATAAATATTACATATATATATTTATATATGTAATATTTATTTATTTATTTATTAAGATTGTGTAGTTATGTTGAACATGCTAAATGCTTGTCATAAACAGAATTACTTTGCGTTTTCAATACTTGGGGTAGAGTGCTTGGTTCTGGATATAGCAAAAATAGCTATCATGGCATAGATTGAGAGGGTTCTCATCGAATAAATCATAAATGAATCATTAAAAATACAGTAAAGATTATAGAAGTAGAATCATTTTTTTACTTTGGTGAGACTATAGACTAGGCATAAAAAAAGGAGAAAAAAAGGAAAATAAAGGAATTGTACCTAGGGAGTTATTCAAAGTTATGGAACTGATTACAGCCTCAATTCCAATTCTAGAAAGAAGTTCAGGGGACTGCAGTGCCTAAGGAAGTCTCTAACCCTTAAGTGAAACTTAAATAATTCTGCTAAAGAGACACAAAGGGAAGCAAAGGAAAAGCTGATGTGCTTCTTTTTGCACTGATTTTATCCCTACCTTCCTTCACCATCAGCATCAAGGTTTTTATATGCATTTCTCCCAAACTAGAGATGACTCAAGATCTTATGTTTTCAATTTTACATGGATTTTACAAACTTAGAGAACAGACAAAAATCTTTAAAACTATGGCTTTTGATCTCAAGATCTAGGTGTTTTGTTGATTGAATTAGTTGTTTGAATTCAAAAAGTCTATCTCTTAATTATCGAAAACTAAAACCCGCAAGGTCAAGGTTGAGATCCATGGGGTCGCAAAGAGTGGGACACAACTGAGCAATTGAACAATGTCAAGGCTGAGGAAATATGCATAATACATACTTTTCTACCTCTTTTCCCAATCCCTGACCAGTTCTTGACCACTAGGAAAGACAAAGCTGGAGGGAAATCATTACGCTTACATGCTATTCAAATCCCTGAGAGGAGCTCTCATGATCATCCCTGAGTCAAGCCCCAGCTTGGAGGGACAGAAAAGTAGAAACATTGGAAAATCTCAGGGGAATCCTGAACAGAAAGTGTCGTTGTTGGGTTCATGGTATGTAACCCAGGAGGTGGTCAGACTTGTAGATAAATCATACATCCAACAGTTTCTTAAATGGCAAAATATCAATGTCTAGGCAGTAAGCCTAAAAGTGCATTCAGAGTCCTGCTTAATGTCAGAGCATGCCAGGGCAAGCATCCAAAATTCCATGGCCCTTTCCAACCAGGAGCCTTGTGGAAGGCCTGAGACAACCAGTGGATCAGGAGACTTGAGGTTGGAGTGGAAACAATTCTATACGTTGTCCTGATATGGAGACCACAGTGGGAACACAGGGGATCTCAGAGGATGTGGCAGAGATGGAGAACAGCAACCAGGCTCTGGCAGGATGTCACATCCCTGGGGGAGCTGAAAGGACGGAAGCAGTCCACTCCCACTATCACCAAACCCCAGGCCCTCGATCAAACTCTCCTAAGCCCAGACACCCGTGGGGAAAAAAAGAGGAAGGGAAGGGGAAAGAGGCCTGTATTAACCGAACCATTAACCAAATGAAAACTTAATTTTAAGCCAAAAGTGAGTTAACCTTGAGTTGACAAGATCCATTGACAGGAGCCCCTGGTGGCTCAGACGGTAAGGAGACCCAGGTTCAATCCCTGTGTCTGGAAGACCCAGGAAGATCCTGTGTTGGGAAAATCCCCTGGAGAAGGCAATGGCAACCCACTGCAGTATTCTTGCCTGGAGAATCCCATGGAAAGAGGAGCCCGGTCCATGGGGTCATAAAGAGTAGGTCATGACTGAGTGACTTCACTTTCACTTTTTTCACTGGCAGATGGGGACCTCTAGGCTAGGATGAGTTGCTATATTTTTTAAATAACATCACACAACTCTTTTTGCACACCCCAGTTTGTAGCTTGAGAGAAATGTGTACTCAATACACGTAGGTGTATGCTAGTACACCAGAGACACGCTATGCTGTGCCCACAGGTCTTACACATATCCGAAAGCCATCATCAGAGTCCATTTACCTCCAAGGCAGGGTCATTCTCGGCATGCAAAGAATATAAGAAGTTTATTTTTATGATCCTAACACAGCCTCTGAGTTGCCAGAAGGACCAAGCCCTCTTCTCTGTGAAGTTAGGGGATGCCAGTTTCCATGGTATTAATTCAGGCTGCCAGGCAAAGCCTGGGCACATTCGTATGAGACTGATATCCAGAGGAAGTGGGCAGCCTCCTAGCTTTTCAGAGGGACTGGTGCAGGCTCAAGAGATGTTAAGTGTTAGTCGCTCAGTCGTGCCCGACTCTTTGCAACTCCATGGACTGCAGCCCACCACGCTCCTCTGTCCATAAGATTTTCCAGGCAAAGATACTGGAGTGGGTTGCCATTTCCTTCTCCAGGGGATGTTCCCAATCCAGGGATCAAACCCTGGTCTCCTGCACCGCAGGCAGATTCTTTCTGACTGAGCTACAAGGGAAGCCCAAAGAGATGTAAGGAAACCAAACATAAGCTAGAGGGTCAGAGATGAAAGTCACACTGACCTTTGACAATGACTCCAGAGAGGAAAAGGCACCGTCGGACACTTTGGGTTGGCAGGGAGACATATAGTTTTGCCACTTCTAGGCAAAGAGAGCTGTTTGCCTCTGGCAGGCCACGTGAGCCTCCCTGCAGCCTGCCCTCACTCCAGAAACAACTCTGTTCTTTGGACAACGAGTCTGGTGGGTCACGCCCATCTGCCACTTCTGTGCTTTTTCTGGGGCAGCTGCTCTTGAGCACAGTCAGAGGCAATGGGAGACCCAGAACACAGTCTTCAGCTGACCCCTGGTAGCCCAGGGACATTTCTCCACTCAAGTGACGGCTTCATCTGAGAGTCCGGGCCAGAGAGTGGGCACAATTTCCCTGCGTTCTGAATGCCCCCCCAACCTGTCAGGCTGTTTGCCTTCTCCTACCCCTTGGGAGTTTTATCCCAGCACTGACAAGTGAGAGATCCTTTTCAGGTATCCCTTGGGGTTTAGGCTCGCCCATACCTGGTTGGACGTTTCTCCTTGAAAGCAGATACCGAACACTCCAATCTTCCCTACTTGGCCCAGTCATATATGATGGATCCAGAAGGCTCTAAACATTTACAACTCAAAGTACCTTCTTTTTTCTCCTTTCAAACACCTGACTATTGTAATTAATAACTTCAAAGACAGAAATGGCTTCTATAGAGCCATACAAGTTCATTTAAGAACTCAAAGCTGCAACTTTGACTATTTTTTCCCCATGTCAGCCCTACCCTGGGGGCAATGTATATGAAAGCTCTTGCTTTAGAAGTAGAAAAAAAGAGGCTCAGATATAGAAGAACTGATAAAAGCATATAGATTAGTATCAAAATGTTCTGCCTTGGTGCTAACTTCATATTTCAAAACTTTCTGTGAAATCATCACTAATGTTAGAAGGAAATAAACTTCCCTATATCCTGAGACAGGGGTCCCCAGTCCCTGGGCCACACAGCAGGATTAAGTTGGGGTCAAGCAAGCGAAACTTCGTCTGTCTCCCGTATTGCAGGCGGATTCTTTACCAGCTGAGCCACAAAAAGAGCTCATCTGTATTTACAGCCACTCCCTACCTTTTGCACTGCAGCCTGAGTTTCACCTCCTGTCAGATCAGCAGTGCTATTAGATTAGCATGAACCCTGCTGTGAACTGCGCTGGTGAGGGCTCTAGGTTGTGTGCCCTAGAATCAACCCTCACCCAATTTTTCTTGGAAAAAACTGTCTCCCATGAAACCAGTCTCTGGTGCAAAAATGGCTGAAACTGCTGCCCTAAGAGCTTGGGGATTGTGGACAGTCACACCAAATAAAAAGAGAGAGAGAGAAGAAATTACATCTCACACTATACTTACATTTAATTTAATGGAAGAAAAAAAAATTCTAAATAAAATCCTTAAATAAAAATGAACCCAAGAAAGATGATTTGTGTGTGTTTGGTGCCATCAAGTAACCCTGTGTCCCCCATGGATATGTATATATTTTAGTTTAAAGGCCTCGGATAAGAAACAAGGAATTCCAGAGCATGCATTCATGCAAAAAATTAGAAGCATAAATCTAGAATCTGAGAGCTAAAATGTCAAGCAGAAAGCCTCAGGTCTGTGAAAAAAAATGAAATACAGAAGAAAAATGGTAAAAGGACATAAAGATGGTGAAAATATGGCATTAAAGGAGCTAGGAAACATCAGCTATTGGCATCTATGTGCTACAAACAAAGCAAGAGAAGACAGGCCTCTAGGGGCTGGCACCCATGAAGAGCCAGTTTAAAGCATGAAAGATGCAGTGAAGCAGTCTGTGAAAGCAGCAGCTGCTGAGTCACAGGTGAGGAGAAGGGTGGGGACCACACTTTGACATTTTCATTCAATGTTGAAATGTCCTCCACTTGATAGTTTTGTGCAAACTCAGAGCAGAACCAACTTCCTCACGAGCTCCAGGGCACAATTCATCAGAACCACTATCATGGAAGCTACCCTGGTGACTCTCAACCTCACAGATCTGTATTTTTTCTTTATAACTTCCAAGGATGGTTGCATAAAAGATGACCCAGGGTTTCTGAACAAACTCAGAAAACTGATAAAACCAGAGTAAATGAGGCTCAAATTTTGAGTTCTAGGACACAGGAACTGCACACAAAGACAGTGCATGTATTTTTCCTCTAAGACTCTCCTTCCTGTAATTAGTGTGGAATAATTGAAGCCTGATATCTGTTCTCAAATCATCAGTTATCTTGAGAAGCAAAACACTTGTGCATATAGGCAACCAGACTTTCCAAAACCTTAAAATAGCAAGCTCACGAGCAGGAGTCTTCTGTCATATTCCTTGAAAAACTTCTGGACTCTAGGTCCAGAACATATTGAACATAGTAAGTTTACATCCACACGAGACCTGAGAGTTTAATAATATTAAAGGATGTGAATGCTTAGTCCTTCTCGTTAAGAAAAAAATTACTGAGACACTGCCTCTGCTGACCGAGAAAATAATAACAATAGTAGTAATAATCATATTATTTTTCAGCAAAGTATTCCCTACTATATCTCCTGATATTCTATATTTTTCTAAGAATGGTTTTACAGCAAGACTTCAAATCATAGCTTGCCTTTAAGTTAAAGCCTATATATAAAATTAAAGATTTTTGTAGCAGTAAAATGACTTTAATATTACCAATATCATTCTCTTCTTCTAAGCATAAGATGAAAATTTATTACACAGTGTTACAGATCACTTCAAGTTTCTTTGAATAAGGAGTCTAATAAACTAAAGGGAGAAAACTATTTCAAAATGTAAAATCTGTATTATATTCTTGGGTAGGCTCGACCTTCTAAAAAATAATGTGTCAGAAAAACCCTTGAAGTTATGTTTTCAAAGTAGTTCTCCTAAGCAGTACTAAAGAATGAAAGCACTGAATGCATAAAAATGGAATATATAATGAGAAATCAACCTGATATTCACATCCTGATGCCAAGTTTGCAACCAATATGAAAGCCTGTCCCAGATGGCTTACGCTGGGTTCTTTCAATATTGCAAGCAAAAGTCAAATCCAGGCACACAACTTTTCCTATGATGTAAAAAACATTCTCCACCTTAGGTTTTTGTTTTTATTTTTTCCTGAGCCATTTTATTTTAGTTACAAAAGGAGAACTTAACTAGCTCCTCCCAATCCTTCCAGGAAGTAGTTGCAATAATAGGAAAAAGGTGTCAGGGGAGAATAATTTCACAGATTCACAGTTCAGATTCACACAAGTGAAGTGAAAATCGTTCAGTCATCTACAACTCTTTGCAAACCCATGGGCTATATAGTCCATGGAATTCTCCAGGCCACAGTACTGGAGTGAGTAGCCTTCCCCTCCTCCAGCAGATCTTCCAGACGCAGGAATCAAACCATGGTCCCCTGCACTGCAAGCAGATTCTTTACCAACTGAGCTATCAGGGAAGCTGTACCAAGAAATCAGTTATCAGGGTTAATCCAAAGAAGTTGCCATGTAGTCAGCAATTATAAAGAGAAACAAGCCAGAAAAGAAGGTAAAACAAGGCAGGAGAAGATAAGGGAATGGAAGGGGAGTTGATGGGAACACACCATACACACTGAAGGAGTGTACAAGAGGAACGACTTTCTGCAAAATAGAGCAGTATCTCCTTTTTAAAAAAATTGGGATGTAGTTGCTTTACAATGTCTTATTGATTTCTGCTGTACAACAATGTAAATTGACTATATGTATACATATATCCTCTCCCTCTAGATTCTCCCTCCTATCCTACCCTGCCCCATTCCACCCCTCTAGGTCATCACAGAGCACTGAATTGAATGCCCTATGCTATACAGCAGTCTCTCACTAATATCTATTTTATCCATAGCAGTGTATGTATGCCAATTCTATTTTCCCAATTCATCCCACCATCCCCATCACCCATTTGGTTCACAAGTCTGTTCTCTGCATCTCTATTCCTGCCCTGCAAATATGTTCATCTGTACCTTTGGGTCCCTATTCTTTTAAAGCTATGAAAGCTAATGTTCAATTCAGTTCAGTCAGGCGTGTCCAACTCTTTGTGACCCCATGAATCACAGCACACCAGGCTGCCCTGTCCATCACTAACTCCCGGAGTTCACTCAGACTCACATCCATCGAGTCCGTGATGCCATCCAGCCACCTCATCCTCTGCCGTCCCCTTTTCCTCCAGCCCCCATTCCCTCCCAGCATCAGGTTCTCTTCCAATGAGTCAACTCTTCGCATGAGGTGGCCAAAGTACTGGAGTTTAAGCTTTAGCATCAGTCCTTCCAATGAACACCCAGGACTGATCTCCTTTAGGATGGTCTGGTTGGATCTCCTTGCAGTCCAAGGGACTCTCAAGAGTCTTCTCCAACACCACAGTTCAAAAGCATCAATTCTTTGG
>SJYW01033525.1:255574-271819 GCA_006410735.1 Raphicerus campestris
AGTTTTGTGCAAACTCAGAGCAGAACCAACTTCCTCACGAGCTCCAGGGCACAATTCATCAGAACCACTATCATGGAAGCTACCCTGGTGACTCTCAACCTCACAGATCTGTATTTTTTCTTTTTAACTCCAAGGATGGTTACATAAAAGATGACCCAGGGTTTCTGAGCAAACTCAGAAAACTGATAAAACCAGCGTAAATGAGGCTCAAATTTTGAGTTCTAGGACACAGGAACTGCATACAAAGACAGTGCATGTATTTTTCCTCTAAGACTCTCCTTCCTGTAATTAGTGTGGAATAACTGAAGCCTGATATCTGTTCTCAAATCATCAGTTATCTTGAGAAGCAAAACACTTGTGCATATAGGCAACCAGACTTTCCAAAACCTTAAGATAGCAAGCTCACGAGCAGGAGTCTTCTGTCATATTCCTTGAAAAACTTCTGGACTCTAGGTCCAGAACATATTGAACATAGTAAGTTTACATCCACACGAGACCTGAGAGTTTAATAATATTAAAGGATGTGAATGCTTAGTCCTTCTCGTTAAGAAAAAAATTACTGAGACACTGCCTCTGCTGACCGAGAAAATAATAACAATAGTAGTAATAATCATATTATTTTTCAGCAAAGTATTCCCTACTATATCTCCTGATATTCTATATTTTTCTAAGAATGGTTTTACTTCAAATCATAGCTTGCCTTTAAGTTAAAGCCTATATATAAAATTAAAGATTTTTGTAGCAGTAAAATGACTTTAATATTACCAATATCATTCTCTTCTTCTAAGCATAAGATGAAAATTTATTACACAATGTTACAGATCACTTCAAGTTTCTTTGAATAAGGAGTCTAATAAACTAAAGGGAGAAAACTATTTCAAAATGTAAAATCTGTATTATATTCTTGGGTAGGCTCGACCTTCTAAAAAATAATGTGTCAGAAAAACCCTTGAAGTTATGTTTTCAAAGTAGTTCTCCTAAGCAGTACTAAAGAATGAAAGCACTGAATGCATAAAAATGGAATATATAATGAGAAATCAACCTGATATTCACATCCTGATGCCAAGTTTGCAACCAATATGAAAGCCTGTCCCAGATGGCTTACGCTGGGTTCTTTCAATATTGCAAGCAAAAGTCAAATCCAGGCACACAACTTTTCCTATGATGTAAAAAACATTCTCCACCTTAGGTTTTTGTTTTTATTTTTTCCTGAGCCATTTTATTTTAGTTACAAAAGGAGAACTTAATTAGCTCCTCCCAATCCTTCCAGGAAGTAGTTGCAATAATAGGAAAAAGGTGTCAGGGGAGAATAATTTCACAGATTCACAGTTCAGATTCACACAAGTGAAGTGAAAATCGTTCAGTCATCTACAACTCTTTGCAAACCCATGGGCTATATAGTCCATGGAATTCTCCAGGCCACAGTACTGGAGTGAGTAGCCTTCCCCTCCTCCAGCAGATCTTCCAGACGCAGGAATCAAACCATGGTCCCCTGCACTGCAAGCGGATTCTTTACCAACTGAGCTATCAGGGAAGCTGTACCAAGAAATCAGTTATCAGGGTTAATCCAAAGAAGTTGCCATGTAGTCAGCAATTATAAAGAGAAACAAGCCAGAAAAGAAGGTAAAACAAGGCAGGAGAAGATAAGGGAATGGAAGGGGAGTTGATGGGAACACACCATACACACTGAAGGAGTGTACAAGAGGAACGACTTTCTGCAAAATAGAGCAGTATCTCCTTTTTAAAAAAATTGGGATGTAGTTGCTTTACAATGTCTTATTGATTTCTGCTGTACAACAATGTAAATCGACTATATGTATACATATATCCTCTCCCTCTTGAGCCTCCCTCCTATCCTACCCTGCCCCATTCCACCCCTCTAGGTCATCACAGAGCACTGAATTGAATGCCCTATGCTATACAGCAGTCTCTCACTAATGTCTATTTTACCCATAGCAGTGTATGTATGCCAATTCTATTTTCCCAATTCATCCCACCATCCCCATCACCCATTTGGTTCACAAGTCTGTTCTCTGCATCTCTATTCCTGCCCTGCAAATATGTTCATCTGTACCTTTGGGTCCCTATTCTTTTAAAGCTATGAAAGCTAATGTTCAATTCAGTTCAGTCAGGCGTGTCCAACTCTTTGTGACCCCATGAATCACAGCACACCAGGCTGCCCTGTCCATCACTAACTCCCGGAGTTCACTCAGACTCACATCCATCGAGTCCGTGATGCCATCCAGCCACCTCATCCTCTGCCGTCCCCTTTTCCTCCAGCCCCCATTCCCTCCCAGCATCAGGTTCTCTTCCAATGAGTCAACTCTTCGCATGAGGTGGCCAAAGTACTGGAGTTTAAGCTTTAGCATCAGTCCTTCCAATGAACACCCAGGACTGATCTCCTTTAGGATGGTCTGGTTGGATCTCCTTGCAGTCCAAGGGACTCTCAAGAGTCTTCTCCAACACCACAGTTCAAAAGCATCAATTCTTCGGCGCTCTGCCTTCTTCACAGTCCAACTCTCACATCCATACATGACCACTGGAAAAACCATAGCCTTGACTAGATGGACCTTTGTTGGCAAAGTAATGTCTCTGCTTTTCAATATGCTGTCTAGGTTGGTCATAACTTTCCTTCCAAGGAGTAAGCGTCTTTTAATTTCATGGCCGCAGTCATCATCTGCAGCGATTTTGGAGTCCAAAACATAAAGTCTGACACTGTTTTCACTGTTTCGCCATCTATTTCTCATGAAGTGATGGGACTGGATGCCATGATCTTTGTTTTCTGAATGTTGAGCTTTAAGCCAACTTTTTCACTCTCCATTTTCACTTTCATCGAGAGGCTTTTTAGCTCCTCTTCACTTTTTGCCATAAGGGTGGTGTCATCTGCATATCTGAGGATATTGATATTTCTCCCAGCAATCTTGATTCCAGCTCATGCTTCTTCCAGCCCAGTGTTTCTCATGATGTACTCTGCATAGAAGTTAAATAAGCAGGGTGACAATATACAGCCTTGACGTACTCCTTTTCCTATTTGGAACCAGTCTATTCCATGTTCAGCTCTAACTGTTGCTACCTGACCTGCATATAGGTTTCTCAAGAGGCAGGTTAGGTGGTCTGGTATTCCCATCTCTTTCAGAATTTTCCACAGTTTATTGCAATCCACAAAGTCAAAGGCTTTGGCAGAGTCAATAAAACAGAAATAGATGTTTTTCTGAAACTCTCTTGCTTTTTCCATGATCCAGCAGATGTTGGCAATCTGATCTCTAGTTCCTCTGCCTTTTTTAAAAACAACTTGAACATCTGGAAGTTCACAGTTCACGTACTGCTGAAGCGTGGCTTGGAGAATTTTGAGCTTTACTTTACTAGCATGTGAGATGAGTGCAATTGTGTGGTAGTTTGAGCATTCTTTGGCATTGCCTTTCTTTGGGATTGGAATGAAAACTGACCTTTTCTAGTCCTGTGGCCACTGCTGAGTTTTCCAACTTTGCTGGCATATTGAGTGCAGCACTTTCACAGCATCATATTTCAGGATTTGAAATAGCTCAACTAGAATTCCGTCACCTCCACTAGCTTTGTTCATAGTGAGGCTTCTAAGGCCCACTTGACTTCACATTCCAGGATGTCTGGGTCTAGGTGAGTGATCACACCATCGTGATTATCTGGGTCATGAAGCTCTTTTTTGTACAGTTCTACTGTGTATTCTTGCCACCTTTTCTTAATATCTTTTGCTTCTGTTAGGTCCATACCATTTCTGTCCTTTATCGAGGCCATCTTTGCATGAAATGTTCCCTTGGTATAGTGCTAGTTGAAGTTTCAGCTGAAGTCTCTAATAAACTAACTTCTATTTCTCAGTTTCCTTTCTTCTACAAGAGAAACCTCATACACACACACACACACACACACACACACAANGTGGCATCACTGACTCGATAGATGTGAGTCTGAGTGAATTCCGGGAGTTAGTGATGGACAGGGAGGCCTGGCGTGCTGCGATCCATGGGGTTGCAAAGAGTCAGACACAACTGAGAGACTGAACTGAACTGATAAACTTGCCCCTCACCCACGTTTGTCATTGTTCAAATCTTTAGAGGAGAATGGTTCCCCTTTGATAGCTTAATGAAGGGAAGAACTCTGCTCCAGGAGGATACATAGCGTAAGGCGATAAAAGAGGAAACCCTCTTCTGCTGATTTCCCTAGTAACCAATGAGCCGATCTACAATATTTCTCCCTATAGCTGGTAGTCTCCTTATTCTTCCTGGGAGTGAAGACCTCTGCTGCTGTGTCCAGCCTGCCATCAGCCTCCCAGCAGTGGGATGTTGCTCCAGGACCCTTCTGCTTCAGATGTGGTGTTGTTGTTTAGTCAGCCATGTCTGACTCTTTGCNCAGAACCTACTAAACGAAAACACTGTTTATAAAATATTCAAAGGAATCAGTGCAAAGAAGGACGTGCGAAGGCTAAAACTGAAGAAATATCAACTTTTTTTTTTACTGTTTCTCTGCTTCACACACATACACACACAAATAGATAACAGATAGATGATAGATTGTTGCTGTCGTTCAGCCGCTCAGTAGCGTCCTTTACATCGCCATGGACTGCAGCACACCAGGCTTCCATGTCCCTCACCNGAAATATCAACTTTTTTTTACTGTTTCTCTGCTTCACACACATACACACACAAATAGATAATAGATAGATGATAGATTGTTGCTGTCGTTCAGCCGCTCAGTAGCGTCCTTTACATCGCCATGGACTGCAGCACACCAGGCTTCCATGTCCCTCACCATCTCTCAGAGTTTGCCCAAGTTCATGTCCATTGAACTGGTGATGCCATCCAACCATCCCATCCTTTGTCATCCCTTTCTCCTCCTGCCTTCAGTCTTAGCATCAGAGTCTTTTCCAGTGATTCAGCTCTTGGCATCAGGTGGCCAAAGTACTGGAGCTTCAGCTTTAGCCTCAGTCCTTCCAATGAATATTCAGGGTTGATTTCATTTTGGACTGACTGATTTGATCATTTTATTGTCCAAAAGACTCTACATACATTCATACATAGACAGATACATAGATCAGTAAGTGCCATAGACGTAAAATATTTTCAGTGATGTATAACACTTTATTTTAAAGGCAGAGTAATTACTATGTGCCAGGTATTGTGCCTAAGTGTTTAACATACGTCAGGTTAACGATTCTCATATTAACTCTATGAAAAGGATTCCTCAGGGGAATATTTTTCTTATTTGCTAAAAGCTAAGAAATAAATTCATCACATTTGCAGAAAAAAAGGGAGGATTCTACCATTATTTTCAGTTTATAGATAAGAAAACTGAGCCAGAGAAAATGGTCACCTGTCCAGTAAGCTTGAACTTGAATTCCAGCATTCTGATACCAGGAGCCAACTCACAATTATAATTCATGGTCATCTATGAAGATCCATTAAAAATATGAATTCCATCTACCAGAAAAAAATGGGACAGTCCAAGATCCAAGCTAACCAGGGCGGGTGGGGTTCCAGTCTGCAAAGCACTGAAGGATGCTGCTACAGTACCCTACCTCTAGTTTCCTGCCTCTAGAGCAAGGCAGCTAGTGGGCATTTTTATGCTTGATATTTTCTAACAAAAGAGCTTAGAAATTTACATCTTCACGCCTTACCTGTAGTGTGTGTGTGTGTGTGTGTGTGTGTGTGTGTGTGTGTGTGTGTGTGGTTGTATGAACATAATGGGGCTGATAAAACCAAGTCTGGAAGTAAAAGTTTTGGAAAGCTACCATAATTTGGATCCTATTTCAGAAGCGCAGCCTTTATATGTTACATGTATTTTCAGTTCTTAGATTACAATAGGCAAATTGACTCATGAAGACAAGCCTCTCCCAAGCTACTCTGAGCTGAAAGATGACCTTCACACTTTCATTTCCTGTGGATATGAGAGTGTGTGGTTTACTCAAGTTCATGGCTGGGAGGGGGCTTAAAGGTCATCTTGTTTTGTGACTATAGCAAAATTTGGAAGCAGAAAGGTCAGCCCCAATATCTTGCCATTTTCCTTTTGACAGTTGGAGACAGACTAAGAATCAAAAAGAAATCATAGTTTATGACAGAGAAACCAGACCACTGATAAAATGATATTTATATGCCTTCTCACACAGGCAGCAAGAAACAAATACCCAGGGTTAATCAAAAAATGAAGAAGATATTTGCTGTATTTTCAGGCAATTAAAAATTTGGAGGGAGATTTGGTTTTGTTTTTAAAGAAAAATTTGACTCATATGTATTATCAAGATAAGATTTGTGATTGCCCCTTTACCCAAAATAGGAAAGACTTAAGAGTCCCTTTCTGGTTGTATCTCCTGCATGAGCCATGTCTATTAACAGAAGCCCAATTTGGTGGTTTTCTGTGCAAAACAAAGTGATTGTCTAAAACCAAACAGGAACTTCCCTGGTGGCCCAGTGGTTAAGACACCAGGCTTCCACTGTGAGGGGCACAGGTACAATGCCTGGTTCGGGAATTAAAGTACCACGTGCCACACGATGTGCCCCCCCCAAAAAAAAGTAGAGAAAAATATCAAGCATTAGAGAATTCAAATGAAACAAAAGATTATGGTTCTTAACATATTTCATGAGGAAAGAATCCACAGAGAGCACTTTATAATGATTTAATTAAAAGAATTAAGCATCATGGTGTGGGAGATTTCAAGTGAAAGCTGTTAAGTTTGAGTAGTCGAATGAGCACTGAGTTCAAATACAAACTCTTTAACTTATGAATCATATTTCTTGGGCAAATTATCCAATACTTCTAATAGCACGTTTCCCCATCTATGCAATGGGCATAACTCCTTTCTAAAGCTGTTGTGTGGTTTATGTGTCACAGCGTATGTAAACTCCTTGGCACTCCTTCCTTCTCTCTCTCACCCTCACCCCTTTCATCTTAGTGAACTTTCTGAAACCAGAAAAGTCCTGTGCAAAAACACTTTCTTCCATTCAATAAATTTCTGAACAAAGCTTGCAAAACCCCAATACAACACTGTCTAACACAGCAATGCTATAAAATATTCATTCCATCTTAGTAAATTCCACATCACATAATGGTACAAAAATTATATCTCATTTGTGAGACACTTGCCATTGCACTTTTTGAAGTATAATTCATGGAAAACATTTCTGAATTTTTCTTTATGTAGTGTGACACCCTCTCAATTCACTGAAGCCACAACTTACCATTTGAAAGAAAATTAACACGTGTGACCTGAATTTTCATTTTTTTTAGTACCATAGAGAAGTGGAAATGAAATTCAAATCCTATAAACACTTAGGTATAAAAGAAACAACAACGGATATGCAAACAGCTAGTTTTTTAGAGGTGTGAGCCTGGTAAGCTAATAATTTACACCTAGGATCTAAATTTGTTAAGTCTGATTCTCAAATCAAGTATAAGAATTAAAAATGCTGCTTGTTTCAAATGAATCAGCTTTTTTATGGAACAAAGTAGGGTGTCAGTTTTCAGAAAAGCACGTTGCCCTTTGATACAGAAGGACCACAGAAGACATTCTATACTCTGCACACATGAGACACCACTTTCTTAATGTCAGGCATGCACATCCTCTAGAAATCAGCTGGTGGTATATGACCATTTGGCTTTCAACTCTGTCCATTTTGTGAGTTAATGGTCACGGAATAGTGCTTGCACTGTCATAAACTTTACCAAAGGCTTTGGGTTTTTAGAGAGTATTTTAGGAGCAATCTCTTCAAAAACAACACTACTTTGTAGAAATCTCTATACAAGCAGAAATTTGTCACTCAAAGATCTTCTCTTGGCTGGAAGAAATGATGGCAAATTATGTCTTATTATGCTATTTATATATTGTGCATGTGAATAGATATAGCATAATTGTAATAGATACATTTATGCACATATATGCCATCTGCATATGCATAACTTTTTATACTCATAATTCCATTTTCTTTTCATATTATGCCATCGTCTTTGCTGTGCAGTTCAGTACTGTATTATTTTGATTTCAACCACAGCTGCATCATTGCTGCTGCCAGATCTCTGTTTATTTTATTTATTTATTTTGGAGAAAATATAAAATTTTAAATTGTTTTTTTTTCTTTTTTTTTTTATCAGAAAGGAAAGTCATCAAGAATTAGATTTTATTTTAGGAACAAAGTAANAAAGAATCCACAGAGAGCACTTTATAATGATTTAATTAAAAGAATTAAGCATCATGGTGTGGGAGATTTCAAGTGAAAGCTGTTAAGTTTGAGTAGTCGAATGAGCACTGAGTTCAAATACAAACTCTTTAACTTATGAATCATATTTCTTGGGCAAATTATCCAATACTTCTAATAGCACGTTTCCCCATCTATGCAATGGGCATAACTCCTTTCTAAAGCTGTTGTGTGGTTTATGTGTCACAGCGTATGTAAACTCCTTGGCACTCCTTCCTTCTCTCTCTCACCCTCACCCCTTTCATCTTAGTGAACTTTCTGAAACCAGAAAAGTCCTGTGCAAAAACACTTTCTTCCATTCAATAAATTTCTGAACAAAGCTTGCAAAACCCCAATACAACACTGTCTAACACAGCAATGCTATAAAATATTCATTCCATCTTAGTAAATTCCACATCACATAATGGTACAAAAATTATATCTCATTTGTGAGACACTTGCCATTGCACTTTTTGAAGTATAATTCATGGAAAACATTTCTGAATTTTTCTTTATGTAGTGTGACACCCTCTCAATTCACTGAAGCCACAACTTACCATTTGAAAGAAAATTAACACATGTGACCTGAATTTTCATTTTTTTTAGTACCATAGAGAAGTGGAAATGAAATTCAAATCCTATAAACACTTAGGTATAAAAGAAACAACAACGGATATGCAAACAGCTAGTTTTTTAGAGGTGTGAGCCTGGTAAGCTAATAATTTACACCTAGGATCTAAATTTGTTAAGTCTGATTCTCAAATCAAGTATAAGAATTAAAAATGCTGCTTGTTTCAAATGAATCAGCTTTTTTATGGAACAAAGTAGGGTGTCAGTTTTCAGAAAAGCACGTTGCCCTTTGATACAGAAGGACCACAGAAGACATTCTATACTCTGCACACATGAGACACCACTTTCTTAATGTCAGGCATGCACATCCTCTAGAAATCAGCTGGTGGTATATGACCATTTGGCTTTCAACTCTGTCCATTTTGTGAGTTAATGGTCACGGAATAGTGCTTGCACTGTCATAAACTTTACCAAAGGCTTTGGGTTTTTAGAGAGTATTTTAGGAGCAATCTCTTCAAAAACAACACTACTTTGTAGAAATCTCTATACAAGCAGAAATTTGTCACTCAAAGATCTTCTCTTGGCTGGAAGAAATGATGGCAAATTATGTCTTATTATGCTATTTATATATTGTGCATGTGAATAGATATAGCATAATTGTAATAGATACATTTATGCACATATATGCCATCTGCATATGCATAACTTTTTATACTCATAATTCCATTTTCTTTTCATATTATGCCATCGTCTTTGCTGTGCAGTTCAGTACTGTATTATTTTGATTTCAACCACAGCTGCATCATTGCTGCTGCCAGATCTCTGTTTATTTTATTTATTTATTTTGGAGAAAATATAAAATTTTAAATTGTTTTTTTTTCTTTTTTTTTTTATCAGAAAGGAAAGTCATCAAGAATTAGATTTTATTTTAGGAACAAAGTAAGGTTTCATGGGAGAAAAAAACAAAGCCTTGGTGTAGAGAAGGTTTGTTCATTTTCTATAGCATTACTGAAGTGTCCGTATGCCTTGATAATCCTATCAATATTTGGATCATCTCACTGGGGGAAATGACTTAATTTAACTCTATTTTGGTGTCTCCGCAAAGGTAAGTTTTCTATTTTGAGAGCCTACCTGGGTAGTTTTCTGCTACTTCTTTTGTGAATGAAATCCCAGAGTTTGCCCAGCTGACTTGTCAAATCTGTTTCCCCCAGGAGTAAAGGTGGGTGGCCAATGGGTGGAGGAGGAGGTGTGGGAACTGGCTGGGGATTCACCCTGTAGCAGAGTTACCTTCAACCAATATCTCATAATCCTAAAAGCTTAGACAGGGAACAGATCAATGAAGGCTGGAGACGAGTGGATCAAACTGATGCTCTATTATTTCATGTCCTCTAGTGTCTCTCTTTCAATGCCATCATGGAAGAACTGGGAATCTCACTCAAAAATCAGAAAAAGTTAAAGAAAAAGTCAAGAACTAAGGGGAAATCATCCTTCACAAGTATCCTTACTTGTCATCAAAGACGAACTCAGAGAAAAGAGACGATGGCATGAGCTGAGAACACACCTGGAGTAAGCTTTCAGGAAGAAAAACATGCTTACTGCAGGCTTTTGGAGAAAAGATTTCTAACAATGGTGCAATGTTTTACATACATCTATATGCATAACTTGGATTATGGATACAGATACAAGAAATACAGATTAGAAAGCTCAGAGAGACTGAGATTACTTGGGAAGTGGCACGGATTCTTTCGAAATGAATTTGTATGCTCACTTATTTTACCTTTTCTCTTTCATCCCAATAAATTGCTGTGTGTGCTTTCTAAGTAATAATAAAACAACAGGGTTTTTTTTCCAGTATGAGTTTGAGTGTTGGTTTGTTTCCCATCACTTGCTCTGATTCACAGTGTTTGGTTTCCAAGTGTTATCAGCTGTCAAGTTTGCCATTTTGATGATTCTTCTTATCTGTTCAGCCTGACAAAGCCATTTCTGGCTGTGTTAAAAAAAAAAATCTTTTTAGTTTGTACCAAGTATCTTGTTTTTCTAGTAGAGTAAAACCATTCATCTTTGTGTTTTAAAATCTAAGTTTATAAGTAGTTTGAATGGTACTTGGATCAGTGACTATAACATAAAAGGATACTAAAAAGGAAAAATTCATTTAAAAAATAAAAGAGTCCACCACATTCAAGGCATCCTTCTAGGTTCTTGGGATACCACAGTGAGAAAAACAGATATGGTCCCTGCCCTCACACAGTTTATAGTAAAATGAAAATGAACAGCATTCTGTTACCCAAAGCTGGATTGGATTCCTCAATGTAGGTCAGAAGCTGCGGGAACACACAGGAGTATTTAACCTGGGATGGGACAAGAAGGTCTTCCTTGGGGAAGGCACAGTAAGTTCTCTACATATGAATGTGTTCCCTTCTGAGAGTCTATTTGTTAGTCGAATTTTGTTCATAAGGTCAACAAAGGAAGACTAGGAACCCAACTAATGTAATCAGCTACAAAGTACTGTACTGTAGTAGGTTTATAACACCTTTCATACAAATAATACATAAAAAGACAAACACAAAAAATAAAGCATTTCAATCTTACAGTGCAACGCTTTGTAAAGTATAGTAGTACAATGTTCTTGCCTGAAGAATGCCAGGGACGGGGGAGCCTGGTGGGCTGCCATCTATGGGGTTGCACAGAGTCGGACACGACTGAAGCGACTCAGGAGCAGTAGCAGCAGCACAGTACAACAGCTGGCATACAAGGGCTGGCATCGAGTGAACAGACAAGAAGAGCTACCTACTGGAGGAGGGAGAGGAGCTAGGAGATGGTAGAGCTGAAGGGTCATTAGCAGTGTGCAATTTCAGTCACACCCGATGTTGATGGAATACACATTTGCATCTTTGAAAGTTCACAACTGGAAGGTCCATATGTCGGGCATTTACTATATAGCTAAGATCTGAAAGAGAGCAAATTAATCTGGTCCAGGGAGAAACATCAGATAGACAAGGAAAGTGTTTCAGTTGAAAAAAGAAAAAAAAGTGCATTCTAAGGCACTGCAATAAGAAAATATAGGGCCAGAATGACCAAAAAAAAAAAAAAAAGTCTACTGGCTAAAATGCAAAGAATGCAATCAGGCCCAGAGGTAATAGCCACTCTGGCTAAGGTTAGAGAAAGAATTGAAGGAAAGAAGACTAAGAAGAGGAAAAGAGAGTCCCTTGATCAGCAGCCCAGAAGAAGGATACTGTAGCTTAGGCTAGAGGAGTGCCGATAGGAAATCAACCCTGACTACTCATTAGAAAGACTGATGCTGAAGCTGAAGCTCCAATACTTTGGCCACCTGATGCAAAGAATTGAGATGATTCATTGGAAAAGACCCTGATGCTTGGAGAGATTGAGAGCAGGGGGAGAACGGGATGACAGGATGAGATGGTTAGATGGCATCACTGACTCAATGGATGTGAATTTGAGATTTGAGCAAACTCTGGGATATAGTGAAGGACAGGGAGGCCTGGCATGCTGCAGTCCATGGAGCTACAAAGAGTTGGACATGACTTAGTGACTGAACAGCAACAGAGGAAGGCCAGAGAGACCACTGCATGACAGGTAACTTGGAGGTACAATTCACACAGCCAGAGGTTCAGAAAGTGGCCTTGAGGGAAGGAAAAGGAAGTTAAGAAAACATCAGGATTCAGGAGCAGAGGAGTGCAGGTGGAAGAAGGAATGTTGAGCTGGAGAGTTGCTGCTAAGTCACTTCAGTTGTATCTGACTATGTGCGACTCCATAGACGGCAGCCTACCAGGCTCCCCCGACCCTGGGATTCTCCAGGCAAGAACACTGGAGTGGGTTGCCATTTCCTTCTCCAATGGAGAGTTGAGATATTGGGAAACAGCATCAGGAAACGAGCAAGCACTGGATCAATATTTCACATAATTAAATCCCTTTGGTTTCTGTAGGATTATTCTACAACTAAAAGAAACTTTTAATATAGTCCCTGTAGAATCTGAGTACAAAAATAGTTCCAGACATGNCAAGCACTGGATCAATATTTCACATAATTAAATCCCTTTGGTTTCTGTAGGATTATTCTACAACTAAAAGAAACTTTTAATATAGTCCCTGTAGAATCTGAGTACAAAAATAGTTCCAGACATGAAGAGGAAACAAAATGACCTTTTAAAATAGCAATAACAGATACTGGACATATATTTTTCTGTGCTTGTAATCAACACTCAGATTTGGGATCAATCAGAATTTTATTAACAACAAATAGAATACAATGTAGTTTGTAAACAATGCAATAAGATTCTTATATTTAAGAATTACAAATGATGAATCCAACTGACTGGCAATGAATTAGAATGATGTGAAAATATTACAGGGGAAATACATAGTTATTCAATTGACTAAATCTCATACTAAAGGAATTCTACTTTAATTTTCTAATTAATAGAACAATATTTTTCTCTCATTTCAGGAAATATTATAGCTGTCTCTTATACACATCTACCTCTGGCTGTGTGAATTGNGAAAAGAAAAAAGAAATTGCAGAATATCTGGAAGCTGGTCCAGAAAAAAAATCCCTGAGATCAACCATTAATCTTTGAGATTTTGATCCCTTTCTGTAAAAAGCAGTGACTTATACACAGTTATGTAGAAATCAATGC
This sequence comes from Raphicerus campestris, assembly GCA_006410735.1. Lineage (NCBI taxonomy): Eukaryota > Metazoa > Chordata > Mammalia > Artiodactyla > Bovidae > Raphicerus > Raphicerus campestris. The sequence continues at coordinate 268,998 of SJYW01033525.1, forward strand.
CAAAGTTAATTAAAGACTAGATCCAACATTTTTCCTTCAGCAATTTCTTGATGTTAATAGGAAAAGATGGCTCAGGTGGAATATTCAGGAAGAAAGAGGGAAGTCAGTGGTGATTGAAAGATGATGTTAACAGTCAAGATTTATTTTCCTTTCAAGTTTCAAATCTAGGCCTTTCTTGCCTTTAGTATGGAGAAGAGGAAGAGAGGCCATCCATTACTTGATTGACCCCAAGGGGTTGCCGTATATGAGCTTTCCATTCTTAGCCTGAAAGATGCTAGAGAGAGACAGAAATAAGCAAGTGGGTTCAAGAAAACTAGATGGAGATAAAATATATGTGACCAACACTTTTACTCTCTCTCCACAGTTATTACTTTAATTCAACTCTTTTTTTTTTTTTTTTGGCTATGCTGGGTCTCTATTGCTTTTTGGCGTGGCCTTCTCCAGTTGTGGTGAGCAGAGACTACTCTTTGGTGCAGTGTTTGGGCCACCCATTGTGGTGGCTCTAGGTGCCGCACAGCACATGGAATCTTCCTGAACCAGGGATCAGTCCCCTGTACCCTGCAGTGGCAGGTGGATTCCCATCCANGTGCAGTGTTTGGGCCACCCATTGTGGTGGCTCTAGGTGCCGCACAGCACATGGAATCTTCCTGAACCAGGGATCAGTCCCCTGTACCCTGCAGTGGCAAGTGGATTCCCATCCACTGTGGCACCAGGGAAGTGCCTCATTGAGTTCCTTACCTGACCTCAGTTCAGTTCAGTTCAATCGCTCAGTCATGTCCGACTCTTTGCGACCCCATGGACTGTAGCATGCCAGGCCTCCCTGTCCATAAGGCTAAATAATTTCTTAATTAGGAAACTCCTGTGATTTGTTTTAAAGGGGAATAAAGTTGAGTGTCTGTTCTGGGAAAGTTATCCCTAAGAAATATCTCAGAAGTGTGATTTTTAAAGAAACACAAAGTATATCAGTTCCGAAATGTATAACCCACCAAAGTCTCTCCGTCCTCAGAGACCCAATGCATCAAGAACAAACTGGCTCAAGTTATAGTCTACTCACTCGAGTCATTTATGAGTTAGATCCTCCAGCTGAAAGCAAGGAGAGGACAGATGTTCACTGATCAAGGATGGTCACAGGAGTGTCAGAAGTGCACAGGGCTAGGCAAGTAAGCCATTCCATGTGAAGTAATGGAGCGCTTAGGGAAGTTGCCTGTTGGGGTGCAGAAGAGTTGATCAAAGGCATAACCAGTTCTCTGGTTTGTCCATGTCTGGTCCTGCATATGAAGGGAAACTTTTTTCCAGTCACATTTCTTTAAAAAAATTACCATAGAGAGGAAAGAAGCAGGACAAAATAGGAATAGTAAATTCTCCAGAGTGGAGACATATATACTACGTTTACAAGTAGTAAATGAAAGTCCCATAAGCCTTGGGACCGAAGTGACCAATGTTAAACCATCTTGACATGCTGATGTTTATAAATCCAGAAAAAGGCTGGCTGAGTTGTAGGTGAGTGTACTCATGGAAAGTCACAGAGGCACCAGAGGAACTTGCTTTTACGCTTTGCCCACAAGATAGCCAATTAGAGAAATTACTCCAAAATTACTGCAGATGGTGACTGCAGCCATGAAATTAAAAGACGCTTGCTCCTTGGAAGACCAACATAGACAGCATATTAAAAAGCAGAGACATTATTTTGTCCACAAAGGTCCGTCTAGTCAAAGCTATGTTTTTCCAGTAGTCATGTATGGATGTGAGAGTTGGACTATAAAGAAAGCTGAGCGCCGAAGAATTGATGCTTTTGAACTGTGGTGTTGGAGAATACCCTTGAGAGTCCCTTGGACTGCAAGTAGATCCAATCAGTCTATCCTCAATGAAACCAGTCCTGGATATTCATTAGAAGGATAGATGCTGAAGCTGAAGCTCCAATACTTTGGCCACCTGATGTGAAGAACTGACTCATTAAAAAGACCCTGATGCTGGGAAAGATTGAAGGTGGGAGGAGAAGGGGACGACAGAGTATGAGATGGCTGGATGGCATCACCAACTCAATGGACATGAATTTGAGTGAATTCCGGGAGTTGGTGATGGACAGGGAGGCCTGGCGTGCTGCCATCCATGGGGTCGCAAAGAGTTAGACGTGACTGAGCAACTGAGCTACTACCACTACTCCATTTTTACACACCTAGTAGGTTAACTGAGACTCCAAATGGATTCTTGGTTTGTTTGTTTATTTGCATTCATATCCTTCTTCCTTTCACCCATTTCTTATGTCATTTTCTTCATTAGCAGAATCCCTAGACATCATAGTTTGTTCTGAAAGTTTTTTCATTAAGCCTGAAATTGTGAACTCCTATAAACTGGGTGCCCCCTGCCCCTCACATGAGTATCTCAATTTGGACAATAAGTTATAAGATATTTTGCTTATTGGTCTCAGGTTTTCTCTTCTTGACAACCACACAGTTTCACTAATAAAGCTGAAACCTCTATTGATGTTAAAAGTAGCCTTATCCAAAGGTGCCAAATAAAGGCAAGGAACTCCTACCCTCCATCAAAGTAATCCAGGATGAACTGGAAGGAGTTGGACTGACAGTTCAATTTGGACATTTGGAGAAAAACTGTACACATGTAGATATATGGAAATATCGGTAGAAATAGTTAGATCATATTGCCGTAGTCTGCCTTGGGCCATGCTGTCAGTAAATACAAAGGTCATGTTATCAAATGTTAATAACTATAATAGCAGCTATCAGTTAACAGGCGTGTGCTGAATCCAGGTGCATGGTGTGTACTTCACAACATCTGCTCATGTAATAGCCAGAGCAACCCTG
>SJYW01033525.1:287096-304944 GCA_006410735.1 Raphicerus campestris
AAAAACCATAGCTTTGATTAGACAGACCTTTGTGGGCAAAGTAATGACTGTGCTTTTCAGTAATCTGTCTAGGTTGGTTATAACTTTTCTTTCAAGGAGCAAGCATCTTTTAATTTCATGGCTGCAGTCACCATCTGCAGTGATTTTGAAGCCCCCTAAAAATAGTCTGTCACTGTTTCCACTGTTTACCCAACTATTTGTCATGAAGTGATGGGACCAGATGCCATGATTTTAGTTTTCTGGAGTTTTAACCCCAATTTTTTCACTCTCCTCTTTCATTTTCATCAAGAGCTCTTTAGTTCTTCTTTGCTTTCTGCCATAAGGGTGGTTAGACAAGGCTAACCCCATAATACAGCCACCAGAATTTATATAGGACAGGGGAAACAAACTCTTGGAGGGCACAAGCAAAACCCTGTGTGCACCAGGATCCAGGAGAAAAGAGCAGTGAAGGCGTGAGTCAGAGGTGGCCTGCTGCAGGGTTGGGGACATTGTGTGCAGTGATGCCTGCATGGGACCTTTACAAGGAGATTCCTATTATCTTCATTACTTCCTACATAGTTTGGCCTCAAGTCACAACTCCGCCCATCAACAGAATGTTGGATTAAAGATTTACTGGGCATGGCCCCGCCCATCAGAACAAGACCCAATTTCCCCCTCAGTCAGTCTCTCCCATCAGGAAGATTCCATAAGCCTCTTTTCATTCTTCATCAGAAGGCAGACAGAGTGAAAACCACATCACAGAAAACTAATCAACCTGATCACATGAACCACAGCCTTGTCTAACTCAGTGAAACTATGAACCATGTTGTGTAGGGCCACCCAAGATGGATGGGTCATGGTGGAGAGTTCTGCCAAAACATAATCCACTGGAGAAAGGAATGGCAAACCTCTTCAGTATTCTTGCCTTGAGAACCCCATATGAAGAGTTTGGAAAGGCAAAAAGATATGGCACTGAAAGTTGAACTCCCCAGGTTGGTAGGTACCCAATATGCTCCTAGAGATCAGTGGAGAAATAACTCCAGAAAGAATGAAGAGATGGAGCCAAAGTAAAAACAACATCCAGGTGTCAATGTGACTGGAGATGGAAATAAATTTCGATGCTATAAAGAACAATGTTGCATAGGAACCTGGAATATTAGGTCCATGAACTAAGAAAAATTGGAAGTGGTCAGATAGGAGATGGGAAGAGAGAACATCAACATTTTAGGAATCAGTGAACTAAAATGGACTGGAATGGGTTAATTTAACTGTGGGCAAGAATCCCTTAGAAGAAATGGAGCAGCCATCATAGTCAACAAAAGAGTCCAAAATGTAGTAGTTGGATGCATTCTCAAAAATGACAGAATGATCTCTGTTTGCAATGCAAACCATTCAGTATCATGGTAATCCAAGTCTATGCCCCGAACAGTAATGCTAAAGAAGCTGAAGTTGAATGGTTTTATGAAAACCTATGAGAACTTCTAGAAATAACACCCCAAAAAACCTGTGCTTTTCATTATAGGGGACTGCAATGCAAAAGTAGAAAGTCAAGAAACACCTGGACTAACAGGCAAATTTGGCCTTGGAATACAGAATGCAGTGGGACAAAGGCTAAAAGAGTTTTGCCAAGATAAAGTACTGGTCATAGCAAACACCCTCTTCAACAACAGAAAAGAAGACACTACACATGGACATCACCACATGGTCAACACTGAAATCAGATTGATTATATTCTTTGCAGCCAAAGATGGAGAAGTTCTATATAGACAGCAAAAAAACAAGACTGGGAGCTGACTATGGCTCAGATCATGAGCTCCTTATTGCCAAATTCAGACTTAAATTGAAAAAAAGTAGGGAAAATCACTAGCCCATTCAGTTATGAACTAAATCAAACCACTTATGATTATACAGTGGAAGTGACAAATAGATTCAAGGGATTAGATCTGATAGAGTGCCTCAAGAAATACGGATGGAGGTTCATGACATTGTACAGGAGACAGGGATCAAGACCATCCCAAAGGAAAAGAAATACAAAAAGGCCAAATGATTGTCTGAGGAGGCCTTACAAATAGCTGTGAAAAGAGAAGCGAAAAGCAAAGGAGAAAAACACATATACCCATTTGAATGCAGAGTTCCAAGGAATAGCAAGGAGAGATAAGAAAGCCTTCCTCCATGATCGGTGCAATGAAGTAGAGGAAAACAGCAGAATGGGAAAGACTAGAGATCTCTTCAAGAAAATTAGAGATACCAAGGGAACATTTCATGCAAAGATGGTCACAATTAAGGACAGAAATGGTATGGACATAACAGAAGCAGAAGATATTAAGAAGAAGTGGCAAGAATACACAGAACTATACAAAAAAGATCTTCGTGACTCAGATAATCACAATAGTGTGAACACTCACGTAGAGCCAGACATCCTGGAATGCAAGTCAAGTGGGCCTTAGAAAGCATCACTATGAACAAAGCTAATGGAGGTGATGAAATTCCAGTTGAGCTATTCCAAATCCTAAAATATGATGCCGTGAAAGTGCTGCAGTCAATATACCAATAAATTTTGAAAATGCAGCAGTAGCCACAGGACTGGAAAATGTCAGTTTTCATTCTAATCCCAAAGAAAGGCAATGCCAAAGAATGCTAAAACCACCACACAGTTACACTCGTCTCATACATTAGCAAAGTAACGCTCAAAATTCTCCAAGCCAGGCTACAAGAGTACATGAAATGTGGACTTCCAAGTGCTCAAACTGGATTTAGAAAAGGCAGAGGAACCAGAGGTCAAGTTGTCAACATCTGTTGGATCATCGAAAAAGCAAGAGAGTTTCAAAAAAATCTACTTCTGCTTTATTGACTGTGTCAAAGCCTTTGTGTGGATCACCAGAAACTGTGGAAAATTCTGAAAGAGATGGGAATACCAGACCACTTGCCTGCTCCCTGAGAAATCTTTATGTGGGTAAGAACCAACAATTAGAACTGGACATGGAACAACAGACTGGTTCCTAATCAGGAAACGAGTATGTCAAGGCTGTATATTGTCACCCTGCTTATTTAACTTATATGCAGAGTACATCATGCAAAATGCCAGGCTGGATAAAGCACAGGCTGGAATCAAGTTTGCCAGGAGAAATATCAATAACCTCAGATATGCAGATGATGCAAAGAGTCAGACACGACTGAGCAACTGAACTGAACTGAAAGTCACACTTTGAAAAACCAGAATGGTTTTGGCAAAAAGTAAAACAACAACGAAAAGTTTAAAAATAAAGCAGGCAAATAACTAATAGAGCAAATAGAATTCAGAGAAAGATACACATTTATATGAGAAATCAATATATGATAAGGCTAGAATCATAAATTAATGGGTAACGATTGACAGTTTGTTCAATGGATGATGAAGTGAAAAATGACTCAGTAAGTGAAAAAAATAAAAGTATGCACCAACGCTTGTTGTTCAGTTCAGTTCAGTCGCTCAGTTGTATCTGACTCTTTGCATCCCTGTGGACTGCAGCACACAGGCCTCCATGTCCATCACCAACTCCAAGAGTTCACCCAAACTCACGTCCATTGAGTTGTTGATGCCATTCAACCATCTCATCCTCCGTTGTCCCCTTCTCCTCCCGCCTTCAATTTTTCCCAGGATCAGGGTCTTTTCAAATGAGTCAGCTCTTCTCATGAGGTGGCCAAAGTATTGGAGTTTCAGCTTCAACATCAGTTCTTCTAATGAACACCCAGGACTGATTTCCTTTAGGGTGGACTGGTTGGATCTCCTTGCAGTCCAAGGGACTCTCAAGAGTCTTCTCTAACACCACAGTTCAAAAGCACCCATTCTTTGGCGCTCGGCTTTCTTTATACTCCAACTCTCACATCCCTACATGACTACTGGAAAAACCATAGACTTGACTATATGGACACTTGAAGGGTGCACTCTAAATGTGAAAGGTGTGACCTGACTTCTTAATAAGCATTTTTTTCTTAATGGAAAACAAATAGACAAGTTTAATTTCAAAAATATTAAAAGACAAATAGACAAGAATCTCAATGGGAAAAAAACATGAGCAAAGAACATGACTAGGCAATTTACAGAAGCAGAAACTCAAGGGTTGACAAGAATATGAAAAGATGTCCAAACTCATTACATTGTTATGTGTATGTGCTCAGTCGTGTCTGACTCTTTGTGACCACATGGACTGTAACCTGCCAGCCTCCTCTGTTCATGGAATTTTGCAGGCAAGAATGCTAGACTGGGTTGTCATTTCCTACTCCAGGAGATCTTTCCAACCCAGGGATCCAACACACATCTCTTCCATCTCCTGCATTGGCAGGCCAATTCTTTACCACTAATACCACCTGGGAAGCCCCAAATCACTAGCCATTGAAGAAATAAAAATTAAAACTACAATGATATATTTTTGTATACATATTAGTCTACTGAAAAAGAAAAGGAGTCCTGGGGGCTAAGATATCCTTATGCACTGTTGGTGAAAGCAGGCTGGTGTCAATGGTCTAGAGTGCAAAATGACACTTCTTGATCAAAAGAAATATGTACATGTCCAATGACCAAGAAATTCCATCTTTGGGTTTATGGATTTAAAATATTTTCACACAGGTCCACAGAATATATAAGAAAGGAGATGAGGGGACTTCCTGGTTGCCCAGTGGTTAAGACTCAGTACTTCCAATGCAGGAGAATTCAATTCCTATTTGGTGAACTGATTCCACAGGCTGCACAGCACATCTAAAATTTGTTTTTAATTTTTTAAAAAGAAATACTGAGTTTTTAAAAAGGCAGATGTTAACTGCAGCATTATTTTTGGTGGCAGGGAACTAGAGGTTGTCAAGCATTGGCGGTCAGTCCTTCAGAATTTAGATATGTGTAAGAAACTTCTGGCTTATTATCAAGTCTTTTACTTCCTCTTCTGGGATAAAAGAAGCACATTTCTTAGTATCCCTTTGAGATTACTTGTAAACACATGGCTGAATTTCAGAAAAAGGAATATTTGCCTAGAATTAATAGACCATTTGCAGACCTTAGTCATGTATGGATGTGAGAGTTGGACCGTAAAGAAGGCTGAGTGCCAAAGAATTGACGCTTTCAAACTGTAGAGCTGGAGAAGACTCTTGAGAGATCCTTGGACTGCAAGGAGATCAAATCAGTCAATCCTAAAAGAAATCTACCCTGAATATTCATTGGAAGGACTGATGCTGAAGCTGAAGCTCCAATACTTTGGCCACCTGATTCAAAGAGCTGACTGATTGGAAAAGACCCTGATGCTGGGAAAGACTGAGGGCAAGGGGAGAAGGGGGTGACACAGGATGAGACTATTGGATGTCATCACTGACTCAATGGATAGGAGTTTGAGCAAACTCGGGGAGATAGTGATGGACAAATAAGCCTGGAATGCTGCAGATGTTCATGGGTCATAAAGAGTCAGACACAACTTAGCGACTGAACGACAGCCACAATTTCGCGACTGAACAACAGCAATGACTTGAACGACCTAGCCATAAACATCTCCCCATTGCAAGTCTTCCTGTTCCCTTCCCCGGTGAGCTGGCTTGAATGAAGAAAATCCCCAGAGCAGGACAGGAGCCATGTGTTGCAGACTGTGGAGCTACAGGATGAAAGGAGCCTGGGTCCCTAAATCACTCCTTGGAGAAAAAGTACATAACTAAGAGCACCCACTTTGGACAGTTAATTCAGTTTCAACTCTGTTAACTAATCTGAAATTTTAAGCCCCTGAAATTTGAAGTTTACTGGTTACATGAGTAGGATTACTTTAATATAATAGATAGCATGTGACAGATACACACCACTGAATATGCAATAGACTGAATACATGTGTCTCCCCAAAATTCATGTGTTGAAACCTAACCCCCAATGTGATGTATTTAAAGATGGGGTTTTGAGAAAGCAATTACTTCAGGAGAGCTATGAGCTTCCTTGGTGGCTTAAATAGTAAGGACTCTGCCTGCAGGAGAACTGAGTTCGATCTCTAGGCTGGGAAGATCCACTGGAGAATGGAGTGGCTACCCACTCCAGTTTTCTTGCCTGGAGAGTCCCATGGACAGAAGAGCTTGGTGGGCTACAGTCCATGGGTCCTCAAAAAGCCAGACAAGACTGAGCAACAAAAACTTTCTTTTTTTCTTGAAGAGGTAATTAGGTCAGGACAGCAAATCCTTCTTGAATGGGATTTGTGACCTAATAAAAGAGATCCCAGAGAGCTCCCTTACCCCTTCTGCCATATGAGGACACAGCAGAAAGGCTTTCTATGAACCAGGAGCCTTATACATTAAACCTGTTATAATGTGGGCTGTAGAGGAAGAACAAGCAGAATAATGAGACTGTGTATGCCTTGAGAGTCCCTTAAACTGCAAGGAGATCCAACCAGTCCATACTAAAGGAAATCAGTCCTGAATATATTCATTGGAAGGACCAATGCTGAAGCTGAAACTCCAATACTTTGGCCACCTGATGTGAAGAACTGACTCATTAGAAAATACCCTGATGCTGAGAAAGATTGAAGGCAGGAGGAGAAGGGGATGACAGAAGATGAGATGGTTGGATGGCATCACCTACTCAATGGACATGAGTTTGAGTAAGCTCTGGGAGTTGGTGATGGACAGGGAGGCCTGGCATGCTGCAGTCCATGGGGTCACAGAGTCAGACACAACTAAGTGACTAAACTGAACCAAACTGTATGTAATAAAAGAAAATAGATAAATCTGCACCCACATAAGTAAATTAATAAATTTAGATAGTTTCCTGCATAGACAAATAGTGATAAATGTAAGAACAGATATTTATTTCTTACAGTTCTAGGGGCTGATAGTCAATATCAGTGCTCAGCATCATTGGATTCCAAAGAGGGCTCTGTTCCTGACTTGTAGATATCTGCTTTCTCACTGTGACCTCAGATTGTCACTTTCTTCTCACTTAAACATTGGGAAATGGTTACTATGGTAGCATTAGCTAACACCTCCATCACTCACATAATTACCATTTCTTTTTTGTGTTGAGAACATTTAAATTCTATTCTCTTAGCAATTTTCAAATATATAATACAATATTGTTAACTATAATCACCTTGCTGTACTTTAGATCTCCCCAAATGTATTCATCTCATAACTGAAAGTCTGACCAACATGTCTTCCTTCTGCCCACCAGACTCCAGTAAACCCCCATTCTATTCCCTGTTTCTAGAGTTTGGTCTTTCTAGATTCCACATGCAAGTGATATCATACATTATTTGTCTTTTCTGTCTGACTTAATTCATTTAACATAATGTTCTTAAGGTTCATCCACATTGTTGCAAATGGCACGATTTCCTTTTTTCTCATGGCTGAGTGATATTCTACTGTGTATATATCATATCTTTTTTTATCTACTCATCTGAAGACATATACTTAAGGTTTTTTCCATATATTGGCTATTGAGAACGATGTTGTGATGGACATGGAAGCTGTCTCTTATACNTGGTTACTATGGTAGCATTAGCTAACACCTCCATCACTCACATAATTACCATTTCTTTTTTGTGTTGAGAACATTTAAATTCTATTCTCTTAGCAATTTTCAAATATATAATACAATATTGTTAACTATAATCACCTTGCTGTACTTTAGATCTCCCCAAATGTATTCATCTCATAACTGAAAGTCTGACCAACATGTCTTCCTTCTGCCCACCAGACTCCAGTAAACCCCCATTCTATTCCCTGTTTCTAGAGTTTGGTCTTTCTAGATTCCACATGCAAGTGATATCATACATTATTTGTCTTTTCTGTCTGACTTAATTCATTTAACATAATGTTCTTAAGGTTCATCCACATTGTTGCAAATGGCACGATTTCCTTTTTTCTCATGGCTGAGTGATATTCTACTGTGTATATATCATATCTTTTTTTATCTACTCATCTGAAGACATATACTTAAGGTTTTTTCCATATATTGGCTATTGAGAACGATGTTGTGATGGACATGGAAGTGTAGCTATCTGCTTGAGATCTTGATTTCATTTCCTTTAGAAAAATACCTGGAAGTAAAATTGCTAGGTCATATGATAGTTTTATTTTCAATTTTTTGAAGACTGTCTATATTATTTACCACAGTGGCTGTACCAATTTACGATTCCACAAAAGTACACATTTCCTTTTTCTCTACATCCTCACCAATACTTACCTCACTTGTCTTGATGATAATAGTCTTTCCAACAGGTATGAGATGAGATGATATCCCATTGGCATTTTTGTTTGCATTTCTCTGATGATTAGGGGTGTCAAGCACCTTTTCATGTACTTCTTGGCCATTCTATGTATTCTTTGTGAAAATGTTTGTCCAGTACTTCTGCCCATTTCTTAGTCAGATTACGTGGGGGTTTTGCTATTGTGTTATATATGTTCTTTATATATTTTGAATATTAACTCCATTTACTCATTCCATTGTTTTCCTTTTCATTTTGTTCATTGTTTCTTTTGCTGTGCAGAAGCTTTTTACTTTAATTGATCCCACTTATTGCTTTTTGTTTTTGCTTTTCAGGGCATATACAAGAAATCATTGTCAAGACCATCATCAAGGAGTTTTTCCTCCTGTTTTCTTCTAAGACTTTTATGATTTCAGGTTTTCTGTTTAAGGTAATTCATTTTGAGTTAATTTGTATGAGTGATATAAGATGAGATTCCAATTTTATTCTTCTGAATGTTGTCATTCAGTTTTTCCATCACCATTTACTGAAGTACTGCCCTTTTCTCATTACATATCCTTGAATCTTTTGTAAAATATTAGTTGGCCATATACTCATGGTTTATTCCTGGATTCTAGGTTCTGTTCTTTCCATTAGTCTCTGGGCTTTATTTTATGCAAAATATTCTTTTGATTACTATTTATAGTTTAGTTTGAAATCAGGAAATGTGGTGGCTCCAGCTTTGTTCTTGTTCTCAGAACTGCTTTGAATATTGGAGTCTTGTGGTCCCATACAAATTTTAGGATTGTTCTTTGTTATTTCTGAGAAAAATCCTATTGGAATTTTAATAGGAATTGTGTTGAGTCTATAGATAGTTCTGGGTAGTATGTACATTCTAACAATATTAATNCTCAGAACTGCTTTGAATATTGGAGTCTTGTGGTCCCATACAAATTTTAGGATTGTTCTTTGTTATTTCTGAGAAAAATCCTATTGGAATTTTAATAGGAATTGTGTTGAGTCTATAGATAGTTCTGGGTAGTATGTACATTCTAACAATATTAATTCTTCTGGTCCATGAAAATAGGACAATTATTCATATATTTGTGTATACATCAATATCTTTCATCAAAGTCATAGTTTTCAGGGCACAAATCTTTCATAACTTTGGTTAAATTAGTTCCTATGTATTCTGTTATTTTGATGCTACTGTGAATGGGGTTGTTTACTTCTTTTTCATATAGTTCATAGTTAATGTATAGAAATGCTGTAGATTTCTCTATTGATTTTGTATCCTGCAATGTTACTGAACTTGTTAAATAGTTTTAACAGTTTTAGGGGATGTCTTTAAGATGATCTATATATAAAATTATAACACCTGCAAACAAAGACAATTTCTTTTTTTTCTTTCTGATGTACTTCTTTCTTTTTTAAATTAATTTATTTATTTTAATTGGAGGCTAATTACAATATTGTGGTGGTTTTTGCCATACATTGACATGAATCAGCCATGGGTGTATATGTGTCCTTCATCCTGAATCCNACAACAGAGGATGAGATGATTGGATGGCACCACCAACTCGATGGACATGAGTTTGGGTAAAATCCAGGAGTTGGTGATGGACAGGGAGGCCTGGTGTGTTGTGGTTCATGGGGTCGCAAAGAGTTGGACAAGACTGAACGACTGAACTGAACTGAACTAATGGTCAAACAATTCTCCACAGCAAGGGGGACAGAGGTTCCCAGAGTTACATGGTTTAGGTTCACAGAGTTACATGGTGTCCTCCACCAGTGTTCAGAAGTTGTCTTGTGGAAGTTGCTCAGCATTCAAATGATCTTTTGATGAATTTGAGGGGAGAAAGTAGTCTCCCATCTTATTCCTCCACCTTCTTGGGACTGCCTGTACATCTTTGTTTTACTTATCTTTCTTGCCTGATTTTTCTGGCTAGGATTTCTGTGCTATGTTAAGTAGGAATCATGAAAGTAGGACCCTATTCCTGGCCTTATAGGAAAAACCTACAACTTTTCACCATTGAGTATGATGTTAGCTGTGTGCTTGTCACATATGACCTATATTTTACTGGCATGTGTTCCACCCACACCCAATTTGTTGAGTTTTTATCATGGAAAATATTGTTGTTGTGCAGTCATTCAGTCATGTCTGACTGTGACCCCATGGACTGCAGCATACAAGGCTTCCCTGCCCTTAACTATCCCTAGGAGTTTGTTCAAGCTCAAGTTCATTGAGTCAGTGATGTCATCCAACCCTCTCATCCTGTGTCACCCCTTTCTCCTATAACAGGGTCTTTTCCAATGATTCACCTCCTTGTTTCAGGTGGCCAAAGTATTGCAGCTTCAATTTCAGCATCAGTCCTTCCAATGAATAGTCAGGGTTGATTTCCTTTAGGAATGACTAGTTTGATCTCCTTGCTGCCCAAGGGACTCTCAAGAGTCTTCTAGAGCACCACACTTCAAAAGCATAATTCTTCAGTGCTCAGCCTTCTTTACAGGCCAACTCTCACATCTGCACATGACAGCTGGAAAAACCATAACTTTGACTATATAGACCTTTATCAGCTAAATCATATCTCTGCTTTTTAATATACTGTCTAGTTTTGTCATAGCTCTTCTTCCAAGGAGCAAGAATCTTTTAATTCCATGGCTATAGTCACTACCTGCAGTGATTTTGGAGACCAAGAAAATAAAATCTGCCACTGGGTCTTCTTTTTCCATTTGCCTTGAAGTAATGGGACTGGATGCCATGATCTTAGCTTTTTGAGTGTTGCCCTTCAAGCCAGCTTTTCCACTCTCCTCTTTCACCCTCATTAAGTGGCTCTTTAGTTTCTCTTCATTTTCTGGCATTAGAATGATATCATCTGCATATCTGAGATTGTTGATATTTCTCCCAGCAATCTTGATTCCAACTTGTGATTCATCAAGCCCAGCACTTCACATCACGTACTCTGCATATAAATTAAATAAGCAGGGTGACAATATATAGCCTTAACTTATTCTTTTCTAAAGTTTGAACCAGCCCATTGTTCCATCTCCTGTTTTGTTACTTCTTGACATACACACAGGTCAAGAAAATGTTTATCTTTTATCAAATATTTTTTAATCTAATGAGATATTAGTTTGATTTTGTCTCTCATTTTATTGTTACATATCACATTTATTGATTTGCATGTAGTGAACTGTCTCTACATCTCAAAAATATATCCAGCTCAGTCTTGTTGTATGATTCTTTTAACGTGCCATGGAAATTTGGTTTGCCAGCATTTTGCTAAGAAATTTTACATTCATATTCATCAGGGATATTTAAGTGCTCCAACATTGGGTATATATGTATATTTATGACTTTTATAGCTTTTTATCATTATATAACAACTCTCTTTGTCTTGTTACCATTTTGGTGTTAAACTTTATTTTGCCTGTTATAAGTATAGCTATTTCTACTTTAGGTTTCCACTTTCAGGGAATATCTTTTTCTATTACTTCATTTTGGGCCTATGTGTGTCCTTAAAGATAAGGTGAATCTCTTATTGGTAGCATATAGTTAGATTTTATTTTTTATTCCTATTTTGAGTAATTATTGATTGGTAAAGACTTACTAGGGCTTCCCTTGTAGTCCAGCTTGTAAAGAATCTGCCTGTAATGCAGGAGACCTGGGTTCAATCCCTTGGTTAGGAAGATGCCCTGGAGGAGGGCATGGCAACCCACTGCAGTATTCTTGCCTGGAGAATCCTCATGGACAGAGGAGCCTGGTGGGCTACAGCCCATGGTATCACAAACAGTTTGACACAACTGAGTGACTTACCACAACACAGCACAAGGACTCACTAACGTCTATTATTTTCTGGCTATTTTACAGTTCCCTTGTTCCTTCTTCCCTCTTTTATTATCTTCCTTTGTGAACTGAAGATTTTCCTTAGTGGTATGCTTTGATTCTCTTCTCTTTATCTTTTGTGAACCTGCTGTATGCTTTTCTTTTGTGGTTACCATGAAGCTTATATAAAACATAGATATAACAGTCTGTTTTATACTGACAACAACTTAACTTCAATCACATTAAAAATTCTGTCCCTTTGCTCCCCCCAATTTTGGCATCACAATTTACCTCTTTTTAGGTTGTATATTCAATAACACATTATTTTAGCTATATGTTTTTAAGTCTCTTGTCCTTTAACCTAGAGTTAAGTGTTTAACACATCACCATACCTCAGNGTCACATGAAAAATTCTGTCCCTTTGCTCCCCCCAATTTTGGCATCACAATTTACCTCTTTTTAGGTTGTGTATTCAATAACACATTATTTTAGCTATATGTTTTTAAGCCTCTTGTCCTTTAACCTAGAGTTAAGTGTTTAACACATCACCATACCTCAGTATAAAATATTCTGAATCTGACCAAATACTTACCTTTAACAGTGGTGTTGTATATTTTTACATATTTTCATGTTACTAGTTAGCTTCTTTTTATTTCATCTTGAAAAACTTCTTTGGTTTTCCTGGTAAGGCATTTACAGCAGTGATGAACACCCTCAACTTTTGTTTTACAGTTCAAGTCTTTATCTTGCCTTCATTTCTGAAGGATAATTTTATCAGGTAAAAGATTCTTGGTTGACAGTTCTTTCCTTTTTTCTTTGAGCTCTTTAAATATATCATCTCATTCTTTCCTGGCCTGTAAGTTTCCTGCTGAAAAGTCCAATGATAACCTTGTGGGACTGTCCCTTGTAAGTTATAAACTTCTTTTCTCTTGCTGGTTTCAAGATTTTCTCTTTGTCTTTGATTTTTGACAATTTTATTATAATGTGTCTTGGAGAAAATCTCTTTAATTTTGTTTAGTGACTTATGAGCTTCATGAACTTAGATATCCAAATTTCTCTCCAGATTTACGAATTTCTCAGTCATTATTTCTTTATATAAGCTTTTCATCCCCTCCTCTCTCTTTTCTTATTCTAGAACTCAAATAATGTGCAAATTGGTTCTTTTATGGTAGTCTATACATCATGATTTTCTTCACTCTTTATTATTCTTTGTTCCTCTGTTTTTCTTGATTGATAACTTCAAAAGTCCTTCCTACTTTCTAGTTCATACATTTTTTCATATGCTTGATCTGTTCTGCAGATATTATGACTTTTTATTTCATTTATTGTACTCTTCAGCTTCAGAATTTCCATTTGGCTTTTTATTATTTATATCTTTGTTGACCTTTTGTTTGTGTGTTGTTTCCTTGATTTTTCTGAACTCTGTATTGTAACCTAATAAGTTTTCTTTAAACCGTTATTCTGAATTCTTTATCAGTTAAATCAAAGCGCTCCATGCCTTTGGCATCAGTTACAAAAAGACTTTTGTGATCTTTGGTGGTTTCATACATCCTTGATTTTTCATGTTCTTGAAGTTTTATATTGCTGTCTTCACTTTTGATGTAGCAGTTACCTCTTCCAGCCTTTACAGCTGCCCTCTCTAATGTTTCCAAACTTGTGAATTTTTGTTCCAACAGAGTGCTGAAACTTGCAGGAAGGGGTACTCTTTTCAGGGCCTGAGAGTGGGCTCTTGTCTAACACTTTGAAATGAATTGTCCAAGGAGACACACATGCTGACAAAGCAAGAGACTTCATTGGGAACAGGCTTCCAGGCAGAGAGCAGCAGGGTAAAGAAACCCAGGAGAATTGCTCTGCCACATGACTCACTCTCAGGTCTTACAGTGCTGGGATTAGTTTCTGGGTTGTCTCTGGCCACTCATGCTGATTCAGGGTGCTTCCTGGTGCTGCATGCATTGTTCAGTCAAGATGATTTCCAGCAAGGAGGGTTCTGAGAGGTTGGTAGGACATATGGACTGGCATCTCCTCTCTCCTTTTGACCTTTCCTGAATTCTTCTGGCTGGTGGATATCTTATTAGTTCCACATTTGTTACCAGGACCTCCTGCTGTAAGATAGCTCATGCAAGTGGCTACTATCTTGCCTGCCCAGGGTGGGTGGCTTCAGTCAGTATTTCCCCTAACAAAATTTCTTCTCTGGAAACCTGGATTTCCACAAAGACTCTCTCATCATAAGCTATTGTCTAAAAAGTGTTTTCCAGGGTCTCCTGGATGACAGCCAAGAGGGATCAAAGCAAATTCGAGGGCCACTGTGGGATCCTCATCAGGGATCAAAGTCTATACCTATTACCAGGTACATAGATGGGGGAGATTCCTCCTGGATGTCTTGTGCATGGTTCTGATTCCACAGATCCCACATTTGTCTATCCATGGGTGTTGAATTATTGTTGCTGTGCGGGAGACAAAAATGAGTGAGGTCAGAAACAAGTGATGATGCTTGAGGTCACTCCTGGCGTCTCTTCTTATAAAGTGTAATACTTTCATCATGAGGACTCTACTCTCATGACCTTATCTAAACCTAATAACCTCCTAAAGGATCCATCACCAAATACCATCACATGAAGGGTTAAGGCTTCAACATACAAATTTTGGGGGACACGATCAAGACCATGGACTTTCAAGGTGGTGCTAGTGGTAAAGAACCTGCCTGCTAGTGCAGGAAATGGAAGACATGTAGCTTCAATTCCTGGCTGGGGAAGGTTTACTGGAGGAGGTCATGGCAAACCACTCTACTATTCTTACCCGGAGAATCCCATGGACAGAGGAGCCTGGCAAGCTGCAATCCATGGGGTCACAAAGAGTCAGACATGACTAAAACAACTTAGCAAGTGGGCACACAATCCAGTCCATAGCATCCTATAAAAATTATTTTCAAATTCTGCTCAACCCCACAAAAGTTAGATCAACCTACAGGATTTTGTAGAAGATCCCACCAGGAAGGGGAAGGACAGGAAGGACACTCAGAAGCAAAAGAGGAATGAGACTCAGAATGGAAATGAAATCTCTTCTGTTGCTTGAGCAAACCTCCCACCAAAAGTAGTTACAAAGGAAATGTTAATTAGTCTACAACAGCACCCAGAAATGGGCCAAAGTACCAGTTACAAGTAGTTGAAAGGAGCATGACAGTTCTTTCCCAAGGATTCTAATCTTTGTCATTTCAATAGGGCTAAGTACCTGTGGCATTCTCAGATGGTAAAGAATCTGCCTGAAGTTTGGGAGATCTGGGTTAGATCCATGGGTCTGAAAGATCCCCTGGAGAAGGGAATGGCAACCCACTCCAGTATTCTTTCCTAGAGAATTTAATGGACAGAGAATCCTGACAAGCAACAGTCCATGGGATTGCAAAGAGTCTAACGTGACTGAATAACTTTCACTTTCACTTTTTTCACCTGGGGCAGTGCTGAGCTGATGTATGATGTTATCTGTCAATCCACAATTTACTATAGGAAAAAAAAATCAAAATGTAATCAGGCAGGCCAGAACATACAGGTATACACTCACACACACCTAGTCTCAAACAGCATAAATTACCTGAAAGTGTCTCAATTAAACAGAATTATAGCCTCCTTTAAACTGCAATCATAGCCATTATGTATCATCGAACAAAAATCAGTTCCCTGGGAGATGTCCTGATTAAGCAGATTTCCCAATTAAACCTGTCGCAGTTAAGTGGAGCATACCATTCTGATTAGATTCCTAATTTATATGGGAGGCTATATACTTTATATGAAGGGAAAAGGGGAGTTGAAGGAAATTGTCAGCAGCTAAAATTTCTCCCTGTGCATTTTTCTTTCTGACAACAAACCTTCCCCCTTCCCTGACAGAGGCACTTACTTGCTAAAGTAATTGTAAACCTCCTAAATAAAATATGAAATGTGCCTTGTGGAGTCACAGCTGCCCTTCAAGAACTGTCAGAAGCATCATAGTGATCCCCTGTGGGGCAGACCCCAAGATGGGTCAGCGGCTAAGAGAGGAACACAGAGGAGAAGAGTGGGCGCACTGTCCAAACTGGAACACACAAAGTCTTTTGTACTTTTTCAAAAAATATTTTGCAGCATGTTTTGTCACAAATACAAGTTAATAAATAAATGTATGAAAAAGTGAATGGCACACCAGACTGTGAGGGTGGGGTGAAAAGTTAAAGCCCATCACTTAAAACAGATAGTGACTGGGAAACTGCTGTATAACACATGGGGCTCAGTTTGGTGCTCTGTGATGCCCTAGAGGGGTGGATGAGGGATATATGTATATGTGTAACTACTTCCGGTAGTATAGCAGAAACTAGCATAACATGGTAAAGCAATTATACTCCAATTTTAAAACTAAATTAAAAAAAAAAAAGCATGTCACTGTTGTATCTACTGACATCATGAACCACAAAAGGGGAAGTGTTAGCCTCAAAGCTACACTGATAATCTGCAAGTCTATTTGGCTTCACCCTTGGTCAAATCACTTGAACAAAGTGTCAAAGAAAATGACAAATCTATAAAAGCCCCATTGGAAGAGTGCTGTGCAAGACTTTCTAAAAGAGGCTTGAATACAATCTTACGAGGAGGCAATGATTGGTATGAGTTCGAAAATATCACCTAATGTCTTCAAGTTTCAGTTTCCTCATCTATCAAATGTATTGCTGAGCTTAATTCCCTGGGGGATGTGTTGTTGTTTTAGTTACTAAGTCATGTCTGACTCTTCCCAATCCCATGAACTGTAGCCCACCAGGCTCTTTTGTCCCTGGGATTTCCCAAGCAAGAATACTGAAGTGGGTTGGCACTTCCTACTCCAGGGGATCTTCCCAACCCAGGGATCAAACCCGTGTGTCCTGTGTCTCATGCTTTGCAAGCAGATTCTTCACCACTGAGCCACCAGAGAAGTCTGGGAGATGTTTGGACCAAATAATTTCAGAGGTTCTGGCCAACTTCTATATTTTGTAATATTCAAGGATCCATTAGAAAGACTCACAGAACTTAGCAGAATTGTTATACCCATAATTATGGTCTATTACAGCAGAAGGATACAGATTAAAATTGGCAATGGAAAAGGTTGTATAGGAAAGACTCCAGAAGGTACTAGGGACAAGTTTCCAGTTGTCCTTTCCCAGCAGAGTCATGTAAACAACACTTAATTCCAGCAATGATGTTTGGCAATACACATGCAATATTGTCAATCTGGGGACACCTAAGCCTTGATGTTCGGTATTTTTCTTAAGGGTCAGTCATGTCAGCATGGGTGACCATGTGCATGACTAAACTTACCTCTCCAGAGTTCAAGTTGATACTGCAGCCCAAGGTCCACAGCGTATATCACATCACTAGCATTAACTGTCTGGCATAGTCCAAGGCTCCAATGAGTAAGGATATTCTTAACAGCCAGGAAAACCCAAAGACTTAAAGGTTCCTCCCAGGAGGTTAGCAAAGGTCAGCCTTTCTTTCTGAGTTTTCCAGGTGGCTTGGTGCTAAAGAATCCTGCTACCAAAGCAGAAGCTTCAAGAGCCATGAGTTCAGTCCCTGGGTAGGGAAGATTCCCCTGGAGAAGGAAATGGCAACTCACTTCAGTATTCTTGCCTGGGAACTCCTATAGACAGAGAAGCCTGCTGGGCTACAGTCCATGGGGTCGCAAAGAGCAGACACGGCTGAGTATACACACATACAACCTTTCTTTCCAGTGTCCAGTGTTTGGAAAATGGACCTGCAGAGTTAATCCTTCAACACACAATGTCTCTCCACGTTGTCTCAAAATTAAAGACTCCCCAAGCAACAGTCCCAAAGAGAAACCAGAGAAGCCACATGGCATTGTCTAACCTAGGCTTGGA
>SJYW01033525.1:311540-323187 GCA_006410735.1 Raphicerus campestris
GTATTTTTCACAGAACTAGAACAAATAATTTCAAGATTTGTATGGAAATACAAAAAACCTCGAATAGCCAAAGCAATCTTGAGAAAGAAGAATGGAACTGGTGGAATCAACCTGCCTGACTTCAGGCTATACTACAAAGCTACAGTCATCAAGACAGTATGGTACTGGTACAAAGACAGAAATATAGATCAATGGAACAAAATAGAAAGCCCAGAGATAAATCCACATACCTATGGGCACCTTATCTTCGACAAAGGAGGCAAGAATATACAATGGATTAAAGACAATTTCTTTAACAAGTGGTGCTGGGAAAACTGGTCAACCACTTGTAAAAGAATGAAACTAGAACACTTTCTAACACTATACACAAAAATAAACTCAAAATGAATTAAATATCTAAATGTAAAACCAGAAACTATAAAATCCCTAAAGGAAAACATAGGCAAAACACTCTCTGACATAAATCACAGCAAATCCTCAATGACCCACTTCCCAGAGTAATGGAAATAAAAGCAAAAATAAATAAATAGGGCCTAATTTAAACTTAAAAGCTTTGCACAATGAAAGAAACTATAAGCAAGGTGAAAAGACAGCTTTCAGAATGGGAGAAAATAATAGCAAAAGAAGCAACTGACAAAGAATTAATCTCAAAATATGCAAGCAGCTCGTGCAGTTCAATACCAGAAAAATAAATGACCCAATCAAAAAATGGGCCAAATAACTAAATAGACATTTCTGCAAAGAAGATATATAGATGGCTAAGATGAAAAGATACTCAATATCACTCATTTTCAGAGAAATCCAAATCAAAACCACAATGAAGTACCATCTCATGCCAGTCAGAATGGCTACTATCAAAAAGTCTACAAAAAACAAATGTTGAAGATGTGGAGAAAAGGGAATCCTCTTAAACTGTTGGTGGGAATACAAACTAGCACAGCCACTATGGACAATAGTGTGGAGATTCCTTAAAAAACTGGAAATAGAACTGCCATATGAACCAGCAATCCCACTGCTGGGCATACACACTGAGGAAACCAGAATTGAAAGGGACATGTGTACCACAGTTTTCATCACAGCACTGTTTACAATAGCCTGGACATGGAGGCATCCTAGATGTCCATCAGCAGACAAAGGGATAAGAAAGCTGTGGTACATATACACAATGGAATATTACTCAGCTGTTAAAAAGAACACATTTGAATCAGTTCTAATAAGGTGGATGAAACTGGAGCNTCTTTCCTAGAGAATTTAATGGACAGAGGATCCTGACAAGCAACAGTCCATGGGATTGCAAAGAGTCTAACGTGACTGAGTAACTTTCACTTTCACTTTTTTCACCTGGGGCAGTGCTGAGCTGATGTATGATGTTATCTGTCAATCCACAATTTACTATAGGAAAAAAAAATCAAAATGTAATCAGGCAGGCCAGAACATACAGGTATACACTCACACACACCTAGTCTCAAACAGCATAAATTACCTGAAAGTGTCTCAATTAAACAGAATTATAGCCTCCTTTAAACTGCAATCATAGCCATTATGTATCATCGAACAAAAATCAGTTCCCTGGGAGATGTCCTGATTAAGCAGATTTCCCAATTAAACCTGTCGCAGTTAAGTGGAGCATACCATTCTGATTAGATTCCTAATTTATATGGGAGGCTATATACTTTATATGAAGGGAAAAGGGGAGTTGAAGGAAATTGTCAGCAGCTAAAATTTCTCCCTGTGCATTTTTCTTTCTGACAACAAACCTTCCCCCTTCCCTGACAGAGGCACTTACTTGCTAAAGTAATTGTAAACCTCCTAAATAAAATATGAAATGTGCCTTGTGGAGTCACAGCTGCCCTTCAAGAACTGTCAGAAGCATCATAGTGATCCCCTGTGGGGCAGACCCCAAGATGGGTCAGCGGCTAAGAGAGGAACACAGAGGAGAAGAGTGGGCGCACTGTCCAAACTGGAACACACAAAGTCTTTTGTACTTTTTCAAAAAATATTTTGCAGCATGTTTTGTCACAAATACAAGTTAATAAATAAATGTATGAAAAAGTGAATGGCACACCAGACTGTGAGGGTGGGGTGAAAAGTTAAAGCCCATCACTTAAAACAGATAGTGACTGGGAAACTGCTGTATAACACATGGGGCTCAGTTTGGTGCTCTGTGATGCCCTAGAGGGGTGGATGGGGGATATATGTATATGTGTAACTACTTCCGGTAGTATAGCAGAAACTAGCATAACATGGTAAAGCAATTATACTCCAATTTTAAAACTAAATTAAAAAAAAAAAAGCATGTCACTGTTGTATCTACTGACATCATGAACCACAAAAGGGGAAGTGTTAGCCTCAAAGCTACACTGATAATCTGCAAGTCTATTTGGCTTCACCCTTGGTCAAATCACTTGAACAAAGTGTCAAAGAAAATGACAAATCTATAAAAGCCCCATTGGAAGAGTGCTGTGCAAGACTTTCTAAAAGAGGCTTGAATACAATCTTACGAGGAGGCAATGATTGGTATGAGTTCGAAAATATCACCTAATGTCTTCAAGTTTCAGTTTCCTCATCTATCAAATGTATTGCTGAGCTTAATTCCCTGGGGGATGTGTTGTTGTTTTAGTTACTAAGTCATGTCTGACTCTTCCCAATCCCATGAACTGTAGCCCACCAGGCTCTTTTGTCCCTGGGATTTCCCAAGCAAGAATACTGAAGTGGGTTGGCACTTCCTACTCCAGGGGATCTTCCCAACCCAGGGATCAAACCCGTGTGTCCTGTGTCTCATGCTTTGCAAGCAGATTCTTCACCACTGAGCCACCAGAGAAGTCTGGGAGATGTTTGGACCAAATAATTTCAGAGGTTCTGGCCAACTTCTATATTTTGTAATATTCAAGGATCCATTAGAAAGACTCACAGAACTTAGCAGAATTGTTATACCCATAATTATGGTCTATTACAGCAGAAGGATACAGATTAAAATTGGCAATGGAAAAGGTTGTATAGGAAAGACTCCAGAAGGTACTAGGGACAAGTTTCCAGTTGTCCTTTCCCAGCAGAGTCATGTAAACAACACTTAATTCCAGCAATGATGTTTGGCAATACACATGCAATATTGTCAATCTGGGGACACCTAAGCCTTGATGTTCGGTATTTTTCTTAAGGGTCAGTCATGTCAGCATGGGTGACCATGTGCATGACTAAACTTACCTCTCCAGAGTTCAAGTTGATACTGCAGCCCAAGGTCCACAGCGTATATCACATCACTAGCATTAACTGTCTGGCATAGTCCAAGGCTCCAATGAGTAAGGATATTCTTAACAGCCAGGAAAACCCAAAGACTTAAAGGTTCCTCCCAGGAGGTTAGCAAAGGTCAGCCTTTCTTTCTGAGTTTTCCAGGTGGCTTGGTGCTAAAGAATCCTGCTACCAAAGCAGAAGCTTCAAGAGCCATGAGTTCAGTCCCTGGGTAGGGAAGATTCCCCTGGAGAAGGAAATGGCAACTCACTTCAGTATTCTTGCCTGGGAACTCCTATAGACAGAGAAGCCTGCTGGGCTACAGTCCATGGGGTCGCAAAGAGCAGACACGGCTGAGTATACACACATACAACCTTTCTTTCCAGTGTCCAGTGTTTGGAAAATGGACCTGCAGAGTTAATCCTTCAACACACAATGTCTCTCCACGTTGTCTCAAAATTAAAGACTCCCCAAGCAACAGTCCCAAAGAGAAACCAGAGAAGCCACATGGCATTGTCTAACCTAGGCTTGGAAGTCACACAGCATAATTCTGTTCAATTTACCAAGTCAGTCATGAAGACCTCCCGATGTCAAGGGGGTCAGAGAGAGACTCCACCTCACAACAGGAGGAATATCAAAGCAATTCGAGACAGATTTTTTAAAACCACTCAGTCACAAAGGCACAGGGAAACCTCTTCCTGTCTCTCCTGACTACTAAAAAGTAATCTTTTTTCTTTTTGCCTCAGCCTAAGGAGAAAGCACTGCCAAGTCAAAAGAAATAAACAGGGAGAATTCTTTCAAGGCAAAAATGCAAAGTCTAGGCTCAAACACAGAAACTTCTGTTGGCCTGGGGAGACGCTTTATCTGAATGACTTGGCATCACTGCCTGATGTGGATGAGGCACCCAGAGACCCCGGGGCTCCTTGGGAGGCCCTGAAGAAGCCCTGGTCCCTTTCACCAGATTTGCCTGAAGGAATTACATCTGTTCATAAAACCTGCCAACTAGACTTCCTTTTTTCTCTTTTTCCTGTTTTTTTTTCCCTCCTACTTGTAATTCTGTGTATAGAATTCAATGTGAATAGCTTTCTTAAAGAAACAACATCTACATAGCAAACTAGATAGATGTCTTTATAGGAAAATACTTGTCTTTGTGTGGATTATGAGGGAAGAGAGACTTGAGATCTTTACTTCTCAGTCCATGATGTTTATGACCCAGCTATATCCCCCATGAAAACAAAGACTTTTTACTTTGTCCATTTCACATTTAATATTTAGCTCGCTACCTTGACTCTTAGAAACTGAATTTTCCTTTGGGGAATGACTCCAAACCTCTCAGAAGACAGAAGGATTATTGACCTCAGAGAAAGAGCCATGGAATTTCCAAATCAGTGAGCCTCTGGTCTGGCTCCAGTGTAGACCCAACGACCCTCTCTAATGGGAAATCCATGTGGTCTCTGACTCAAAGGATAAGAGCTCAACTGTTCAGAGAACCATCCTGCCCATTCATATCCATCTCCTGACTGGCCATCAGTCACACAACTGTGCAGAGGGGAAAACAGTTTACAGAAATGTTTATTCAACAGGTAAAGATAGGTCCATCTAATCAAGGCTATGGTTTTTCCAGTGGTCATGAATGGATGTGAGAGTTGAACCATAAAGAAAGCTGAATGCTGAAGAATTGATCCTTTTGCACTGTGGTGTTGGAGAAGACTCTTGAGAGTCCCTTGGACTGCAAGGAGATCCAACCAGTCCATTCTGAAGGAGGTCAGCCCTGGTATTTCTTTGGAAGGAATGCTTTGGCCACCTGATGTGAAGAACTGACTCATTGGAAAAGGCCCTGATTCTGGGAAAGATTGAGGGCAGGAGGAGAAGGGGATGAGAGAGGATGAGATGGTTGGATGGCATCACTGACTCAATAATGGACATGAGTTTGGGTGAGCTCCGGGAGTTGGTGATGGACAGGGAGGCCTGGCATGCTGCAGTCCATGTGATTGCAAAGAGTCGGACACAACTGAGCGACTGAACTGAACCTGTCTCTTATACACATCTTAGAAACTGAATTTTCCTTTGGAGAATGACTCCAAACCTCTCGAAGACAGAAGGATTATTGACCTCAGAGAAAGAGCCATGGAATTTCCAAATCAGTGAGCCTCTGGTCTGGCTCCAGTGTAGACCCAAAGGCCCTCTATAATGGGAAATCCATGTGGTCTCTGACTCAAAGGATAAGAGCTCAACTGTTCAGAGAACCATCCTGCCCATTCATATCCATCTCCTGACTGGCCATCAGTCACACAACTGTGCAGAGAGGAAAACAGTCTACAGAAATGTTTATTCAACAGGTAAAGATAGGTCCATCTAATCAAGGCTATGGTTTTTCCAGTAGTCATGAATGGATGTGAGAGTTGAACCATAAAGAAAGCTGAATGCTGAAGAATTGATCCTTTCGCACTGTGGTGTTGGAGAAGACTCTTGAGAGTCCCTTGGACTGCAAGGAGATCCAACCAGTCCATTCTGAAGGAGGTCAGCCCTGGTATTTCTTTGGAAGGAATGCTTTGGCCACCTGATGTGAAGAACTGACTCATTGGAAAAGGCCCTGATTCTGGGAAAGATTGAGGGCAGGAGGAGAAGGGGATGAGAGAGGATGAGATGGTTGGATGGCATCACTGACTCAATAATGGACATGAGTTTGGGTGAGCTCCGGGAGTTGGTGATGGACAGGGAGGCCTGGCATGCTGCAGTCCATGTGATCGCAAAGAGTCGTACACAACTGAGCGACTGAACTGAACTGAACTGAAAGCCAGAGTACAGTGGGGAAGATTCCTAATGATTCTCTTGCAGATGTATTGTCTTGGAGGGCAATTCTCAATGCAGTCACCTAACAAGGGAAAGCATTTCAGGCAATCTTGGCCTGAAATCTTGCTATAGACAAGGTCTTATTTTAGAGAAGGCTATCATTAGCAATGGTCATCATGGTTTAGAAACTAAACTCTTCCTAGTTAGTTCCATCACATTCCTTTGGATCTTTCAAATGAAACTTTCATTTCAAAGTGAACATGTGCAGAGCATGTAAAGGAAGAAGATGAATTCAGGGAAGCTTTCTGTCTTGGGTTATTTTTCTAGGCTTCCATAGAAAGTAGACTTTGTTGTAGGACTGAGAACATTGTAGATGGTTAAAACACAAAATGATTTTGAAGTTTAATTTAAATTTTGCCCTCTTGGCTATTTGTGTTTGTATTTCATTTCACTTAAGCAATAAAGTAACTTGGACAGTTTCAAGTGCGTGGTTAAGCCTTTTAATTTCCTGGCCCTCACGCACTGCTGCTCACATGGCAAGGTGACTGCCCTTTGTACTGCAGTTGAATTTTTAAATTGTTCATTGATATCTTTGGTCTAGCATCAGCAAAATATTTTGTATACATATGCTATTGCTACATCCATCCAAACCAAATCTTTATGATATATATATGGGTCCCTCGATATGGTAGCAATTGCTCTTATATTTCTGTCAACCACCCCATGACAACCCACAGACAACAATGCTTCAAAGACATGACCCACATCTTAAACAGAATGAAAGGAGCCTTGAAGGAATTCTAAATCCTTTTGTACTTCTGAATAAATTCTTTCTTTGCTGATGCTAGGACTCGGCCACTGCAGAAATATATTTTCCAAATAATAAGGAAGCCATTGCAAGTGTTTGAAGAGTCTTTTTTTTTTCCACAGACTGGAGCTCTTTTATCATCAAGAGTGGTTTCTTTGGAAGTAGATCTTTGTTATCAGAATGCAATGGCACCAAAAACTGACCAGTGTGTGCCTCTGCCTGAGTGTGTCTCACCTTTTCTTTGCCATCTGACTGTGCGCCCTTTCCTACTCTGGTTTGTCTCTAAACCAGTTGTTTCATTTTATTTTCAGATTAGCAGAGTATAGAGCCAATATGATGGATGATTCAGGCCTGAGGGGAAAAAACCTTGTTTCCCAAAAGCAGTATCTTCAAACACAGACATAGTTATTCTTGCTTTTTATTATTAATTTTGGGTCAAAAGTGTGTGACATATGAAAGCATAACAGAGGACACACAATCTTTGTTTTGTTTCATTGGCTCTCAGCCTCAGTGTGTCATTTTGGAGGACAATTTATAGGTAACATTCATGGAACTCAATATCACTGTAATAAGTGCATTCAAGAAGGCAAAATTAATAAATCCTTGTTCTCACCTTCCAAGGAGCTTACATTCTAGTGGGAAAGACTAAAGAGACAAAAAGCACAGAAAAAATATAGGTCAATGAGACTAGGAGGAGAAAAAGTGGAGAGAAGCCTGGGAGCTGGGTGGATGTCCGGACTGAACCATGATCTGGAGGAAGAAGCATAAAGTAAAGGGAAGAAGGGCTGCTTTAAAAACAGTTTATGTTAGAGTCATTGATGGATGTGAGGACAGGAGATTAGACAAGATCAAGGGTGAGGCACTACCCATACCTGACCCTCCAGTTAGGATAATGTCATTCCAGCCTACTTCCCTTTATCATCAAGATATAATCCAAGAATAAGTCACAGAATGAGGTTGCCAGGTCTGGGATCAACAAACGATAGCCCACCATCTGCTTCTGTATGGCTTGTGTGTTAAAACTTGTTTATAAATTGTAGAAAATATTTAAAGACTATTTCATAACACAACTTATAAAGCCAAGTTCACAAGCAAAGAACACAGCCATGCATCAATGTCTTTACATATTGTTTGCAGCTGCTTGTGTGAAATGATAGCAGAGTTGAGTAGTTATAGCAGAGAGAGCAAGGACTGCAAAGCCTAAAATATTTACCACCTTACCCTTTTTTTTAATGTATTTATTTTTAAATGGATAATTATTGCTTTACAATATCATGTTCATTTCTACCATACATCATCATGAATCAGCCACAGGTATACATATGTCCCCTCCCTCTTGAACATTCTTCCCACCTCCCATGCCATCCCATCCGCTCTAGGTTATCACAGAGCACCAAGTCTGAGCTCCCTGCATCATACAGCAAATTCTCACTGGCTGTCTGTCTGAAACATACCATGGTTAATGGATATGTTTCAATGCTACTCTCTCAGTTCACCCCACCTGCTCCTTCCTTCACTATGTCCCCAAATCTGTTTATGTCTGCATCTCCACTGTTGCCCTGCAAAGAGGTTCATCAATACAACCTTACCCTTGGAGGAAGTTTGCCTAACTCAGCCCTAACTGGTAGGGTCCTTAGATGTCCATGCAAAGAACTGCTGTCAGAAAGTAAAGATGATCCTTACTATATATGTTGAGATCCAACAGCCAATAAATCAAAGTGTTTTTCCCACATGTCCACTATTTTTGCTTTGTGTACAAAGAGACAAAATTGGCCAAAATTTCTCTAGTCACTGAAATCATAAATGCTATCATTTAGACAGCAGAAGGTGATTATTTTCCATCTTTCCAACAAAAGAGCTAAAGAAAATGGATTTAAGGCAGTAAAGATTTCAGATATATCAAAAGAAGCATTTCCTAACAACAGGAAGAAGTTAAACATGGGTATGAAAGAAGGTTGGGCATCCATTTTTCTCTCTGTTACTAGAACTTCCTGCCTTTCCAGCTCAGGGGATAAAGTAAGATCATGTCACCTGGAAGAGTCAGACAAATGTGGCTCTAAATACCGTCTCTTGGAACTTCCCTGGTGGTCCAGTGGCTGAGACTCCATGCTTCCACTGCAGGGGGTCTGGGTTCAACCTGTGGTCAGAGAACTAGATGCCATGTGACACAATGAAAACATTTCACATTCCGCAGCTAAAGACCCCGTGTGCTGCAACTAAGACCCGAACAGACAAACAAAATATTTCAAAAAACAATCAAATAAAGACACTGTCTCTGTCTTCCAAGTAGGATTCTGTATGTAGGACAAGGATGTAGAGAACTCCCACTATTTTGTCCCAATGCTGACTATATTATTAAAAAATTATATAAAGAGATCTTTTAAAGAGACTGAAACTGATGCTTATTCCTGCAACCTCCTTGCCAAACCCTTGGGCCTAAAGACACCTCCACTGATTCCAGCAATAGGGCACAGAAGCCAACCAGCCCCAGTTGGATGTGAACATTGTCACTTACCATTCAGGTTAGGGAAGACTGATTGATGTCCATGCCTCAAAGAGATTCACATCCTAATCATCAGGAAACTCTGTGACTGTGACATTGGATGTCAAAGGGGACTTTACAGGACCTTCCCTGATGGTCCAGTGGTTAAGACTTCACCTTCCAGTGCAGGGGGTGGAGGTTTGATCCTTGGTTGGGGAATTGAGATTTTCATGCCTTGCGGCCAAAAGTACAAGAAATAAGATTGTAACAGATACAATAAAGATTTTTTTAAATGGTCCACGTCCAAAAAAAAAAAAAAAAACACAGGAAAAAAGAAAAAAGAACTTTGCAGATGTGATTAAAGGGACAGATCCTGAGATCCTGGAGGTTATCCTGGATTATCTGGCTGAGTCCTAATATAACCGCAATTGTCCTCAAAAGAGGGAGGCTGAGAAGGGTTTGACCACAACAGAAAGAGAAGGTCATGTATCAACTGAGGCAAGATGCTATGCCCTTGGCTTTGAAGCTAAAAGAAGGGACACAGAACCAAANGTCAAAAAAAAAAAAAAAACACAGGAAAAAATAAAAAAGAACTTTGCAGATGTGATTAAAGGGACAGATCCTGAGATCCTGGAGGTTATCCTGGATTATCTGGGTGAGTCCTAATATAACCGCAATTGTCCTCAAAAGAGGGAGGCTGAGAAGGGTTTGACCACAACAGAAAGAAAAGGTCATGTATCAACTGAGGCAAGATGCTATGCCCTTGGCTTTGAAGTTAAAAGAAGGGACACAGAACCAAAGAATGCAAAAAACGCAGCCATAGAAGCTAGAAAAGCAAAAAATGTTTTCTCTCTGAGAGACTCCCGAGGTATCTCAACCCTGCCAGCGCCTTGATTTTAGTCCAGCAAAACCGCTATTGGACTTCTGACCTCCAGAACTGAAAGAGAATAAATGTCTGTTGCCTCAGGCCAACAAGTCTGGGGTAATTTGTTTCAGCGGCCATTGGAAACTAGCGTGTACCTTCCCCACGCTTCAGTTTTTTTTATGTGTAAAAACGTGAATAACAAAGGACCTGCCACAATGGGTTTAAGAGAGGTAAAATTAATTCTTATACATAACAGCAGCAGAAAGAGGGGGTGGAATAAGGTGCTCCCCTGAGATGCAAAATTAACAGGAGTGCCAAAAATTCAGTAATCAAGATAAATAGCATTTGAGTGCATTACATTTAAAAAAATCACCATTAATGAAAAAATCCTTAACTAGCAAAATATCAAAATTTTAAATAAATACAGCATCCGTATTGCTAATTTTTCCTTTTGCCTCAGGCTCCACCATGGCTCGGCATGGCATTTCTAGTGATGCTGTCATTATTTAAAATACAGGCATTTTGTTCATCGTGGATTTTTCAGTATTAATTTTAGTATTCATTTACCCTGGCCCATGCTAAGTACAGAGTACTTAGAATAGTGCCCGACTTCTACCAAGTACTTCAACAGATTTTAGCTGTTATTACTGCTTACTTCTTCCAAGCACTCCACCAGGTTATTTAGGAAATCTAGCTTACAATCACCTAACAGAAATCAGAAGAGGCTTCTCTAACCAAATGAGTCAACTGCAGTCTATCTACCCTATTTGTATAATGGGGAGTTTAACTCTCTGTCTAGCACCAGTGAGCACCAAATCCCTTCTATGCCCTTTCTCTGCACCTTGACATCAGTCCTAAGTGCTGGATCCTTAAAGCAATTAGAAGGGTCTAAATGGAGGCCAAAAGGAAAGAAGAAAACAACTTGAATCCCCATCTCCTTCACTATTTTGTGATATTATTCAATGTGGCAAAACTACAGGAAACATTTATGAGTGCTTCCTGTGTGGATCACAATAAACTGTGGAAAATTCTGAAAGAGATAGGAATACCAGGCCACCTGACCTGCCCCTTAAGAAACTTATATGCAGGTCAGGCAGCAACAGTCAGAACTGGACATGGAACAACAGACTGGTTCCAAATAGACTGACTCCAAAGGAGTACGCCAAGGCTGTATATTGTCACCCTGTTTATTTAACTTATATGCAGAGTACATCATGAGAAACGCTGGGTTGGAAGAAGCACAAGCTGGAATCAAGATTGCCAGGAGAAATGTCAATAACCTCAGATATGCAGATGACACCACCCTTATGGCAGAAAGTGAAGAACTAAAAAGCCTGTTGATGAAAGTGAAAGAAGAGAGTGAAAAAGTTGGCTTAAAGCTCAACATTCAGAAAACGAAGATCATGGCATCTGGTCCCATCACTTCATGGGAAATAGATGAGGAAACAGTGGGAACAGTGTCAGACTTTTT
>SJYW01033525.1:327398-353417 GCA_006410735.1 Raphicerus campestris
TGTGCTGCAACTAAGACCCGAACAGACAAACAAAATATTTCAAAAAACAATCAAATAAAGACACTGTCTCTGTCTTCCAAGTAGGATTCTGTATGTAGGACAAGGATGTAGAGAACTCCCACTATTTTGTCCCAATGCTGACTATATTATTAAAAAATTATATACAGAGATCTTTTAAAGAGACTGAAATTGATGCTTATTCCTGCAACCTCCTTGCCAAACCCTTGGGCCTAAAGACACCTCCACTGATTCCAGCAATAGGGCACAGAAGCCAACCAGCCCCAGTTGGATGTGAACATTGTCACTTACCATCCAGGTTAGGGAAGACTGATTGATGTCCATGCCTCAAAGAGATTCACATCCTAATCATCAGGAAACTCTGTGACTGTGACATTGGATGTCAAAGGGGACTTTACAGGACCTTCCCTGATGGTCCAGTGGTTAAGACTTCACCTTCCAGTGCAGGGGGTGGAGGTTTGATCCTTGGTTGGGGAATTGAGATTTTCATGCCTTGCGGCCAAAAGTACAAGAAATAAGATTGTAACAGATACAATAAAGATTTTTTAAATGGTCCACGTCCAAAAAAAAAAAAAACACAGGAAAAAATAAAAAAGAACTTTGCAGATGTGATTAAAGGGACAGATCCTGAGATCCTGGAGGTTATCCTGGATTATCTGGGTGAGTCCTAATATAACCGCAATTGTCCTCAAAAGAGGGAGGCTGAGAAGGGTTTGACCACAACAGAAAGAAAAGGTCATGTATCAACTGAGGCAAGATGCTATGCCCTTGGCTTTGAAGTTAAAAGAAGGGACACAGAACCAAAGAATGCAAAAAACGCAGCCATAGAAGCTAGAAAAGCAAAAAATGTTTTCTCTCTGAGAGACTCCCGAGGTATCTCAACCCTGCCAGCGCCTTGATTTTAGTCCAGCAAAACCGCTATTGGACTTCTGACCTCCAGAACTGAAAGAGAATAAATGTCTGTTGCCTCAGGCCAACAAGTCTGGGGTAATTTGTTTCAGCGGTCATTGGAAACTAGCGTGTATCTTCCCCACGCTTCAGTTTTTTTATGTGTAAAAACGTGAATAACAAAGGACCTGCCACAATGGGTTTAAGAGAGGTAAAATTAATTCTTATACATAACAGCAGCAGGAAGAGGGGGTGGAATAAGGTGCTCCCCTGAGGTGCAAAATTAACAGGAATGCCAAAAATTCAGTAATCAAGATAAATAGCATTTGAGTGCATTACATTTTAAAAAATCGCCATTAATGAAAAAATCCTTAACTAGCAAAATATCAAAATTTTAAATAAATACAGCATCCGTATTACTAATTTTTCCTTTTGCCTCAGGCTCCACCATGGCTCAGCATGGCATTTCTAGTGATGCTGTCATTATTTAAAATACAGGCATTTTGTTCATCGTGGATTTTTCAGTATTAATTTTAGTGTTCATTTACCCTGGCCCACGCTAAGTACAGAGTACTTAGAATAGTGCCCGACTTCTACCAAGTACTTCAACAGATTTTAGCTGTTATTATTGCTTACTTCTTCCAAACACTCCACCAGGTTTTTCAGGAAATCTAGCTTACAATCACCTAACAGAAATCAGAAGAGGCTTCTCTAACCAAATGAGTCAACTCCAGTCTATCTACCCTATTTGTATAATGGAGAGTTTAACTCTCTGTCTAGCACCAGTGAGCACCAAATCCCTTCTATGCCCTTTCTCTGCACCTTGACATCAGTCCTAAGCGCTGGATCCTTAAAGCAATTAGAAGGGTCTAAATGGAGGCCAAAAGGAAAGAAGAAAACAACTTGAACCCCCATCTCCTTCACTATTTTGTGATATTATTCAATGTGGCAAAACTACAGGAAACATTTATGAGTGCTTCCTGTGTGGATCACAATAAACTGTGGAAAATTCTGAAAGAGATAGGAATACCAGGCCACCTGACCTGCCTCTTAAGAAACTTATATGCAGGTCAGGTAGCAACAGTCAGAACTGGACATGGAACAACAGACTGGTTCCAAATAGACTGATTCCAAAGGAGTACGCCAAGGCTGTATATTGTCACCCTGTTTATTTAACTTTTATGCAGAGTACATCATGAGAAACGCTGGGTTGGAAGAAGCACAAGCTGGAATCAAGATTGCCAGGAGAAATGTCAATAACCTCAGATATGCAGATGACACCACCCTTATGGCAGAAAGTGAAGAACTAAAAAGCCTGTTGATGAAAGTGAAAGAAGAGAGTGAAAAAGTTGGCTTAAANGGTTCCTGTTGTTGAATTACAAAGCAAAACAATTAAAGATCTATACAAGCAGACATTATAAATAACTAATGAAGAAAGCCAAAAGGCAAGATATGTCAACAGCTTGGGAAATGCCCAAGTCTCTTCTTTTTCAGCATTGTTGGAAGACTGTAAAAAACATTATGTCTAATTTCGCTTTTACATTTGCATAATAAAAATGGCTGCATTGTACAGCATCCATTATTTTTCTACTCTGAATGCATTAAGTCAAGAGTATCTCCAGTTTCACCCATCACCTAAGGAGTTATTTGTCTGTGATTTTTAAATATGGTAGTGTATGTTTTTCTCTATCATAGCATCTTTCCTACAAAATGCACTTTAAATATGACTCTGGGTTAAATAAATAATAATGCTGATAGAAAAAAAAATGAACTGATGTTAGGCAAGAAAGGAAAAGATAATCTCAAGCTGAGCTCTCAAAAGAAATGTGGAGTTAATGAGGCAGATACGTACAGGAGGGTGACTGCAAATGACAAGTGTGACAGAAAATATTTCTGTGCCAACAGATTTTTCTCAAGGAAAGAAAATGATAGGAAGTGGGAAAAGTTTAAAACTAACAGCCACATCTTTTCATGCACAAGACAGGACCAAAGAACTTATTTTCATAGGAGAAATAATGAGGGTGAAATAAAAATAAAAAATGAATAGAGTAGAAAAGACAAGATGCCAAGTCAGTGTTATCCAGGACACACAGAATATTTCAGGTTACCTGTTCCCATTCTCTCCCCAACATACACAGGGTTTGTTCCCCATAAGGTGATGCAGAGAGAAAACCCAAAAGAAGCCTCACAAATGTTGGAAGGAATGTAGGGTTCACTCTGTGATGCAATTGACAGTTTCTTATTGTTCTTCCTCAAACTAGTCTTCACTTTATCCATTTTCAAGCCTTCTTTACAAAAGAATCTTTCTCTACCTTTGCCTGTGACCTCTCCTCATAAGTGAAAATCTGTGATGGGTCAAAATCATTCCATTCACCCCGACAGCATCTTTCATTTCTATCTAGAAGGAAAAATGGTATTGGCAACCTCACAAATAATCCTTTATGACAAGGTTATACTACGTGCCACATACTTTAAAATGGACAGAATTTGACCAATTATCACCAATGGGCTAGCATAGTTTGAGTTATTATTATTATATCTTCTTCCCATTTACCACATTGAAGTATTCCCTGTTCACCAGTTTATCAAAATATGATACCATGTCTAGATGTAAGGAGGCTCTGAAATGTTTGGGTCTAATTCATATCTTTTCGTAATATTTATAACTGGTCAGTTTNTATTATTATATCTTCTTCCCATTTACCACATTGAAGTATTCCCTGTTCACCAGTTTATCAAAATATGATACCATGTCTAGATGTAAGGAGGCT
Organism: Raphicerus campestris; assembly: GCA_006410735.1. Taxonomy (NCBI): domain Eukaryota; kingdom Metazoa; phylum Chordata; class Mammalia; order Artiodactyla; family Bovidae; genus Raphicerus; species Raphicerus campestris. Next base: position 331,076 of record SJYW01033525.1, read on the forward strand.
CTGAAATGTTTGGGTCTAATTCATATCTTTTTGTAATATTTATAACTGGTCAGTTTTAGTCTTTCTATCCAACTTGAAGTTGAAGCTGAAGCTCCAATACGTCGGCCACCTGATGTGACTCAATTGAAAAGACTCTGATGCTGGGAAAGACTGAAGGCAGGGACAACAAAGGATAAGATGGTTGGATGGAATCACCAACTCAATGGACATGAGTTTGAGCAAGCTCGGGGAGTTGGTGATGGACAGGGAGACCTAGCAAGCTGCAATCCATGTGGTCACAAAGAGTCGGACACGACTTAAGTGACTGAACTGATCCAACTTGATCAAGATGTATCCTGCATATTTAAAAGAATTTCTGATCACAAATGATGGAGAAATACTGTGGAATCTAAAACTGATTACCAATTCATTCATCCCCCTTTTTTTTTATTTCACAAATGTTTACTGAGCACTTCTTATGCATCAGGAATTATGTTTGAGGTTGGAAATATCAAGATGGGGACTAAGTTTTTTCCTGCCTTTGAGTAGTTCCAGTTAAGTGGAGACACTGTATATTAATTGTTGTTTTTTGGACATGGGAACTTCTAAGAGCCTTCAGAAGGTAGCAGGAGCAGCTGCGACTTCTCTGTTTAGCCAAACTCCATTGCTCTGCTCTCTTGTCCTTTGGGGAGGACATCCAGACTCCCTTTATCTAGAGCTGGGATGGGAATGCAATGGTCCAGATGCCGAGGAAGCCCTGTCTGGCACTTGCTCTCCGCTGCCCCCTACAGGGCCCATGGTGAAAGTGAAAGTGCAAGCCTCTCAGTCCTGTCTGACTCTGAGACCCCATGGACTGCATGGTCCATGGAATTCTCCAGGCCAGAATACTGGAGTGGGTAGCCGTTCCCTTCTCCAGGGGATCTTCCCAACCCAGGGATCAAACCCAGGTCTCCCGCATTGCAGGCTGATTTTTTACCAGCTGAGCCACCAAGGAAACCCAAGAATACTGGAGTAGGTAGCCTATCCCTTCTCCAGCTGATCTTTCTGACCCAGGAATTGAACTGGGGTCTCCTGTATTGCAAGCAGATTCTTTACCAACTGAGCTATCAAGGAAGCCCTCATGAATAGACCCTTTTATTCCCAGGAACAGCTTCTTGGCCTGACCTGGAACAAATTCACATCTTTTAAAACACAACTTCTGATTTCAGCCAACTGACACAAGAAAGAAGCAGAAACTGTACCACCAAGTCTGGATCTGTAGGAGCCCTAAGTGGCCAGCTGAACCATGGACTGTAGCCCACCAGGTGCCTGGTGACCTCTGCTTAGGCAGGAGCAGGCAATGATTAACGGTGACCGTTTGACTTGTTTCCACAGGAAAACATTTTTCTGTGCCGGCTAGCATCCTGTGTTAGAATCTCCAGGTCTTTTGTTCATCTCTTCTGAAAAGTGACAACAAAAGTTTAAAAAGAAGAAACTGTGTGCGAATGTTTCTTATTTTTTGTGCTGGAAAAGTCAATTATGTCTTCATCTCTTTCCTGCTTGAAAGAATAAGGAATACGACCAAGAGGGCAGACCCTGGGGCAGCCTCGGAGGAGGGCAGCCTTTGGGGAGGCACTGAGGCCCTGCTGGGGGACATTAGTGCCCAGTTCAGGAAAGCTTATCCTCAGTCATCAGCCTTCCTCACAGCATTGAGAAGAGTTGTACAAAAGCCACGCTTGCTGGTCAGCCATTGACTGGCTCCTTTTTCTTTTTCTTGGGGCTGGTACCAGTCCAAGGTAGTCAGACTCCACAGTGTTTCCTTCCAAATCCTTCTCCACCCCATTCCTTGTCAATCTATTAAGCATATTCATTTACAGGAATGTGTGTTTCCTCTAAATAATGTAATAGTCTTATTTCTAAAATTATTTCTACTTTTTACTTTTTCATTCCATTTTTTTCTCTTCCCCTAGTCAACCCCTCAACTTCCCCTAGCATCCATATTCTTCCAGGGCTCCTATCAGTTCTGCGTGGACCACTTCTTGCACAGGTTTCACAAGCTGTTGCCTCCTGATATTTCCAAATGAGACAAAATGAAGCTGACAACAAGCCCCAACCCAGTGCATGCTTCCCCACACACGATTTGCATGTGATTTTTAACCTTTGTTGTACCTTTCGAAGCTGACCCACTCAGGCTTCTGTAGCATGGTCGAGAAAATAGCTTTCTTAAAATTCATCTCAAAATCACAGTAACTCCTAGTTAAAGGGCCAAAGGGAATTCCTCAAATCTTCCTCAATCGTTTCAGAAATTCCAGGACTGCCTCATGTGACCCTTGTGGACTTCGACTTCAGCTGCATGTATCTGTTGTCCGTTGCCTGGACCAGAAGAGGCGTCCTGAGGAGGTGTTCCTCCACGGCTTGCAGACTTTCAGAGAACAGGGGTTGGGGGCATTCCCACTGCAAGTCTGGTACCACACTGTTTGCCCAGCAGCCATCTTGAGGCCCCAGTCTGCCTTAGGTGGAGGCACTCGGTCACATTTCCACCTGTGTCCCGAAGATGCTCATCCTTCACTTTACAGAAAGTTCTGAAGCTTCCAGCTGAAAGTCCGCCCTTATTAGACTTCAGAATCAACTCTGCCAAAGTCTAGGAAAGGAATGGCACACACATGCCACCCCCTCCTTTACATTCTCCTGTGATCTTTCTTCTCTCTTTCCCAAATGCTTTTGCCCATGGTAGGATGAATGGTGACCCTGCCCTGCCAAATATATGTCCAAGTCTCAACCTCTGCTACCTATGAAAAGTGAAAAAAGTGAAAGTGTCAGTCACTCAGTCATGTCTGACTCTTTGTGTGGCCCACCAGGCTCCTCTGTCCATGGAATTCTCCAGGCAAGAATATCAGAATAGGTATTCCATTCCCTTCACCAGAGGATATTCCCAACCTCAGGGATCAAACCCAGGTCTCCTGCATTGCAGGTAGATTCTTTACCATCTGAGCCACTAGGGAAGCCTGTGAATATGAAATCATTTGAATACAGAACACTTGTGGATCTTTGCAGACAGACCGTGTGCAGATGGAGCAGCAGAGACTGGAGGGATGCTTCCATAGCAGCAGCCATCAGAAGCTGGAAGAGGTGAGGAAGGAGCCTCCCCTAGAGCCTGTGAAGGGGGTACAGACCTCCAGACAACCTGAGTTAGGACTCTGGTCTCTGGAATTGTGAGAGAATACGTTTCTGTTGTTTTAAGCTACTAAGTCTGCAGTCATTTGTGGTAACTCTAGAAAATGAATAGAGTTCTCAGCCCTGAATTCTCAACCTATTCTTCCACTTGCTTGATCCAAAAAGAAAAAAAAANGGAGAAATACTGTGGAATCTAAAACTGATTACCAATTCATTCATCCCCCTTTTTTTTATTTCACAAATGTTTACTGAGCACTTCTTATGCATCAGGAATTATGTTTGAGGTTGGAAATATCAAGATGGGGACTAAGTTTTTTCCTGCCTTTGAGTAGTTCCAGTTAAGTGGAGACACTGTATATTAATTGTTGTTTTTTGGACATGGGAACTTCTAAGAGCCTTCAGAAGGTAGCAGGAGCAGCTGCGACTTCTCTGTTTAGCCAAACTCCATTGCTCTGCTCTCTTGTCCTTTGGGGAGGACATCCAGACTCCCTTTATCTAGAGCTGGGATGGGAATGCAATGGTCCAGATGCCGAGGAAGCCCTGTCTGGCACTTGCTCTCCGCTGCCCCCTACAGGGCCCATGGTGAAAGTGAAAGTGCAAGCCTCTCAGTCCTGTCTGACTCTGAGACCCCATGGACTGCATGGTCCATGGAATTCTCCAGGCCAGAATACTGGAGTGGGTAGCCGTTCCCTTCTCCAGGGGATCTTCCCAACCCAGGGATCAAACCCAGGTCTCCCGCATTGCAGGCTGATTTTTTACCAGCTGAGCCACCAAGGAAACCCAAGAATACTGGAGTAGGTAGCCTATCCCTTCTCCAGCTGATCTTTCTGACCCAGGAATTGAACTGGGGTCTCCTGTATTGCAAGCAGATTCTTTACCAACTGAGCTATCAAGGAAGCCCTCATGAATAGACCCTTTTATTCCCAGGAACAGCTTCTTGGCCTGACCTGGAACAAATTCACATCTTTTAAAACACAACTTCTGATTTCAGCCAACTGACACAAGAAAGAAGCAGAAACTGTACCACCAAGTCTGGATCTGTAGGAGCCCTAAGTGGCCAGCTGAACCATGGACTGTAGCCCACCAGGTGCCTGGTGACCTCTGCTTAGGCAGGAGCAGGCAATGATTAACGGTGACCGTTTGACTTGTTTCCACAGGAAAACATTTTTCTGTGCCGGCTAGCATCCTGTGTTAGAATCTCCAGGTCTTTTGTTCATCTCTTCTGAAAAGTGACAACAAAAGTTTAAAAAGAAGAAACTGTGTGCGAATGTTTCTTATTTTTTGTGCTGGAAAAGTCAATTATGTCTTCATCTCTTTCCTGCTTGAAAGAATAAGGAATACGACCAAGAGGGCAGACCCTGGGGCAGCCTCGGAGGAGGGCAGCCTTTGGGGAGGCACTGAGGCCCTGCTGGGGGACATTAGTGCCCAGTTCAGGAAAGCTTATCCTCAGTCATCAGCCTTCCTCACAGCATTGAGAAGAGTTGTACAAAAGCCACGCTTGCTGGTCAGCCATTGACTGGCTCCTTTTTCTTTTTCTTGGGGCTGGTACCAGTCCAAGGTAGTCAGACTCCACAGTGTTTCCTTCCAAATCCTTCTCCACCCCATTCCTTGTCAATCTATTAAGCATATTCATTTACAGGAATGTGTGTTTCCTCTAAATAATGTAATAGTCTTATTTCTAAAATTATTTCTACTTTTTACTTTTTCATTCCATTTTTTTCTCTTCCCCTAGTCAACCCCTCAACTTCCCCTAGCATCCATATTCTTCCAGGGCTCCTATCAGTTCTGCGTGGACCACTTCTTGCACAGGTTTCACAAGCTGTTGCCTCCTGATATTTCCAAATGAGACAAAATGAAGCTGACAACAAGCCCCAACCCAGTGCATGCTTCCCCACACACGATTTGCATGTGATTTTTAACCTTTGTTGTACCTTTCGAAGCTGACCCACTCAGGCTTCTGTAGCATGGTCGAGAAAATAGCTTTCTTAAAATTCATCTCAAAATCACAGTAACTCCTAGTTAAAGGGCCAAAGGGAATTCCTCAAATCTTCCTCAATCGTTTCAGAAATTCCAGGACTGCCTCATGTGACCCTTGTGGACTTCGACTTCAGCTGCATGTATCTGTTGTCCGTTGCCTGGACCAGAAGAGGCGTCCTGAGGAGGTGTTCCTCCACGGCTTGCAGACTTTCAGAGAACAGGGGTTGGGGGCATTCCCACTGCAAGTCTGGTACCACACTGTTTGCCCAGCAGCCATCTTGAGGCCCCAGTCTGCCTTAGGTGGAGGCACTCGGTCACATTTCCACCTGTGTCCCGAAGATGCTCATCCTTCACTTTACAGAAAGTTCTGAAGCTTCCAGCTGAAAGTCCGCCCTTATTAGACTTCAGAATCAACTCTGCCAAAGTCTAGGAAAGGAATGGCACACACATGCCACCCCCTCCTTTACATTCTCCTGTGATCTTTCTTCTCTCTTTCCCAAATGCTTTTGCCCATGGTAGGATGAATGGTGACCCTGCCCTGCCAAATATATGTCCAAGTCTCAACCTCTGCTACCTATGAAAAGTGAAAAAAGTGAAAGTGTCAGTCACTCAGTCATGTCTGACTCTTTGTGTGGCCCACCAGGCTCCTCTGTCCATGGAATTCTCCAGGCAAGAATATCAGAATAGGTATTCCATTCCCTTCACCAGAGGATATTCCCAACCTCAGGGATCAAACCCAGGTCTCCTGCATTGCAGGTAGATTCTTTACCATCTGAGCCACTAGGGAAGCCTGTGAATATGAAATCATTTGAATACAGAACACTTGTGGATCTTTGCAGACAGACCGTGTGCAGATGGAGCAGCAGAGACTGGAGGGATGCTTCCATAGCAGCAGCCATCAGAAGCTGGAAGAGGTGAGGAAGGAGCCTCCCCTAGAGCCTGTGAAGGGGGTACAGACCTCCAGACAACCTGAGTTAGGACTCTGGTCTCTGGAATTGTGAGAGAATACGTTTCTGTTGTTTTAAGCTACTAAGTCTGCAGTCATTTGTGGTAACTCTAGAAAATGAATAGAGTTCTCAGCCCTGAATTCTCAACCTATTCTTCCACTTGCTTGATCCAAAAAGAAAAAAAAACTCAGGCAAGTAAAACTTGGGGGAAAGGGGTCACCTGTAACCACAAGCAGCTGACAAGCCCAGGATTCAACTGGGTTCCCTTGATAGAGCATTTTGTTTACATTCCTTAAAATTAAATGCTGTAGTTCTTACAATTCTGCTTGTTAATATTATAGACACTTGTTAGACAGCCTAGGATTATGCTTAAAATTAATACATGCTCTCTTACTTCATCACTCGGTTTGCAACTCAATTTACTCTGCCTTATCAACACGCAAAATAAACCATCCTAAATTGAAAAGCGTTAGGCCCATCATTTTAACTCATATCTGACTTCTCAAAGCCAGGATGATTAGGTCTTTTGAGCGTTTTAGAATCCCAAACTGTCTCAGCATCCTGAGAGCAAGCCTCAGTTCTCAGGTTGTCCTGTGGAGCAAAAACATATTTGAATTCCTTCCAGCCTGAAAAATAACACCACCAAACGTAAAAAGTCTCTTTCTCTACTATACTGTCCCTTAAACATCAAAAGAGAAATCATCTTCTAGGCTGTGATTAAAAGCATACACTTTGGCATCAGACAGACCTGAGTCCCAGCTCCCATGATTTACCAGGCTACTCTCTCCTCATCGTGCATCTTCCTTAGCTGTGAGATGAGAGTCACACAGTTTATAACCCAAGAATGCAGTGAGATGAGACAGCTTGAAGAACTGAGTGGGCAGAAGAGACTTTAAGAGACATATGGGGCCTAGAAAGGAGGCTTCATAAAGCCTGGAAAAAGGGAGTGGAGGATTCAGTGTTCAAGGAAACACCTGAAGGACTCCTGGCCCTCTGTTGGGGCCAGCAAAGGATTTCTGGGCATTAGGAGTGACAGGAGTTGACTGAGTAGCCACTGATGCTGGCCCTACGTGTCACGGGTCACAGCACAAGGCGCCAGAACCCTGGTTGGCAGTGCCAGTGACAAGCAGGTCCCCAGAGATGTCTTTCTTCCTGCACCCAGAAAGCAGAGCGTACAGTGTTCAAGGTCAAGAAAGACAGATGCATGAATAGAGGCTCAGAGCATGCTTGGAATAGAAGCCAAGGCAGCAGGTACTTGACAGTAACAGGAAGATCACTCCATAAAGCAAGTATATCCTGAGGTTTCCTGGGTGAGAATGAACTGGTTTGTAAACAAAGCCTCCCTGGGAATTCTCAGTAGTCATAATATGGCCCACGTTTATATTTGTGTAATTGTTTGCCTTGCATAAGAGTACTCTTCTTTAGCAAAAGTGGTTTCAGCATCTCTAGCAGTTTCAGCATCTCTTTACGTGGACTGGGATAGAAGATCACCTTGGGCCAGACCTTAAGTTTCATAGATGAATATCAGACAACACTGGAGCATATCTTTTGCCCCCCAGGGTGGCAAGAGAGACCTTTAATTGTACTTAATGCATGTAATATATACGTTTTTTTATCAATTAAACATAAATATAATACCAAATTGATAAAACATTTTTTTTAACCTGTTCTTGAATTTCTAGGCAGGCACAGAAAAGGGGAAATGGTTACAAAATGAACCACCCAGGAGAAAATGTGAATGACAGCAAGGATGATGGTTCTTCTTGCAGTTATTCTTGTTTACTTGCTTCAGAGAAGTGTTATGTGGATTAAAATGAAAAGGAGATCATAAAAAGTGAAACTGCAACCAAGATTCACAAATTGAAAGTAACGCAATCATTATTATTTTTAATTCAAGGTCACTTACATAAGAACTACATGGGTGGTTTGCCAATTCTGTGACCTGGCCCTCAGGTACACAGAAGATTTTTGATTAAAATTTTAATAATTAGCTTGTTGCTTATAGGAAGTTTTTCAATAGCAAAATAACAAATGGCTATGACTGTTAGATTCCGCTGATTCCTAGTCTTTCTCCCTCAAAGCACTTTTTTAAAAAGCGTTTTACTTTATACTGGGGTATAGTTGATTAACAATGTTGTGTTAGTTTCGGGTGTACAGCAGTTATTCAGTTCTACAGATATATGTATCTATTCTTTTTCAAATTCTTTACCCATTTAGATTGTTATGTAATATTGAGTAGAGTTCCCTGTCCAATACAGTAGGTTCTTGTAGGTTTCAAAAGACACACACAGAGATACACACACACACACACACATACTCTTTAAAGGAGCCCCTGGATGTTCATCTGTTTTACTAGAGCAGCCCTAAACAGAACACCTTGGTAAATTTTAGCATCTTTAAAACAACAAAAGATAAGACTTCTTGTCTTTTTCCTATAATCCATTCTGAATAGATTTTTGTAAGAATTCTTTTATCTGTGTCTCAAGTCAGTATAAATCCCACCCATTTTGGTTTTTCTTTCAATTTTTTTTTTTTAAGAAATCAAAACAAAGAAAGAAAGAAATCACGATTAATGAAGAAAAACACCTGATGTGGCTGTGGTCCAAGAACACAGACCAGCATGTCAGAAATGACCACTGTTCTCCTGAAAGTAAGATTACGGAATCACAGTCAGAAAATAACTTTTGTGATCAACCTCTAAAACTAATACCCAGCACATGGCACCTTCTGCCAAAACTCCTGGAAATCTTCCTACATGCTGAAAATCTGCATCTGTAGGCCTCCATCAGGAGCAAACATTGTGTTGTCTCTCCTGTTGTTGTTAGAGTTGTAAAAAGCTAAGCAGGGAGTTTTAAGTACGGTGTGGCTATGTAACGAAACGCCAGCATAAACAAGGTCCGCAGCAGGGAGAAGGAAGCGCGAGAGGATTTTACAGATTCTCCATCTACTGAAGGTCTGTCTCTCACAGGCTTCTCCCTCCAAACTGTGTGCACCTACTCCGAGCTTGACATTTGCCACATACTGGAGGGCATATGGAATAAGCCAGATTTCCGTATTTGAGGGAACTTAAAAGCTATTTGAAGGAACAAGACTAGCACAGGAACAATTACTTTGAAAAACATTGCAGTGTAAATTTGTTGAATTTTAAATGCCTTAAAATATCATCAAAAAGTAGTTCAGTGAGAACTCCTGGAATAATCTGGGAAAGCTTCACATTAAAGTGAGTGACTTAAGATGAGTCTTGAAACATGTGAAGTCTGTAGGTAGGAGACAAATGTAGGACTTGCCAACTGAGGGGAACCACATGAAGAATGGCAAGCAGTGATCCTCAGATTTCAGCATATGCAGTATTTGCCCACGTGTGACTGTGGCAGTTTTTACAGAGATGGTAGGTAATAGATAAGTAATTATGTAGGTAGAAAGACAGATCCCCTTCGGAGATCACAGCCTTGTCATGGCACCTGCTAAGTTGCTTCAGTCGTGTCTGACTCTGTGTGACCCCATAGACGGCAGCCCACCAGGCTCCACCGTCCCTGGGATTCTCCAGGCAAGAACACTAGAGTGGGTAGTCATTTCCTTCTCCAAAGCATGAAAGTGAAAAGTGAAAGTGAAGTCACTGAATCGTGTCCAACTCTCAGCGACTCCATGGACTAATAGCCCACCAGGCTCCTCTGTCCATGGGATTTTCCGGGCAAGAGGACTGGAGTGGGGTGCCACTGCCTTCTCCTGTCATGGCTAAGGGGCTCACAAAACTCAACAAAGCCATGAGCCATGCTGTGCAGGGCCACCCAAGACAGACAGCAACTGAACAACAACAAGGAAAAGAAATAAGGCCAGACAGACGACAGTTGGATGGATAGATAGACAAATGATAGATGGATAGACAGAAAAAGAAAGAGAGAAAATACATTGGTACATAAATAGATGATAAATGGAGGTGGGGAGAGAGAGAGAGGAAAGGACGGAAGGGGACAAATCTCTGTGGGCTCCACCACCAAGGACTGTTATTCAGAAAATCTTCACAGGAGTTCCAGAAATATGGGTTTCTGACATATCTCCCATGCGCTCAAATGAACAAGTGGCCACAAGCCACATTCTGTAAAGCCCTAGACTATCAGGTAGACTGACAACTCCCACTTGTTTTACAATGGGGATGTAAAGAGACATTGTGAGTTGAGATAGGCTTGCCCCAAGATAATTCTATAGTACAGTACTTTTCCATTTGTAAACTACTGTCATAAGCATAGTTTTACTGCAGAGAGGAAGGTGGTAGCTNAGTGGGCCACATTCTGTCAGACTTCTCCACCATGACCCTCCCATCTTGGGTGGCCTCACAGGGCATGGCTTAGTTTCATTGAGTTAGACAAGGCTATGGTCCGTGATCAGATTGACTAGTTTTCTATGATTATGGTTTCAATGTGCCTGCCCTCTGATGCCCTCTTGCAACACCTACCATCTACTTGGGTTTCTCTTACCTTGGACGTGGGGTATCTCTTCATGGCTGCTCTTGCAAAGTGTAGCCACTGCTCCTTACCTTGGATGAGGCTATCTCCTCAGGGCCACCCCTCCTAACACTGAATGTGGAGTAGCTCCTCTCGGCCCTCCTGTGCCCACGCAGCCACCATTCCTTGGATGTGGGATTGCTCCTCTTGGCCACTGCCCCTGATTTCGGGCAAGTGGTAGCTCCTCTTGGCCAGTTTTCTGCAGTGTCTGTCGCAGCCAGGCTTCCCTGATAGCTCAGTTGGTAAAGTATCTGCCTGCAATGCAGGATACCTGGGTTTGATCCCTGGGTTTGATCCCTGGGTTGGCAAGATCTCCTAGAGAAGGGAAAGGCTATTCACTCCAGTTTTCTGGCCTGGAGAATTCCATGGACTCACAAGTGACTGACCCAGACTTGCCCATGAATATCCAGGAGTCTCTGGTGGAGGTGTGGGTCAGCTGTGGCCTGCAAAACAGATAGCCAGTGGGAATTTGCTGTATCATGCAGGGAGCTCAAACTGCTCTACGACAACTTAGAAGGATGGCATGGGGTGGGAGGAAGGTTAAAGACAGAGGGGATATATATATATATATATATATATATACCTATGGCTGATTCCTGTTAATGTATGGGAGAAATCAACACAATACTGTAAAACAATTATCCTCCAATTAAAAATAAATAAATTTAAAAAAAGAAAGACATATGCACCAAAAAAAGAAAGAAAGAAAGAAAGGAAAAATAGAATGGTATGTTCTCCCTTTTGAGTCTCTTCAGAATGAAAGCTACACTTAGATTATCTTTTCCCTTCAATATAATAAAATAATAATAACCAACATTTACATAGTTTCTACCATGTGCCAAGCATGGTTTGAAGAGCTTTATATACATTATTCACAAAACCCTGTGAAGGAGATGCTATTATTAGCTTCATTTTAAAGTGAGCATTTGATGTTCCTTTGAATCATATTGCAACCACAGGAAAATGCTAAAACTTCTTTTGAGATGTGTCCTCAAGAATTCTCCCAGAATGACTTCACTCAGGCAGTCATGCCATCATTCATGTATTCCTTTAACACACCTATCTAAAGACAGCTTCTCTACTAGGTTCTGTAATTATGAGAAGAGAAAAGAAGCATCTCTGTTCACAAGTTGCTAAGAGTCTGATGCTAACTAAGCTCATGAAGAGTATTTAAAACATACCTCCTGTGGATTCAACAGCTTGGATCCTTAGAAAAAGCTCTATTACCTGTGAGAGCTTTTGGGGAACTTGCTTTTGGNGGAGAAATCAACACAATATTGTAAAACAATTATCCTCCAATTAAAAATAAATAAATTTAAAAAAGAAAGACATATGCACCAAAAAAAGAAAGAAAGAAAGAAAGGAAAAATAGAATGGTATGTTCTCCCTTTTGAGTCTCTTCAGAATGAAAGCTACACTTAGATTATCTTTTCCCTTCAATATAATAAAATAATAATAACCAACATTTACATAGTTTCTACCATGTGCCAAGCATGGTTTGAAGAGCTTTATATACATTATTCACAAAACCCTGTGAAGGAGATGCTATTATTAGCTTCATTTTAAAGTGAGCATTTGATGTTCCTTTGAATCATATTGCAACCACAGGAAAATGCTAAAACTTCTTTTGAGATGTGTCCTCAAGAATTCTCCCAGAATGACTTCACTCAGGCAGTCATGCCATCATTCATGTATTCCTTTAACACACCTATCTAAAGACAGCTTCTCTACTAGGTTCTGTAATTATGAGAAGAGAAAAGAAGCATCTCTGTTCACAAGTTGCTAAGAGTCTGATGCTAACTAAGCTCATGAAGAGTATTTAAAACATACCTCCTGTGGATTCAACAACTTGGATCCTTAGAAAAAGCTCTATTACCTGTGAGAGCTTTTGGGGAACTTGCTTTTGGTTTTCTGGCATTTGGTTGGTGGTCTTTAGGTGTTCATGTATTTATTTATCTGGAAAGGTGTGACAGATTATGCAGGAATTCACTTTACTTTTGCCAGTGCATAAATAGAGCATAAATTGTTCTCTTCCAGAAGTTTCTGGGCTTCCCAGTTGGCAAAGCAGTAAAGAATCTGCCTGCAGTGCAGGAGACACAAGTTCAATCCTTGGGTCAGGAAGACCCCCTGAAATAGGACATGCCAACCCAATCAAGTATTCTTGCCTGAAAAATCCCATGGACAGAGAGGAGCCTAACAGGCTACAGTCCAAAGGGTTGAGAAGAACTGGACATGACTGAGTGCCTGAGCACGCACCCAACAGAAGTTTCTACACTGTTTAATATAGAGTTAATAGGAAATTTCCATAAAGAATTAACCTCAATATAAGTCCTTGTCAAACTTTTTAGATGTAACTCCTATATGTAATAGTACAAACATAAAGCATTATTTCAGTCTTTCACAAGATATAAAAATCACCCAGTCTCCTGTCATGAAAGTGCTCCCTCTCTCACTATTGGCATTCAGGATTAAATCAGTTAGATTTTTCTATTGTTTTTAATTTTCAAGCATGGAACAACTGCACACTCTGCCTGATATCATTAAGATAACTTGAGGATGACTAGCCATATGTTGACAAAAAGCAAGATTCATTATTGTGATTAAATAAAGCAACCACTCTCTTGTTAAAATTCCAACCATTTCTCCCTCACCTCACGGCTCACTGCCATTAAAACATTCTTTCACAGAAATTGTGTGGAGAAGGAAATGTCAATCCACTCCAGTATTCTTGCCTAGAGAATCCCATGGACGGAGGAGTCGGGCAGGCTACAGTCCATGAGATTGCAAGAGTTGGACAGGATTTAGCGACTAACCCAGCACCACCACACTTAATGTGAGGCTGAGTTTATTTAAAGAGGCAGGAAAAGCTGACACTTTGCTGCAAATAGTCTTCTTCTAAAGTAATATTGTACTGATGGTTTGTTACATTATAGAAAACTCAGATTTCCATGTGGCATCCCAAGTTTTTAGGCAATTGTAATTAAGAAAACAAATAAACAACAAATACACTTTAAAAAATTCTTTCACAGAAATGAATACATGGCCATAAATCTCATTTCTTTTTTAAACTCATTTTAGTTTGCTCTTGAAATCTTGAAGTTCTTCTTTGGATATATCAAGGAGCTCAATAAGTGAGTATTTCATTGTTATTATTGATGTCAAGAGTTTTGAATGGTTTCCCTTTGCAACAGCTTTTGCAATCATTGTTATGCAGTCTCCAGTTAAACAGGACTAGACTAAATCATAATGGACTCTTTTTTATTAATAATGCTTATTTAAATTATTTCAATATTATTTGCAGGAATCTTTTACCTTCCCAACTCACTAATTATCATACTTAACAAAGCCTTTTTTTTGTTAGAGTAAAAGAGCCAGGCAATTGCCATCATTAGCATGCATGCTAAAACCAGCTTGGGAATGTGACCTTCATCTAGGCGTTGAATGATATCCTAAGTGTTATCCATCCTGCCTGCTAATCATCTCCACACAAGACTGTGCGGTGTTGGGCAACTGAATTGTTTTTGTTAACAAAAAGTAAATTTTCTATTAACTTGTTTACACATTTTCCTGTAACAGATGACTAACATAGGAAAGGTCATTGCATGATACAGAGTTCCAGCTAGGTGTTAAAGGAGGGAGAAAAGATAGAGTCTAGTGATAAGGAAAATTACTAAAGCTTTCTTTCTTTGTGCCTTATTTGGGAAATAGAATTCTAAAATGACTTAAAACTTTCCATCAAAAGAAAAGCAAGAGCCTGCTGGATACATTTTTATTTTTTTAATAAGAACAAAAAAGAAAAGAAAGATCTACACAGCTATTACTATAGGAAAAAAAATGAAAAGACATTCAGATTATAATGCATAAATTTATATCTATTATCACCAGTCCAGATGGAATATTTTAAACCTTTCTAAAGAGCCCCTAAAATAAGCAAGAAAGAGATTTGAAATTTTTGATAACTGAAATAAATCCTTTTGTGTAGTTTTAAGGCAAATGGTGGGCTACTGTCAAGAAATAACACCTGAGGGGTATGGTTGGGGTGGAGGAGGTGATTCTGGTCCATTGAACTCAGAAAGTATGTGTCCTAAAGCTGCTGCTATTAAATACATATCCTGAATCTATAACAGCTCCATCTCCATGGCCATTTGCGTGGTAAACTTAGGAAGGCACAGTTTTAGAATCTTATTTATGTAGCTTGGAAGGAAAATAACAATCCAAGTTTCCTTCCTGCCCAGAGATTTACATTCTCTACTTCAGAAAGGAAAATGTTATATCATCAGCAAAAATATAATGAAGAGCCACTTAAAATTCTGGTTTCACTGATCAGCACATGCATTTGTTTTTGTTTTCCAGCTTTTGCAAGCTCCAGAGTATGTACATACATTTAAAACATAGATAAATAAATAGATGGTATATTAACATGCACTAAATCACTTCAGACTGGCGTACTGCAGTCCACGAGGTCGCAAAGAGTCAGACATGACCCAGGGATTGAACTGAACTGAACTGGACTGTAGCCCACCAGACTCCTCTGTCCCTGGGATTCTCCAGGCAAGAGTACTGAAATGGGTTGCTGCACCCTCCGCCAGGAGATCTTCCCAACCCAGGGATCAAACCCACGTCTCTTATGTCTTCTGCATTGGCAGTCCAGTTCTTAACCACTAGTGCAACCTGGGAAGCCTGATATATAAATAGATATAGGTAATTACTTTGGACATGTGTATTTATCCTGTGTCTGGTGGGATCAACTAATTAGAGCCCCATTCTAAAGCTTCCAAGGTCCACACTTTGACTTTGCTCTGTGGCAGAAATCGTATCCTGTGATACTGGGATTTCTGATAAGAAATATGTACTTAGGCTTCATCCCTTTGCTGACACATAGCTCCTAAAACCCCTGGAATTTCCCAAGTGCTGAGAGTTATCAGAGAGTGGACAAGGAGGCCTGGCATGCTGCANTGATATCATTAAGATAACTTGAGGATGACTAGCCATATGTTGACAAAAAGCAAGATTCATTATTGTGATTAAATAAAGCAACCACTCTCTTGTTAAAATTCCAACCATTTCTCCCTCACCTCACGGCTCACTGCCATTAAAACATTCTTTCACAGAAATTGTGTGGAGAAGGAAATGTCAATCCACTCCAGTATTCTTGCCTAGAGAATCCCATGGACGGAGGAGTCGGGCAGGCTACAGTCCATGAGATTGCAAGAGTTGGACACGATTTAGTGACTAACCCAGCACCACCACACTTAATGTGAGGCTGAGTTTATTTAAAGAGGCAGGAAAAGCTGACACTAGCTGACACTTTGCTGCAAATAGTCTTCTAAAGTAATATTGTACTGATGGTTTGTTACATTATAGAAAACTCAAATTTCCATGTGGCATCCCAAGTTTTTAGGCAATTGTAATTAAGAAAACAAATAAACAACAAATACACTTTAAAAAATTCTTTCACAGAAATGAATACATGGCCATAAATCTCATTTCTTTTTTAAACTCATTTTAGTTTGCTCTTGAAATCTTGAAGTTCTTCTTTGGATATATCAAGGAGCTCAATAAGTGAGTATTTCATTGTTATTATTGATGTCAAGAGTTTTGAATGGTTTCCCTTTGCAACAGCTTTTGCAATCATTGTTATGCAGTCTCCAGTTAAACAGGACTAGACTAAATCATAATGGACTCTTTTTTATTAATAATGCTTATTTAAATTATTTCAATATTATTTGCAGGAATCTTTTACCTTCCCAACTCACTAATTATCATACTTAACAAAGCCTTTTTTTTGTTAGAGTAAAAGAGCCAGGCAATTGTCATCATTAGCATGCATGCTAAAACCAGCTTGGGAATGTGACCTTCATCTAGGCGTTGAATGATATCCTAAGTGTTATCCATCCTGCCTGCTAATCATCTCCACACAAGACTGTGCGGTGTTGGGCAACTGAATTGTTTTTGTTAACAAAAAGTAAATTTTCTATTAACTTGTTTACACATTTTCCTGTAACAGATGACTAACATAGGAAAGGTCATTGCATGATACAGAGTTCCAGCTAGGTGTTAAAGGAGGGAGAAAAGATAGAGTCTAGTGATAAGGAAAATTACTAAAGCTTTCTTTCTTTGTGCCTTATTTGGGAAATAGAATTCTAAAATGACTTAAAACTTTCCATCAAAAGAAAAGCAAGAGCCTGCTGGATACATTTTTATTTTTTTTTTAAATAAGAACAAAAAAGAAAAGAAAGATCTACACAGCTATTACTATAGGAAAAAAAATGAAAAGACATTCAGATTATAATGCATAAATTTATATCTATTATCACCAGTCCAGATGGAATATTTTAAACCTTTCTAAAGAGCCCCTAAAATAAGCAAGAAAGAGATTTGAAACTTTTGATAATTGAAATAAATCCTTTTGTGTAGTTTTAAGGCAAATGGTGGGCTACTCTCAAGAAATAACACCTGAGGGGTATGGTTGGAGTGGAGGAGGTGATTCTGGTCCATTGAACTCAGAAAGTAGGTGTCCTAAAGCTGCTGCTATTAAATACATATCCTGAATCTATAACAGCTCCATCTCCATGGCCATTTGCGTGGTAAACTTAGGAAGGCACAGTTTTAGAATCTTATTTATGTAGCTTGGAAGGAAAATAACAATCCAAGTTTCCTTCCTGCCCAGAGATTTACATTCTCTACTTCAGAAAGGAAAATGTTATATCATCAGCAAAAATATAATGAAGAGCCACTTAAAATTCTGGTTTCACTGATCAGCACATGCATTTGTTTTTGTTTTCCAGCTTTTGCAAGCTCCAGAGTATGTACATACATTTAAAACATAGATAAATAAATAGATGGTATATTAACATGCACTAAATCACTTCAGACTGGCGTACTGCAGTCCACGAGGTCGCAAAGAGTCAGACATGACCCAGGGATTGAACTGAACTGAACTGGACTGTAGCCCACCAGACTCCTCTGTCCCTGGGATTCTCCAGGCAAGAGTACTGAAACGGGTTGCCGCGCCCTCCCCCAGGAGATCTTCCCAACCCAGGGATCAAACCCACGTCTCTTATGTCTTCTGCGTTGGCAGTCCAGTTCTTAACCACTAGTGCAACCTGGGAAGCCTGATATATTAATAGATATAGGTAATTACTTTGGACATGTGTATTTATCCTGTGTCTGGTGGGATCAACTAATTAGAGCCCCATTCTAAAGCTTCCAAGGTCCACACTTTGACTTTGCTCTGTGGCAGAAATCGTATCCTGTGATACTGGGATTTCTGATAAGAAATATGTACTTAGGCTTCATCCCTTTGCTGACACATAGCTCCTAAAACCCCTGGAATTTCCCAAGTGCTGAGAGTGATCAGAGAGTGGACAAGGAGGCCTGGCATGCTGCAGTCCATGGGGTCCCAAAGAGTCAGACACAACTGAGTGACTGAATTGAACTGAATTGACAGTGATCAAGGTGTCTTTTGTGATGTTAATGAGGTGACTTTGGGAAAGTCCCAAGGTAACCTAAGGACACGGAACATATCCCTGTGATCTGATATCTTTCAGCATCACTTCTCACCAGCGCCACCTCAGAAAATGGGAGAGAGGCTAGAGATGGCATTCAATCACCAAGGTTCAGTTGTGCCTATGTAATAAAGTCCCTATAAAAATACCAAAGGACAGAGCTTCTGGATTAAAGACCACGTGGAAGTGTTGGGAGGATGGTGCTCTGAAAAGACATGGATGTCCTATGCCCTTTCCCTGTATCTTGGTCTACGCGTCCGTTTCATCTGGCTGTTTCTGAGTTATGGCCTTTCATAATAAACCAATCATCAGCCAAGTAAAATGCTTCCCTGAATTGTGTGAGCCACTCTAGCAAATAATTGGACCCAAGGAGAGGTTCATGGGTATCTCCAATCTGTAGCTAGTGGTCAGAAGCACAGGTGACAAATGGTGTCTAAAGGCAGGTTGTTGTTCAGTCACTCAGTCGTTTCCAACTCTTTGTGACCCCATGGTCTGCAGTATGCCAGGCTTCCCTGGCCTTCACTGTCTCCAACAGCTTGCTCAAACTCATGTCCATTGAGTTGATGATACCATCCAACGTGGAATGTTCAGATAGACAGTGTCAGAGTTGACTTGAATTGTAGGACAAGAGCTGGTGTTCTGAGAATTTCTTCTTGTTGCTGTGGGCAACGCCCCAGCCACATCCACACAAGCACATACACACTGAAATTGTTCTCAGAACACCTTTCTACACTCTCATGTCCAGTCAGCCAAGTTCTAAAGGAAGATAGCGAGTCCCAAGATGAAGAATGTAAGGGACTACCAGTAAAACAGTGCAAACCATCCTCACGACTGAGTGAAAAAGATCCCAATACTAGCCTTGCTGAAGGGCCATTAAAAGATCTGTTTGGACACGTAACATCTTTATTCACAAGTCTGTCTATCCAAGGCCCACCATGTAACTTAACTGAATTGCAATTCAGTAACTAAAGAACAACCAGAAGAAAATACATCCTGGGTGTGAGTCTTGGAGAAGGATAAATTCTGAAGGCTTTCTTATATCATATCCTCTGGGTTCTTAGAAGGTAAGTTGGATAGATTTTCAGATTAGAAAGTCTTAACTCAGAAGGGTCAAAGAGCCCCAGATGGAAAAGACAACTGGCCAGGCTGGGCTTTGTCTGGGCTTCAAGGGTCGAGACCATAATGAGATGGTTTGTGCCAGCGCATGGTGTGATTTTGGCTACTAGGAGAGAGAGCCAGAGGAACCTGGGGAAAGAAATCTTATCCAGGAACTAAGAGTGTCCCTGACATCAGATTTCTCTAGAACCCTAGAGTAGCTACAGGACCAGGTGAACGTCCAGCCAAGGAAGCAAGGGAAAGCCATTCATGTCTGAGATGCACAACTAATAATATCTTAGTGAAGGTGTGGATAGATACGGCTCACCAGGAAGCCTCTGGAGATCACAGGTGACTGAAATTCCCTTCGGTGAGGTCTTCAGGAATGAAGGGTTAGGAGTACCTTAGAGCTTACTGTGGCCAGTCAA
This sequence comes from Raphicerus campestris, assembly GCA_006410735.1. Classification (NCBI taxonomy): domain Eukaryota; kingdom Metazoa; phylum Chordata; class Mammalia; order Artiodactyla; family Bovidae; genus Raphicerus; species Raphicerus campestris. The sequence continues at coordinate 350,665 of SJYW01033525.1, forward strand.
AGGAGCTAAAAGCAGAGGAGTGGTTCCCAAAGGTGCACAAGTCAAAAAGAGCTTGGGGGATAGCAGAGATTGGAAGCCAAAGGGGTGGCCTGTATTCAAAGATCTAGTTGTACGATGCAGAGAACAGACATATGGATACCAGAGCAAGGAAAGGAGGGTAGGGTGAATTGGAAGACTGGGATTGACGTGTCTGCAGTGCTCAGTTGCTAAGTCATGTCCAACTCCTTGCCACCCCGTGGACTGCAGCCCACTAGGCTCTTCTGTCCATGGGATTTCCCAGGCAAGAATACTGGAGTGGGTTGCCATTCCCTTCTCCAAGGGATCTTGCTGACCCATGAATCAAACCTACATCTCTTGCATCTCCTGCATTAGCAGGTGGATTTGTTACCACTAGCACCTCCTGGGAAGCCCATATATATGCTACTATGTATAAAACAGATAACTAATGAAAATCTACTATATTACACAGGGAACTCAGTGCTCTGTGATGACCTAAATGGGAGAGAAATTCAAAAAAAGAGGGGATATATGTATATGTCCCTGTGAGGGATAGGGAGGCCTGATGTGCTGCAGTCCATGGGGACTGCAAAGAGTTGGATATGACTTAAGGACTTAGGGAACCACAACAGCAACATGTATGTGTACAGCTGATTCACTTTGCAGTACAGTAGAAACTCACACAACATGATAAAACAGCTATACTTCAATAAAAATTCATTAGAAAAAGAATTTTGTTGGCAAAGCATAGGTAACTTGTTAAAAGCATAAACAACAACAAGAAAAACAAAGAGTTGTGGCTAAAGAGGCTATCACTATTCCCAGCAACACTACACAAAAGCCTAGTAATAAAACCACCCTTTCAGTGCTTGTAGAACCAGGGTCATTTATGGGAACGCAAAACATCTGGTAAGGACCTTCATAGCTAAAAAGAAGGGCAGAGCACCATTCAGGAACTTGCATCCAGAATGGCCTCAAGTAGTTGGCAAACTTCTGAGAGGCAGAGATATTTTAACTTCCCTGTTGTCCTGAACAAAGAACTGAGCACATTGATGATGATGGCTCATGTATGGCCTGGGCAAACACATCAAGGCCAAGAGATTTGCATGCATGTCCATTCTGCTTGGATTTACACGTTAAGAAGGGTCTTAGTGGATTGTTAGCATCCGCTGAGAGTTCTCCACCACCTGTCATGGGAGTGCTTGCATCCACAAGCTGTCTTGAGTCAGAGGCAGAGCAACAGGTTAAATAAAGCTGGCTGAGGCAATGGCAAACAGCATGACCAGTGCAAATGCATGAGCACATCAGCATGTTGTTCCAGCAGCCTCAACAGCTGGCCAGTTGTGAGCTGCAAAGAAAGGAATGAAAGAGGGGTACATTCTGGATAAGATTCTTTAAAAAAAATTATTATTGATGTGGACCATTTTTAAAGTCTTTATTGAATTTGTTACAATATTGTTTTTATGTTCCTGGGTTCTTTGGCCATGAGGCATGTGGGTGCTTAGCTCCCTGACCGGAAATTGAATCCACACTCCCTGCATTAGAAGTTGAAGTCTTAGCCACTGGACCGGCAGGGAAGTCGTGCAGACAATATTCTGATGCGATGAAACAAGACAGCAGAGGCTTGGAAATCTCACTCCAGTTCTGATGTTAGAAGACCAGCCCATAAAACTGGGGGAGTTGTTCTTCCATAATGAAAGAGAAATCCAAATAATTGAATAAGGCAACTGAAGAAAGCAATTAAATGCAGTGCTTCAGGATAGACATCAAGGCCATTAATAGCAATTAATGCCTTTTCTTCGTAGTCTTCTGTACAGGGTATTGTAATTTCTATATGGTAAAATAATCTATTTTTTCACTTCATTAATCAGAAAACATGATCATTGTCATCCAAAAAAGTGGCCTCATTTTACTTCCAAGCCAAGATTTAACTGCAAGTGCTTACAAGGAGGCCCCATTTTCTCAAGGCTTTATCTCAGTTAAAAGACATACTACAGCCCATTAGTCCTCAGGCTGTGGATTATTATAATAAATACTTAAAACCACTTATCAAAATAAAGAACCAAAACACCCTCTGCCATGCACCGGACCTGATTTTTTAATCAGAGCCTCTCACTCGCTAATTGGAAGTACTCGGGACTCCAAATGATTCGTCTTATCGTTGGTGAGAATTAAAAAGGTTTTACGCTGGAGATGTTTTAACATTTCTCCCAACTAGGTCACCCTCATTAGACTAGCTTTGAAGCTTCTATTACACTTTCTTTCTTATATGTCAATGCAAAAAAGGACCAATAACACTGGCCCCTGCAGCCGATGACTTACAAAGTGGCTATTCCATATGAAGTCTAACGTACATGTAGTCATGTGCTAGGGGAAAGAAAATAAATTTCTTCCAGAAGAATATTCAAGCCATTTGATTTTATTTATTTTGAAATCTACAAATGCCTGCCTGAAAAGCAGGCTGGCTTATTTGATCTGTTTAGGAACTTATTTATAGGATGTTAAAGAGATGTGGCTCAGCTGGCATCCGCCTGCAATGCGAGAGACATGGGTTTGATCCCTGGGTTGGAAGATCCCCTAGAGAAGAAAATTGTAACCCACCCCAGTATCCTTACCTGGGAAATGCCATGGACAGAGGACCCTGGTGGGCTACAGTCTATAGGGCTGCAAAACAGTCAGACATGTCTTAGCAACTAAACAACATCAACAAAGAGATATTAGACATGATAGAAGGATTGTCAGTAGACATGTTTGCC
>SJYW01033525.1:358993-401025 GCA_006410735.1 Raphicerus campestris
ATGGTGTGATCACTCACCTAGAGCCAGACATCCTGGAATGTGAAGTCAAGTGGGCCTTAGGGAGCATCACTACAAACAAAGCTAGTGGAGGTGATGGAATTCCAGCTGAGCTATTTCAAATCCTAAAAGATGATGCTGTGAAAGTGCTGCAATCAGTATGCCACCAAATTTGGAAAACTCAGCAGTGGCCACAGGACTGGAAAAGGTCAGTTTTCATTCCAATCCCAAAGAAAGGCAATGCCAAAGAGTGCTCAAACTACCACACAATTGCATTCATCTCACACACTAGCAAAGTAATGCTCAAAATTCTCCAAGCCAGGCTCCAACAGTACATGAACCAAGAACTTCCAGATGATCGATCTGGATTTAGAAAAAGCAGAAGAACAAGAGATCAAATTGCCAATATCCACTGCATCCTAGAAAAAGCAAGATAATTCCAGAAAAACATCTACTTCTGTTTTATTGACTACAATAAAGCCTTTGACAGTATGGATCACAACAAACTGTGGAAGATTCTTAAAGAGATGGAAATATTGTCCACTTTACCTGCCTCCTACAAAACTTGTATACAGGTCAAGAAGCAATAGTTAGAACCAGACATGGAACAATGGACTGGTTCCAAATAGGAAAAGGAGTACATCAAGGCTGTATATTGTCACCCTGCTTATTTAGCTTATATGCAGAGTACATCATGCAAAATGCCAGGCTGGATGAAGCACCAGCTGGAATCAAGATTGCCAGGAGAAATATCAATAACTTTAGATATGTAGATGACACCACCCTTATGGCNCAGTGCTTGTAGAACCAGGGTCATTTATGGGAACGCAAAACATCTGGTAAGGACCTTCATAGCTAAAAAGAAGGGCAGAGCACCATTCAGGAACTTGCATCCAGAATGACCTCAAGTAGTTGGCAAACTTCTGAGAGGCAGAGATATTTTAACTTCCCTGTTGTCCTGAACAAAGAACTGAGCACATTGATGATGATGGCTCATGTATGGCCTGGGCAAACACATCAAGGCCAAGAGATTTGCATGCATGTCCATTCTGCTTGGATTTACACGTTAAGAAGGGTCTTAGTGGATTGTTAGCATCCGCTGAGAGTTCTCCACCACCTGTCATGGGAGTGCTTGCATCCACAAGCTGTCTTGAGTCAGAGGCAGAGCAACAGGTTAAATAAAGCTGGCTGAGGCAATGGCAAACAGCATGACCAGTGCAAATGCATGAGCACATCATCATGTTGTTCCAGCAGCCTCAACAGCTGGCCAGTTGTGAGCTGCAAAGAAAGGAATGAAAGAGGGGTACATTCTGGATAAGATTCTTTAAAAAAAATTATTATTGATGTGGACCATTTTTAAAGTCTTTATTGAATTTGTTACAATNAGCCTCAACAGCTGGCCAGTTGTGAGCTGCAAAGAAAGGAATGAAAGAGGGGTACATTCTGGATAAGATTCTTTAAAAAAAATTATTATTGATGTGGACCATTTTTAAAGTCTTTATTGAATTTGTTACAATATTGTTTTTATGTTCCTGGGTTCTTTGGCCATGAGGCATGTGGGTGCTTAGCTCCCTGACCGGAAATTGAATCCACACCCCCTGCATTAGAAGCTGAAGTCTTAGCCACTGGACCGGCAGGGAAGTCGTGCGGACAATATTCTGATGCGATGAAACAAGACAGCAGAGGCTTGGAAATCTCACTCCAGTTCTGATGTTAGAAGACCAGCCCATAAAACTGGGGGAGTTGTTCTTCCATAATGAAAGAGAAATCCAAATAATTGAATAAGGCAACTGAAGAAAGCAATTAAATGCAGTGCTTCAGGATAGACATCAAGGCCATTAATAGCAATTAATGCCTTTTCTTCGTAGTCTTCTGTACAGGGTATTGTAATTTCTATATGGTAAAATAATCTATTTTTTCACTTCATTAATCAGAAAACATGATCATTGTGATCCAAAAAAGTGGCCTCATTTTACTTCCAAGCCAAGATTTAACTGCAAGTGCTTACAAGGAGGCCCCATTTTCTCAAGGCTTTATCTCAGTTAAAAGACATACTACAGCCCATTAGTCCTCAGGCTGTGGATTATTATAATAAATACTTAAAACCACTTATCAAAATAAAGAACCAAAACACCCTCTGCCATGCACCGGGCCTGATTTTTTAATCAGAGCCTCTCACTCGCTAATTGGAAGTACTCGGGACTCCAAATGATTCGTCTTATCGTTGGTGAGAATTAAAAAGGTTTTACGCTGGAGATGTTTTAACATTTCTCCCAACTAGGTCACCCTCATTAGACTAGCTTTGAAGCTTCTATTACACTTTCTTTCTTATATGTCAATGCAAAAAAGGACCAATAACACTGGCCCCTGCAGCCGATGACTTACAAAGTGGCTATTCCATATGAAGTCTAACGTACATGTAGTCATGTGCTAGGGGAAAGAAAATAAATTTCTTCCAGAAGAATATTCAAGCCATTTGATTTTATTTATTTTGAAATCTACAAATGCCTGCCTGAAAAGCAGGCTGGCTTATTTGATCTGTTTAGGAACTTATTTATAGGATGTTAAAGAGATGTGGCTCAGCTGGCATCCGCCTGCAATGCGAGAGACATGGGTTTGATCCCTGGGTTGGAAGATCCCCTAGAGAAGAAAATTGTAACCCACCCCAGTATCCTTACCTGGGAAATGCCATGGACAGAGGACCCTGGTGGGCTACAGTCTATAGGGCTGCAAAACAGTCAGACATGTCTTAGCAACTAAACAACATCAACAAAGAGATATTAGACATGATAGAAGGATTGTCAGTAGACATGTTTGCCTTTTATAAAATAAATTATTGGGGAAACATCATCCTACCTAGAGTACCAGACCTTGCTTTCTGCATAGGATCTTTCTGAGTCTCACATAGCAACAGCAGACAACAATGAAAAACATCAAAGCCCCATGGGGAAAAGAGGAAATGGCCAGGGGGCCCTGGGAAGTGACAGGAAAATATTCATTTCCTCTGAGGGCAAAGGGGAAGAACTGTGAACATTGATTGCGTCAAGTGGTCAAGAGAGTCTCCATAAACCAGATAACAGAGGGACAAGCCTCCAGCACAGCACTTTCTGCTGCCCTGGGCTCACAGTTCTCTGAATGACCGGTGAAAATAGCTATTTGCTTAACTGTGCAGAGATAGACATATTGAAGTTAACCCTCTACTCTCAATCAACATTCTGTTTGAAACCAGTTTCAAACCGCCCAGAACCCCACCATCTGCCAGTCCTTTGAATGAGAGCAAAGGTGGCCCACTCTGTGGGCTGAGATAATTTGTTTTTAAGGCTTAGTTAATTAGGAAAGTTGTCTCATTATCAACTAAGTGTCTTTCATACAGCTCAAATGAACTGACTCAGAAGATTCATCTCAGAAATGAGGCCAGGGCCAGAAAACCCAATTATTCATCAATGGTCCCATTTTTAGAAGTATTGATGAATGAAAAAGTCTTGACTTTTACTGGAGACGGAACATACTCACAGAGCCCAAAAGAAGAGAGTAAATAAAGAAAAACTCAGAGAAAAAAGTGTTAGTGTTTGGCAACGCTTCTGTTTTCCTTTCTGAGCCTAAGATAGATTTATTGAGTTGGTCTGAAAGCTCAGGTTTTATGGAAAACGGGAACATTTTGTGATGTGATGCTTGGGTGCTCAGTTGTGTCTGACTCTTTGTGACCCCATGGACTGTAGCCCACCAGGCTTCTCTGTCCTTGGATTCTCCAGACAAGAATACTAGAGTGGTTTTGCCATTTCCTGCTCCGGGGGATCTTTCTGACCCCCTGGAGACAGGGATAGAACAGCATGGACGGGTTGGAGACAGGGATTGAAGCCCATCTCTTGCGTCTCTTGCCTTGGTAGACTGGTTCTTCACCACTGCACCACCTGGGAAGCCCAGTAACATTTTGGCCAACCCAATACATTCTTTCTTGCCGACTACTCTGAGGCTGCTCCATTCCTAACCACCTCCACCACAATTGCCCATTTATAGACCTGCTACTAACACTTCCCTGTTGAGCGCTGCAGCTACAAAAGGACAAATAAGAGGGACAGAAGTTACTGTCTCTGCAGAATCCAAACGGAAGTAGAAGCTGTCGAGTGCACACTGCCTATAGTAGTGAGCAACATGCGACCTTCTGCCCCTTTGTCTCTATCTCTTGACTATTCTTGTCTGTAGTTCTGCTTTGGTTTTATGTGTTAGGTTTGGTTATAGTTTTTATGCATTAGGCTTGGTTTTATGTTAGGTTTTATGTGTTAAGTTTGGTTTTATGTGTTAGGTTAGGTTTGTCCACATCTGTTGTGTCTTAAGACATCCAGGAAAGAGTGCCAACATGGAACTCTGATCCGACGTAGTAAGGCCTCTCATTCATCTCCTCTCTTCCTTTTCTCTTAAAACTTTCTTTCTCTCCATTCTTCTCAGCCAGAGGCTGGTTCCTCTATTTTCACTACTTATAATGTGTTTGCCTCCCTAAATTCATCAGTTTCTCATACTGCTCACCACTGTTGACTCATATTTTTATCTTAACCAGGGTTCACTACAAATAGATTCTCTCCATTCCCATAATATATTTATACATCCCTGTTAAAAACCTATTACCTGCGTATTTAAAAAGTCTTTCCCCTCCATTCGTTTTCCACAGAGCCACAAACATCTTGAAGACAGGGATTCTGATATGATAACACAGTACAGTGCCTGGATCATAGGAGGTACTTGATGCGCTTGTGTTGAGTGAAAAAATAAATGTCAGCATATGGAAGGTGGAATCTGTTCTGTCCTTTCATTTAAGTGTCTTTCTCATTCTTTGTGACCAACCAGGATTAGATGTGCTCTTAAAGATCTTTTCCAAGCAACATGTACCTTCTCTGATTAAACTCTCCTCTTCTAAACTAAAGAAAGAAAAGCTTGCCTGATTGCTTTCTTCTTAAAGAAAGCACAAACTTTTGGACATTTAAGAAACTCTTAGGAGTTCAAGTGTAACTGGGAAAATGGAAGTTGTTCATATATGTTTGGCTATAAAGCTAGAACGTCTGGATTCAAACCCAACTTTGACACTTAATGATCAATGTAACCTTGAGTATAGTATACAGTCTCCGTTTTCTCATTGCTAAGATAAACATAAGAATAAACTAGACCTCTTAGAGCTCTTATGGGGTTCATCAAGATAAAGCATGTACTAGTGAGGGCCCCTTTCATCTTGTAGGCACAGTGGAAGCACTCAGCCTTCATTCTCAGTACTATTATTATTAAGCTGTAGCCACGTTCCTCGTATCACTAAGAAAAGGCCCATCAAAAGAAACACAAAGGGGTGTAAACACGTTTACTCATTTTTTTCATTGCAGCACTACTTTTTTAACTTTTTATTTTGTATTGAGGTAAAGCCAAGACTCATTGGAAAAGACCCTGATGCTTGGAAAGATTAAGGGCAAGAGGAGAAGGGGACAACAGAGGATGAGATGGTTGGATGGAATCACCGACTCAATAGACATGAGTTTGAGCAAACTCTGGAGATAGTGAAGGACAGGGAAGCCTGGTGTACTGCAGATCACAGGGTTGCAAAGAGTCAAACACAACTTAGCAACTGAACAACAACGACGGTGTAGCCAATTAACAAACAAGGCTGAGATAGTTTCAGTGGACAGCCAATGGACTCAGCCATACATGTACATGTATCCATTCTCCTCCAAATTCTCCTCCCATCCAGCCTGCCACATAACACTGAGCAAAGTTCCCTTTGCTACCCAGTAGGACCTCGTTGGTCACCCATTTTAAATACAGCAATGTGTACATGTGGATCCCAAACATCGTGGGGTCTCAGTTCCCTGACCAGGGATTGAACCTGCGCCATGGCAATGAAAGCCCAGAATTCTAACCACTGGGCCACCAGGGAACTCCCAAAACACGTTTATTCTTCCACCTTGCCATACAAACATGAACACTCATATCCTCCTCTCCACTCACTACAGAAAAGCTTCCTTTGTGTTGATGCAAAGTGAATCTCCAGAGGCTTTCACCTCCTGGGTACCTTAAACATACTTAAAATTTCCACTGCTTCGGTTCTCTGGGTCCCCCAGTCTGTTATCTTTCCCCATCCCATAATAATAGCTCATAATTATAGGTAACATTTATGGCATGCTTACAATGCACTTTATAAATTTTTAACTTATTTAGTCCTCAAAACAACACTTAGAAAGGCACAATTGTTATATCATCAGATTATTAACCTATTTTTCAAATTAAGAAACTGAAGCAAAGAAAGGTTAATTTGCCCCAAATTATACTTAGAGTTAAAAGATGCAGTAAAATGCAAAAATGCCAAATGAAAAAGGCATTAAAATAAAAATGCTTTAAAAATGTGGCAAATCCCCAGGAGGGCCAGGGAGCTTGTCTTTAAGAAAAATTACTGAATTATACTAAAATATGTACAAACCCTTTCCCAAAATTCCGCAAAAGATCATAATGAACCATAAGGTAGAAATTTTTGAGACTTTCTGCAATTAAACTTGAGCAAGTTTAGACAAAATTCTGCAAAGAGAAAAAGGGGAGGGGGGGAGGAAGGAAGGAAGGGATGAGAAAAGACAGAAAGCAGGGCAGGGAAGAAAAATAACCACTGTGTGCAAGACATCTTTTTGAAGAGCTGAACTGTATGATTTATTCATGTGCTAAATTCTTTTGTCTCTGTTTCCATTGCACCCTCTGGGGAGATTCCAGTCTTTCTCTGTTCCTGTTATATGGACATCTGAGACACGTTTCACCCTGCAGTCTGTCTTCAATCTCTGTTCCTTCATTCACTGAAGAGACTAACAAACATTCAGGACTCAGCTCAGAAAGACCTATGACTTTCCTCTTCCTGAATATCTCTTCCCCATTGAGTTCGCCTCAACATTCAGCCTCATTTAGATCCCACCCATCTGAATCCAGTTCTCGCCCGCTGGCCCTCTCTGCTCTGGCCCACACTCCCTTTTCTTATGTCAGAAATAACACAGCTAAACTTCTCCTCTTTCGGAGTCCAGAGCACCCTTCACTTCCACGCTCCACTGCTGCAGCCAGAGGGCTATTTTTGTGTCTACACACACCAAAAAGTTATGAACAACCTAGACAGCATATTAAAAAGCAGAGACATTACTTTGCTTAGTACATCCACTTAGTCAAGTCTATGGTTTTTCCAGTAGTCATGTATGGATGTGAGAGTTGGACTATCAAGAAAGCCGAGCGCTGAAGAATTTATGCTTTGGAACTGTGGTGTTGGAGGATACCCTGGAGAGTCCCTTGGACTGCAAGGAGATCCAGCCAGTCCATCCTAAAGGAGTTCAGTCCTGGGTGTTCATTGGAAGGACTGATGCTGAAGTTGAAACTCTAATACATTGGCCACCTGATGCAAAGAGTTAACTCATTTGAAGAGACCCCTCATTTGAAAGACTGAAGGTGGGTGGAGAAGGGGATGACAGAGGATGAGATGATTGGATGGCATCACCAACTTAATGGATATGAGTTTGGGTAAACTCTTGGAGTTGGTAATGGACAGGGAGGCCTGGTGTGCTGCAGTCCATGGGGTCGCAAAGAGCTGGACACGTCTGAGCGACTAAACTGACTGAACACACACCAAGTCCATCACCATCACCAGCAGCTCCTCCAATCCTGCTGTGGGTCTCAGGGTTAGCCCATACTTTCCCCTCCAGGCTTATTTCACAACCCTCTACCTCTCACTCTGTGCTCCAACCTCCAGAACCTCTCTTCCACTGCTCGGACACATCATACTCATCCCTACCTCAAGCATCTGCAAATGTCCATTCCCCTCACTGTCTTTTCTCTGTTCCACTGCCCTTTCCCTGGCCTTTGCCAACTACCTTCTAAATTTCACTGAAGGCCTCCCCAGTGGCTCAGTGTTAAAGAATCCACCTGCAATGCAGGAGATGCAGGAGACTGGTGTTTCGATCCCTGGGTTGGGAAGATCCCCTGGAGGAGGGCATGGCAATCCACTCCAGTATTCTTGCCTGGAGAATCGCCATGGAAAGAGGAGCCTGGCGGGCTATAGTCTATAGGGCTGCAAGAGTCAGACAGGACTGACACGGCCAAGCACACAAGCACAGGTACCTTCTTAAGGAGTCCTTGCCTGAATTTCCAGCCTGGAGCCTGTTCTGTTAGTTGTTTCTTTCATTTCTACAACACTTTTTTTTTCCTTCTGAGCACTAACCTCAGTCTATGATTATACATTCACTTCTTTGAGTGTTTTGTTAGAAGTCCTGCTTGTTCCGTCCACTGACTGTTGGCACTGTGAGCTCAGAGACCACATCCAGCCATTCTCATTATGTCAGTCAACTCTGTCAGTTCAGTTCAGTCGCTCAGTCGTGTCCGACTCTTTGCGACCCCATGCACCGCAGCACGCCAGGCCTCCCTGTCTATCACCAACTCCCAGAACTTACCCAAACTCATGTCCATTGAGTCAGTGATGCCATCCAATCATCTCATCCTCTGTCGTCCCCTCCTCCTCCTGTCCTCAATCTTTCCCAGCATCAGGATCTTTTCCAATGAGTCAGTTCTTCATATCAGGTGGCCAAAGTATTAGAGTTTCAGCTTCAACATCTGTACCTGCCACATATGCAGAGTTCGCGGCCTGAATGAATGGCTTCAGCTCAGAATCACAGCAAACCTAATTGTTGGGCCACGAGGACACACAACTAGTGTAGCCACAAGCTCTGGCCCCAGTTTTAGAAACCAGCTTACTCAAACCTGACTGGCATGGTTTTCTATACCCCCATACCACCACCTCCATCCAAACAAAAGCTGACCCTCATTTCTACAGAGTCATAGAAAGGCAGCTGGTTTGCAAAATCAGATTTTTTTCTGGGTACCAAAGACCCACTTGGCTACTGGATCCCTTTAAATGCAATTTTGTTGTTAAAGAAGTGAGTTAATTAGGAAAGATTCGTTTTTGATACATTATAATGAAGGAAATTTCTACACCTCTTCTAAAAAAAAAAAAACCACCATCTGGTACAAATATAAAGAAAACTCACCCTGCTAATGACATGTGCAAGCATGAGTAATGAAACCTCTAGGGAAGCAGAAAATCTCTCTCTGTGGGTAAGGAGTTTTAGGAAGTCTGCCTTCTTTGAGGAAAGTTTTCCAGGGAAAAGGAAGAGCGGCTTTTCATTCTCATTTTTCTCATCTGCATTTGAATTAAACGAGAAGACGAAAGAAAGTCCTCCAAGCCATTAGAGATTTCCAATTGCTAAATTTCCTCCAAACTGCACGAAGATAAACAGAACCAGAGTATATGATGTTCAGAAAGCATCACAGAAGCTGAACTCACAGAGTCAAAGAAGACGCCACTACAAAGCAAACATTATCAGGGAAAATAGAACTTCCACCAAAAGCAATAGGCGCTGCACTAGAGGTATTGAGACGAAAAATGCTCCTCACACAGAAGCCCAGGGTTTGCAGGGACAGACCGCAAGCTGGTGCAGCTTTCGTAGATGGCTGCCACCAGGCGGTCACCGTGGGTATTACAGCTACTTGAAATGCTTTAATTCCAGATTTCCCCCAGAGAAAATCACCTGTGAAAATTCTCAAATCTAGAGATTATGTCCTGGTATGACCACTCTATCAAGCCATTATTCTGACAAATTATATTTTTTCCCTTAAAAATGGATTGGGGAGTAAAATAGAGCTCTATTAACAGCTAAGATGAACAAGCTTGCCTCAAAATGTAAATCTATTTTTGTCCCTTCCACTGTCTCTTAGAATTTATTCAATGAGGCTGGTTTTNTTTCCCTTAAAAATGGATTGGGGAGTAAAATAGAGCTCTATTAACAGCTAAGATGAACAAGCTTGCCTCAAAATGTAAATCTATGTTTGTCCCTTCCACTGTCTCTTAGAATTTATTCAGTGAGGCTGGTTTTTATATCCCTGTTTCAGGATGAAAATTCAGGCGGCCTCCTACACTGGTGGTGGGAATGCAAATTGTGGTGCAGTCATTATGGAAAACAGAACAAAGATTCCTTAAAAAACTAAAAATAGAGTTACTATATGATTCAGCAATCCCATTTCTGGACATATATTTGGAAAAGATGAAAACTTCAATTCAGAAACATACATACACCCCAATGTTCATAACAGCACTATTTACAATAGCCAAGCAATAGATGGACGAAGAAAAGAGGTGTGGTATACTGCAGCTGCTAAGTGGTTTCAGTCATGTCCATCTCTCTGTGACTCTATGAATTGTAGCCCACCAGGCTTCTCTGTCCATAGGATTCTCCAGGCAAGAATACTGGAGTGAGTTGCCATTTCCTCTTTCAGTAGATCTTCCTGACCCAGGAATCAAATCCACATCTCTTACATATAAGTTCATTTGTATCATATTTTAGATTCTATGTGTGATATCATATGATAATTATCTTTCTCTGCTTGACACACTTTACTTAGTATGACAATTTCGAGGTCCATCCATGTTGCTACAAATGGTATTACTTCATTCTTTTTTATGATTGAGTACTTCAGCAGTACANTTTTCCTCTATTTCTTTGCATTGATTGGTGAAGAAGGCTTTCTTATCTCTTCTTGCTATTCTTTGGAACTCTGCATTCACATGCTTATATCTTTGCTATTTTCCTTGGCTTTTCGCTTCTCTTCTTTTCAAAGCTATTTGTAAGGCTTCCCTGGACAGCCATTTTGCTTTTTTGCATTTCTTTTCCATGGGGATTGTCTTGATCCCTGTACTTTACAATAGTATATTGGTTCTGCCACACATCAACATGAATCCACCACAGGTGTACATGTATTCCTCATCCTGAACCCCCCACCCACCTCCCTCCCCATACCATCCCTCCAGGTCATCCCAGTGCACCAGCCCCAAGCATCCTGTATCAATCCTGGAAGATCCTGACCTTTATACATCAGACTTAAAGTTCATTTTTATGCACTATGCATTGATCTGACCAGATCAGCTTTTATATGACACATAGAGACTCCTTGGAAAAGACCCTGATGGTGGGAAAGACTGAAGACAAAAGGAGAAGAAGATAGCAGAGGATGAGATGGTTGAATAGCATCACCAACACAGTGAACACAAATTTGAGCAAACTCTGAGAGATAGTGGATGACAGGGAAGCCTGGCATGCTGCAGGCCATGGGGTCTCAAAGAGTCGGGCATGACTGAGCAACTGAACAACAACAGGGACTCACCTGCGTCTCCTGATCAGTGAGAATATGGCTTAAGCCTGCCTGCAAACAGGTCAGTTCTACCAAGGGTATCATCTTCATCAAAACTACCAAGGTCATCAGAGTATCTTCAATTCTACTTTATTGCATTTGTTACAATATGACTTATTCAACATTATTTGTTACATTATGAGTTATTCTACATTATTGCATTTGTTACACTGCATAAGGTCTTCTCTGGTGGTTCAGACAGCAAAGCATCTGCCTGAAATGCGGGAGGCCTGGGTTTGATCCCTGGGTTGGAAATATCCCCTAGAGAGGAGCATGACAACCCACTCCAGTATTCTTGCCTGGAGAATCCCCATGGGCAGAGGAGCCTGGTGGGCTACAGTCCACAAGGCTGCAAAGAGTCAGACATGACTGAGCAACTAAGCACAGTGCAGACCTTACTCCCTACCCGTCACTCATAATATATGAATCTATGGCTATGACTTTATTCATAGATTTTAACACACATCTCTGTCAATACATTCTATACGTAAGAGACTACTTACACTAGGCACTGTGTTCATCAATATCTTCGATGTCAGAAAAATATATGATCTCATTAGCACTTCCAAATATTTGCAGTTAAATTAAGTTCCACTCCAACATTTGCTGTCTTTTAGAAACCAGACTGCAAAGGAGAGTTACAGGGTCTCTCAGTCATTTCTCCCTGCTTCCCTAATAAACAGAAGTTCTACATGTACAGAAATTAGATAGCTGATCCCATAGTCATTAATGAGCCCCCCAATGCATCAGTGTCTGGCCATGGCAGTGTTTTCCTCCTAACAGTCTCCCAGGAGACCAACCTCTGACTGATTACAAGCCCGTGATAGGGACATGGCCACACTCTCCTTGTTATTTACTAATAAATGCCCTTGGCCTTGCACTCTGCCATAAATTCAGCTCATTACAGAGATACTTGAGATCATCCATTTCAGCCAGTCTTTCCATTCCTGCATCGACTGGAATGGACCATTCACTCATCGACTTCTTGCAGATTTGCCTTCTGCCTGCACATAATCCTCTACTCACAAGGGTCAAAACTCCCTTCAATTTTGTGTGAAATTCACTTCTGATTGTGAACAATGATGATCTGGATCTTTTTTGAGCGGGGAGGGGGGCAGCTTAACTTTAGCCCCTCCTATCCAATTACTCTTGACTTATCTCTCTGGTTGCTGTGAGGGTGTGGTGGGCAGGCTTCTCAGGGCAGTAGTTTTTCTTGTGGTTCATGGGCTCCAGGCATGTGGACTTCAGTTCAATGAAGCTTGAGGGCATAGTTATTCCCCAGCATGTGGAATCTTCCCAGACCAGGGATTGAATCGGTATCTCCTGCACTGATAGGCAGATTCCTAACCACTGGACTGCCAAGGGGTGTCCCTCCTCCTCCTTTTAATAGAGCAATTCACAGTCCTTCTTCTATCTAGTCCCACAGATATTCCCTTCCACAAGACTCTTGTAAAAGTGAATTCTATCAAAATTTTACATTCTTATCTTTGGACAGTATCTGTTCAAATATTTTATAAATATCTATAAGAAATCCTTAGGGAAATCAACCTTGAATATTCATTTGAAAGACTGATGCTAAAGGTGAAGCTCCAATACTTTGGCCACCTGATGCCAAGAGCTGACTCACTGGAAAAGATCCTGATGCTGGGAAAGATTGAAGACAAAGGAGAAGAGGGCAGCAGAGGATGAGATGGTTTAATGGCATCAGTTCAGTTCAGTCACTCAGTATTGCCCGACTCTTTGCAACCCCACGGACTGCAGCACACCAGGCCTCCCTGTCCATCATCAACTCCCAGAGTTTACTCAAACTCATGTCCATTGAGTCGATGATGCCATCCAACCATCATCCTCTGTCATCCCCTTCTCCTTCTGCCTTCAATCTTTCCCAGCATCAGGGTCTTTTCCAATGAGTCAGCTCTTCCCATCAGATGGCCAAAGTATTGGAATTTCAGCTTTAGCATCAGTCCTACCAATGAATATTCAGGACTGATTTCCTTTAGGATGGACTGGCTTGATCTCCTTGCCGTCCAAGGGACTCTCAAGAGTCTTCTCTAAACCACAGTTCAGAAGCATCAGTTCTTTGGCACGCAGCTTTCTTTAATGGCATCACCAACTCAATAAACATGAGTATGAGCAAAGTCTGCGAGATAGTGAAGAATAGGGAAGCCTGGTGTGCTGCAGTACATGGGGTTATAAAGAGTTGGACATGACTTAGTGACTGAACAACAACAATTTATAAATATGAGCCTAACAATAAAATTTGACATGGACTTCCCTGGTGGTCTAGTGGTTGAGAATACACCTGCCAATGTAGGGGACAGGAGTGCCATCTCTGGTCTAGGAAGATTCCACAGGCCGTGGAGCAGCTAAGCCAGTGTATCACAGCTACTGAAGCTCACGCCCCCAGAGCCTGTGCTCTGCAAAAAGAGAAGCCACAAGCAGCAACGCGAAGGTCACACACCACTACACAGAGTAGTTCCTCACTCGCCGCAATCAGAGAAATCCCACACACAGCAACAAAGATCCAGTGTAGCCAAATAAATAACAGTAAATACATTTTAAAAAGAAAATTCTTCAAAATTAACATGATAAAGGATCAATTTAAAGAAACTGATTTTTTAAAATGATAAAGACAACCTTTGTTTGATGGGTTTAATAAAAGGCTTAGGATTTCAAATACATGATTTTACTATAAACTCATGATTTTATAGAAATTGTAACCAACCACTTATCTTTTGGAGAAGGCAATGGCAATCCACTCCATTACTCTTGCCTGGCAAATCCCATGGATGGAGGAGCCTAGTAGGCTTCAGTCCATGGGGTCGCTAGGAGTCAGACACGACTGAGCAACTTCACTTTCACTCTTCACTTTCATGCATTGGAGAAGGAAATGGCAACCCACTCCAGTGTTCTTGCGTGGAGAATCCTAGGGATGGGGGAGCCTGGTGGGCTGCATCTCTGGGGTCGCACAGAGTCAGACACGACTGAAACGACTTAGCAGCAGCAGCAGCAGCAGCAGCAACTTACCTTTTGCCTCAAGGTTTGAGAGAACATAAAATGACCAAAGGCGTTTCAGCTGTATTATTTGTGAGAAAAGGAATCCTGACATAAAATGCTGTTAAATATTTAAATGGATTGCCAGAAGAGATGGTGAAGTTCCTAACCTTGAATAGATGAAGTTTCAAAATGAATTCTTAATTGCCTGAAAGGAAGCAAAAGGTGATTTTAATGACCTCTCCAAGTCTGATTCTATCCAATATCATGCCCAAGTCATATACCAGTATTTTTAAGAATCAAAATATGTTGTAGAAAGCATGAAAGTGACTGAATTACAAATGTAAAGTATCTTCAGGAAAATATATCTCTGGATAAAATGCTGCAAGTAACTCACATAATCCTCTTTACATATCAGTAATGATTTCTGTATGAGATTCATTCTGGTTATACATCCATGAGGAATGACACAGTTTATTTAGGGGAGTGATAAAAAATTAACAACCACTTCTCATTTTATTAGAGGAAAAGCATAAGTCAAACATTTTAATGTACATGATTGCAAAGACTTAGAAGCAAATTAATGAAATAGTCCCTGGTCATTCATTCAGAAGTATATTCTACCCTACTGGGGATGTATTTATTTCACTTAGTGAAACAGCCAACAAAGATTCAAAACTTCTTGTAATAAAAAAGCAGCAATTTGGGATTAAGGAAGGATGCTGTGTGAATATACAGAGAAAGTAGAAAAAAATTAGAGAGCAATGTTTCAATGAAAACTTGAGAAGGAAGAGACGTTGAAGGAATGAGAATTTGCCACATCACATGCTATCTCTCTCTTAGTCACTTACAGGTTCTAAAGGCTCATTTTGAAATCTCTCATTTAGAATTTAGAGCACATGTGTATTCCCACACAATCACAACATCTGCAGGTTGGAAAGAGCCTCGAAGATCATTTAGGTCAAGTGCTTCTCTGAGACTTAATCACCTCTTACATCATCCCTGCCAAACAAATTAGGCTATAAATGGCAATTAAGCCTTCAGATGATATGGCAAAGTTGTGCTTATATCATAAAGTACCCTAACATGTGCAATAAACAGTAAACAAATAACTCGTTCCATTTTGCATTACGACTAGTGAATGGCAACCCACCCCAGTATTCTTGCCTGGGAAATACCATGAACAGAGGAGCCTGGCAGGCTACAGAACATGGGATTGCAAAGAGCTGGACCCAGCTGAGCAACTCAGCATGTTTAAAAAGTAGGATGAAATCACAGTACCAGTTTGGGGGTACCAGCTACACAGACACATCTCCTGTAGTCCCAAGACTCAATCAGGAACATTCCCTGTTTCCCCCTTGTGTGCAGACACCAGAGGTTGAGCACTAGATGAGAGCAGGAATGTGAGGAGAAGGATGAGGATTTGTGTTGCAGGGCAACAGAAGCATGGCTAAAGGGTCAGGGGAGAGCAAAGAAAAATACTGGAGGTAGTGAAGAGTGATGAGACTTGCAACTCCTGTACCTGGGAGTTCAGCTGGTAAATTCATGCAGGAGATCCTGGTTCCATTCCTGGGTAAGGAATATCCCCTGGAGAAGAGATAGGCTACCCACTCCAGTATTCAGGGGCTTCCCTGGTGGCTCAGATGGTAAAGAATCCACCAGCAATGCGCGAGACCTGGGTTCAGTTCCTGGGTTGGGAAGATCCCCTGGAGGAGGGCATGGCAACCCACTCCAGTATTCTTGCCTGGAGAGTCCCCATGGACAAAGGAGCCTGGTGAGCTGCAGTCCATGGGGTTGTAAACAGTCAGACACGACTGAGCGACTAAGCACATGAATCATTTCTCTTTGCCCTTCCCCACTCGCCTTCAGACTCAGTGCTGCCGCCGGCAAGTCCCCCCTCAGGGCTCCTCCTCTCTTCACACAAAGTGCAAGTGTTAAATCAGTCATTCATAAGCTCACTTGCTTTTTAAAGTTCATTTCTACTTTGCATTCTGTCGCTCTGTCACTTTGCTGCTCTCAGTGTTCACCAGTGAGCCAAGAGTCCTAGAGCTCAGGTGGACCAAACTGGGCATTTCTGGATACAGTGGGCTTCCCTGGTGGCTCAGCTGGTAAAGAATCTGCCTGCAATGCGGGAGACCTGGGTTCTATCCCTGGGTTGGGAAGATCCCCTGGAGAAGGGAAAGGCTACCCACTCCAGTATTCTGGCCTGAAGGATTCCATGCACTGTATACTCCCTAGGGTCACACTGGGGCTCAGGTGCCATCATAATGCACATTTTTGGATACCCAGTGCCTTTGGACAGCAAGGAGATCCAACCAGTCCCTCCTAAAGGAAACTAGTCCTGAATATTCATTGGAAGGACTGATCCTGAAACTGAAACTCCAATACTTTGGCCACCTGATGCGAAGAGCTGACTCCTTGGAAAAGACCCTGATGCTGGGAAAGATTGAGAGCAGGAGAAGAAGGGGACAACAGAGGATGAGATGGCAGATGGCATCACTGACTCAATGGGCATTAGTTTGGGTAAACTCCCATAGTTGGTGATGGGCAGGGAGATCTGGCATGCTGCAGTCCATGGGGTTGCAAAGAGTCAGACATGACTGAGCAACTGAACTGACTGAACTGAATGCCTGTTCATGACTAGCTCATAGAATGTGCTAAAACATGTATTTAGGGGATAAGATTTTTTTTTTCCTGGAAAATAATTGCTTCACAACAGTGTGGGGGTTTCTGCTATTCAATATAGTCAACTAGCCACTTGTATACGTATAGCCCCTCCTTCCTGAAACTTCTTCCTATCCTGTCATCCCATCCATCAGGGTCATCACAGAGGATCGGACTGAGCTTCCCGTGCTTTATGGCAGGTTCCCACTAGCCATCGAATTTACACATGGTAGCGTATCTACTGCCAATCTCAGTCTTCCAGTTTGTCCCACCCTCCCTGTATCCGTCTGTCCATTCTCCATGTCTGCCTCTCTATTCGTGCCTTGATAAAGGGAAAAAAAGGGATTTGAAGGAGAAGAAATAACTGAGGTCCAATTCTCTCTCTTTTCTCTCCAATCTCCTTCCCACTTGCAACCATCAGCCAGACCTGGGCTATGACAGCTGGAGATGGTTCCCATATCGCCTCTCTTTCCTCTCCTTTTCTTACTTTTCTGCTTCTTCACCCACCCACCTAGACACCTCCTCTAGTCTAAACTGACTGCTTAAAGAGGGGAAATCTAAAATCTTAAGGATATTATTTCATGAAACAAGAAGTCTGAAGGAGTAAGAAGAAAGATAGGGGGTGAGAAATTCCTAGAGAAAACAGAAGAAAAAAACTTAAACCTTGTGTGGCTCAGATGACAGGTACTCACTAAGTATCCATGTGTTTCTCCACATTTCACAAGCCCACACATCAGAGTGGCTTCAGGTGACTAATTCTCATCAGTAGAACATGAGCAGAAACAATATTCAGGTTCCCAACTGAGAAAAGTAAGAACGGGTGTTCCTTTTCTGAGACTGTTCTTTTCCCCTGATACATTGACATGGAGGTTATTTGCTCCAGGGGGCATTACTACAAGTTGGAAGAGGTGTGAGGGACAATCGGACTTTACACAAGGGTAAGTAAGAATTTTTTTTGTACAAAGCCACTGAAATTCAGAGACTTAGAGAATACAATAGCATTACCTATTGCATTAGCAATGCTAATACAGTAACATCTTTTTTTTTTTTTTTACTTTTTAGTACAGTCTTCAATTGGAAAAGTAGGTTTATTAGTCATGCTTACAGGTCAAGGGTTACCATGTTTAGGCACTGGCATCCAATCTACAGTTTCCAATCCAAAGTGAAAGTCAACACTTCCTATTTCTCTCTGTCATTCAGTTAGAAGATGCAATGTTTTTTTTTTTTCTGAAGATGCAATATTTTAAAAGAATTGTCTACAAGATTTTCAACACTGTATTCTGCTGCTGCTGTTGCTCCTGCTAAGTCGCTTCTACCCCCAAGTGAATCTGTACCAGAAAAGCCTTATTTATTGGCCACCTTGTAGAATCATTCTGTGCTCAGCATGAGGCCATTAGATACAGGGATGCTACAAAAGATAAATGGGAAACTCACTGCACGAGCCCCTGATCAGATAGGTGAGGACTATTGCTCATTTATTCCACAGTATCATCTTTATCCCCTTAATGGATCACAGCCTTGTTGTGACCAAAGGGGCTTGTGTAACTCAATGAAGTTATGAACCTTGTCATGAAGGACCACCCAAGATGCAAGGGTCACAGTGGAGAGTTCTGACAAAATGTGATCCACTGGAGGAGGGAATGGCAAACCACTCCAGTATTTTTGCTGTGAGAACCTCATGAACAGTATGAAAAGGCAAAAATATACGACACCAAAAGAAAAACACCCCCCACCACCACCACCACCAGGGCAGACGGTGTCCAATGTGCTACTAGGGAAGAGCAGACAGTTATTGTCAAAGAAGCTGAAGTTTTTTCAACTTTTCTATGAAGACCTACAAGACCTTTTAAAACTAACACCAAAAAAAGATGTTTTTTTCATCACAGAAAATTGGAATGTAAGCATAGAAAGTCAAGCGATAACTTGGAGAAATAAGCAAGTTTGGACTTGAAGTACAAAATGAAGCAGGGCAAAGACTAACAGAAGTTTGTCAAAGACCCTCTTCCAACAACACAAGAGAAGACTACACAAGGACATCACCGGATGGTCAATACTGAAGTCAAATTGATTATGTTCTTTGCAACCAAAGATGGAGAATCTCTATACAGTTAGCAAAAAAAAAAAAAAGACTTGGAGCTGACTGCGGCCCAGATCATCAGCTCCTTATTACAAAATTCATGGTAAAATTGAAGAAAGTAGGGACTACTAAACCATTCAGGTATGACCTAAATCAAATGTTCAGAGGTTAAAGCATCCACCTGCAATGCGGGAGACCCAGGTTTGATCCTTGGGCTGGGAAAATCCCTTGGCGAAGGAAATGGCAACCCACTCTAGTACTCTTGCCTGGAGAATCCCATGGATGGAGGAGCCTGGTGGGCTAGAGTCCACGGGATCGCAAAGAGTCAGACACGACTGAGCGACTTCATTTTCACTTTCACTTATGATCATACAGTGGAGGTGATAAATAAATTCAAGGGATTAGCTCTGGTAGACAGAGTGCCTGAAGAAATACGAACAGAGGTTCATAATGTTGCACAGGAGGTGATGACCAAAATCATCCCAAAGAAAAAGAAATGCAGTAGGCAAAGTAGTTGTCTGGGGAAACTTAACAATTAGCTGAGAAAAGAAGAGAAGTGAAAAGCAAGGGAGAAAGGGAAATATATACCCTAGTGAATCCACAGTTCCAGAGAATAGTGAGGAGAGATAAGGAAGCTTCTTCAATGCAAATGCAACGAAATAGAGGAAAATAACAGAATCAGTTCAGTTCAGTTGCTCAGTCGTGTCCGACTCTTTGTGACCCCATGAATCGCAGCACACCAGGCCTCCCTGTCCATAACCAACTCCAGGNGCAGTGATTTTGGAGCCCCCCAAAAATAAAGTCTGACACTGTTTCCCCATTATTTCTGGGAAAGAATAAAGAGCTCTCAAGAAAATTGGAGAGATCAAGGGAATATTTCATATAAGGATTGGCATGATAAAGGACAGAAAGAGTAAAGACCTGATAGAAGCAGAAGAGATTAAGAAATTGTGACAAGATACACAAGAGAACTATACAAAAAAGGTCTTCATGACCTGGATTACTACAATGGTGTGGTCACTCACCTAGGGCCAGACATCCTGGAATGCAAAGTCAAGTGGGCCTTAAGACACATCACTATGAACAAAGCTAGTAGAGGTGATAGAATTCCAGCTAAGCTATTTAAAATCCTAAAAGATGATGCTGTTAAAGTGCTGTACTCAGTATGCCAGTAAATTTGGAAAATGCAACAATGGCCACCAGACTGGAAAATGTCAATTTTCATTTCAATCCCAAAGGGCAGTGGTGAAGAATGTTCAAACTACCATTCAATTGCACTCATTTCACATGCTAGCAAGGTTATAGTCAAAATTCTTCAAGCTAGACTTCAGCAGTATGTGAACTGAGAACTTTCAGATGTACAAGCTGAATTTAGAAAAAGCAGATCAAATTGCCAGCATTCATTGGATCATAGAGAAAACAAGGGAATTCCAGAAAAACATCTTCTTCTTCTTCATTGACTACACTAAAGCCTTTGACTGTGTGGTTCACAACAAACTGGACAATTTTTAAAGAGATAGGAATACCAGATCACCTTACCTGTCTCCAGAGAAACCTGTATGCAGTTCAAGAAGCAACAGTTAGAATCAGACATGGAGCAATGGACTAATTCAAAATTGGGAAAGGAATACAAGAAGGCTGTATATTGTCTCCCTTTTTATTTAGCTTATACATAGAGTACATCATGTGAAATGCCGGGCTGAATGAATCACAAGCTAGAATCAAGATTGCTGGGAGAAATATCAACAACCTCAGATATGCAGATGTACCACTCTAAAAGCAGAAAGTGAAGGGAAACTAAATTTCTTCTTGATGGGGGTGAAAGAGGAGAGTGAAAAAGCTGGCTTTAAAACTCAACATTCAGAAAACTAAGATCATGGCATCCAGTCCCATAACTTCATGAAAAATGGATGGGGGAAAAGTGGAAATAGTATCAGATTTTATTTTCTTGGGCTCCAAAAATCATTGAAGATAATGACTGCAGCCATGAAATTAAAAAATGCTTGCTCTTTGGAGGGAGAGCTATGGCAAACCTAGACAGTATATAAAAAAGCATAGATATCACTTTGCTGGCAAAGGTCCATATAGTCAAAGCTATGGTTTTTCCAGTAGTCGTGTAGGAATTGAGAATTGGATCATAAAGAAGGCTGAGCATCAAAGAACTGATACTTTCAAACTGTGGTGCTGAAGAAGACTCTTGAGAGTTCCTTGAACTGCAAGAGATCAAACCAATCAATCCTAAAGGAAATAAAATCTGAATATTCATTGGAAGGACTGATGCTGAAGCTGAAGCTCCAATACTTTGGCCACCAAACGAGAAAAGCCAACTCATTGGAAAGAACCCTGATGCTGGGGAAAATGTAAGACAAAAGGTGAAGGGGGTGGCAGAGGATGAGATGGTTAGATAGCATCACTGACTCAATGGACATGAATTTGAGCAAGCTCTGGGAGATAGTGAAGGACAGGGAAGGATTGCGTGATGCAGTCCATGGGGTCTCAAAGAGTCAGACGTGACTTAGCAAATCAACAAAAACAGTAAAAATCATCTTTATAAGAATATTCTCCACAATTTCCTTTCTTGTCTTAATATCAGTAATAGCCATTCGTATTCTGTAAAACAGAATTGTATTAGTGCCTATCTCATCAAGTATGTGTTCATCATCTGCAAGGACTAAATAGTGCATTTTTAAAAGCTTAACATGGTGGCTGGAATAGAATAAACAGCAAATATATTTTTGCTATTGTAATGAATTTTTAAAATCTTAAATGAATGGTAAATTTATGTTAATGTTCAATATGTTTTCTAATAGATAAGCGCTCAGAAGGGAGCCTATTGATAGCAAGTCTATCATACGTCTCCAACTTTGTTCTGTGCTGTGTTTCTTTCTCATACTTTTCCAACATATGTAACTTCGCAGCACTTTATATATTCCTTTAAGGTGGTCTAAATTCTTTTCAGAGTCTCAAAGACTATAAATTAAAAAAAATTAAGTGACTGAACCCAAAGTTCTTGACTTACCTTTTATTAGCATTTGGAGAGGGAAAATGAAACAACAATGAAAAGCTTATACATATAAATAGAATTCTCTCCATTAGAGCATCCTCTTTCTTTCCTACTGGTGTAAAAGATGTAAATCTTAGCACTTGTGACTGGAGAACACACAAGCTCCAACTAGGCTCCATCAACTAGTTTGATTTTGACACCTCAGTCAAAACTTTACAAAGGATATCCCTTTCAGCAAAACTTATTTTCAAGACATTCATGCTGAGGATGAGAGTCTATTCTGTACATGGACCTAAGACATGTAAAGAATCTTTGGAAAAAAGCTATAACAGTGACGGCCAATTTCCAAACAAATTCTCAAGAACCCCAAGGTGTGACAATATATTTCTAGAAAGAGAGTTTTTAAAATATGAAATTGTTGGGAAAATCTGCCTGTATGGTCATCATAATAAACAGCCTTAAAACATGATTGCCCCTAACTTCAAAGTAAATGAATTCTATTCAATTCAGTAAACGTATACTGAAACTTGTTTCCTGACCAGTGCGCTAGATTCTGGAGACCTGCAGATAAGTAAAGCAAGGACCAAACTCTTAGAGTTTCTGGAATTGGATAAGACGTACTTAAATAATTAGTCTTGATGAATAAATGCATTTCACTGTCATCTTAGCATTGATCATAAATTAGTCGTTTATTTGTTTGCCTCTATATTTGCAGTGTTCTTGCCTGGAGAATCCCAGGGATGGGGGAGCTTGGTGGGCTGCTGTCTCTGGGGTCGCACAGAGTCGGACACAACTGAAGCAATGAAGCAGCAGCATTTTGCTTTACTGCCTCCTCCACTAACCTCACTAGGAGGCAGGGCACAAAAAAGGAAAAAATGGCCATTAAACATATAAAATACTCATAATTTTTAAAATGCAAATTAAAACTATATTTCTCACTGTGATGTGTAGAATTCTATGGANGCATATTTGCTTTACTGCCTCCTCCACTAACCTCACTAGGAGGCATGACTATTTTGTAGGCAATGAATTCAGCTCTTGTACAGAAGTCATTACATTTTAGGCACTCAATAAATATTTTCTAAATAGTACTGTAGTCATGGGTAAAATGAACACAAATCAATAGCTTTCATATATGCAAATAGCAGCACTTAGAAGATGTAATGGAAAAGATGCATTTCTAATGGCAACAACAATAATTCTGAGAAAAGATAACATACCTAGGTATAAATCTAACAAGGGATGTGGAAAAACAATTCCAGAAAAATGGATAGACTCCTGAATGACTCAGAAAAATAATCAAATGAATGGAAAGATATGCCAAGTTTATTGATAAAAAAACCTTAAGATTACAAAAATGTCATTCTCCCTAAGTTAATTCACAAATTTAACAATCCCAATAAAAACATTAAAAAAAACTTAGTTCAGAAACTATACAAGCAAATTCTAAAGTTCATATGGAAAAATATACTAGTACTTATAACCAGGAAATATCTGAAGTAGAAAAACCTCACAAGCTAATAAATACACTATAAAACTTCAGTTATTAAGTGTATGGTATTGGGACACATATAACAGACAAAACAAGAGAAGATAAATTCTCTCCGCTTCTTTGGTTTAGTACATGATAAAGAAAGAAAGAAAAAGAAAGTGAAGTCACTCAGTTTTGTCCCACTCTTTGAGACCCCATGGACTCTAGCCTACCAGGATTCTCCATTCATGGGATTCACCAGGCAGGAGTACTGGAGTGGGTTGCCATTCCCTTCTCCAAGGGGTCTTCCCGACCCAGCAATAACCCACGTCTCCTGCACTGTAGGCAGATGCTTTACCATCTGAGCCAGCAGGGAAGTCCACAACAAAAGTGGTGTTCAAATCTGTACTGATAAACATGAATTTTAGTACACAAAGTTGGGGATACGCAAATAGCCATCTGGAAAAATGATACTATTGAATTCATAAATAATACCATAGACAAAGAAAAATTCCAAATAGACTCAGGTGTAAAAAAATAAAATCATAACATGGTTGAATTCTTTTAAAATGGAATGGAAATAGACTTTATCGCAATGACTCAGAAGCAAGAAGTGAAAAGTAGAAGACTGATAATTTCAACCACATAAAATTTATAGATTTTACATTCTACAACAGCATAAGAACAAGCTGGAGGAAAATATTTGAAATCCATATCACCATCAAAGGACTACATTCACTAACATGTAGAGAGCTCCTAGACATTTAGATGAAAAAAACAAAAAACTAAGAGAAATATGGACAGAGAACATAAAAAGGCAGGGCACAAAAAAGGAAAAAATGGCCATTAAACATATAAAATACTCATAATTTTTAAAATGCAAATTAAAACTATATTTCTCACTGTGATGTGTAGAATTCTATGGAGGTCCCATAATCTCCATTCTCTAATGTTAGGGCTACATAATCCCCTTTTCTTGACTGTGACTGGGACCATGACTTGCTTCCTTTTTTTCCTTTTTAATGTTTTATTTTATATTGAAGTATAGCCAATTAACAATGTTGTGATCATTTCAGGGAAACACCAAAAGGACTCAGCCATACATGCCCACGTATCGCTACTCCCCCAAGCTCCCCTCCCATCCAGCCTGCCCATGGCATTGAGCAGAGCTCCCGGTGTTATATAATAGTTTGTTATCCATTTTAAATACAACAGTGTGTACATGTCCATCCCAAACTCCCTAACTGTCCATTTCCCCCCATTTTCTAATACTGTGAGTCTGTTTCTGTTTTGTAACAGAAAACTGCTTCTAACCAACAGCAGTCCTAAACAATAGCTTCTATTGGTATAGAACCAATAGCTTCTAATCAAAGCAGTCTGAGCCCAGACTGCTAACTGCCCTGAGTAGGCTGTTATACGACAAACAGGATGATATGGCATTCCATGATTATGTGACATAAAAATAGATTCTATCTTTTTTAAAAATTAATTTATCTTAATTGAAGGCTGAGTACTTTACAATATTGTGGTGGGTGTTGCCATACATTGACATGAATCAGCCACGGGTGTACGTGTGTCCCCCATCTTGAACCCCTTTTCCACCTCCCTCCCCACCCCATCCCTCTGGGTTGTCCCAGTGCACCGGCTTTGAGTGTCCTGTTTCATGCATCGAACTTGGACTGGTCATCTATAAGACTGCATCTTAAGAGACTACAGTAAGAAAATCTACTGCTGGCCATGAAGGAGCAAGCTGACATGATGTGAACTGCTTGTAAAGAGGGTCACATGGCTGAGAACTATATGGGATATCAAGATACTGAGAGCATCAGTTCTACAAATATAAATACTAACATCTTCCAACAACCACACGAACTTGAAAGAAGAGTTCAAGCCTCAGATGAGATTGCAGTCCCAGACAACACTTTGATTGCAGCCTTAGTCCCTGAACAGAGGATGCTTAGTTAAGCTGTGGTCCTAACTAAGGACTGTGGGGCTGTTGGTCCACAGAAATAGTGAGATAACAATGTGTTTTGTATTAAGCCACTAAGTTTGTGGCAATTTGTTATGCAGCGATAGGAAACTATTACATTCACCAATCATGTTGGCAAAAATGCAAGAGTACAGCACTGTGTGTTGATGAGTTATGTCCACCAGCCAACTTCTGCATTGCCAGTGGGACAAAAAATGGTTTGATGCTTGTGGGGGAAAATCTGGCAATGTCTAGCACAGTCACATTTACACATGCCATTTGGCCTAGCAAACTTCTCACTTCTGGAAATCTATCAGACATTTGCATAAGTTTGAAATGATATATGTACAAAAGTTTTCATTAGAGCATTATGTATAATAATAAATAATGGAAGCAAACCAAAGGTCCAACAATCGGGGGCTGGTCAAGTTACCCAAGGTCATCTACTTAACAGAGCATTGTGTATCCCCAAAGAAGAAAAATGATGAAGATCTCTGTATAATGATATGGAAAAAAAAAATCTCTAGGATACATTATGAAGTAAATAAAGGTAAAATTCAGAACAATATGTATAGTGTACTTCCTTTTGATAATAAACACTTATGCTTAAGGAAACACATTATTTTAAAGCAATTACCTATAGGGAATAGGGAGAAACAGGACGGATGGGGATAAGAATAGGAGTAAGTCTTCTCCAAGAATACTTATTAATCATTTTTTCTTTTTGCAACATATACATGTATTACCTATTAATATAATTTTTTAAAATTACTGAATGGATGGATGTCAAAAAGCACTATGTTATACAGGAATATAAGATGCAGAGGTGACAATGGATAAGCAGTGAGGGATGGAATAGCATCAGTTTTCTATTTTCATGTGTTCAGGAAGTCTGCATAGCATTCTGAAAGGTATTCAAGAGTTACAACAGATAGCCAAGCCTCAGAAGGAGAACAAGGACCCTGTTCAAACACACAAGAGGATGAAACTGGCAGTACATCTAGGGAACAAAGGAGTCTGGTCTCATTAAATGTAACGGGTATAGCTGAGAGCTACATAGGGAAAAGGGCAACAGAGAATAAATCAAGGCGTCCATGGAAGCGCTTCTGAGGAACTTGAGCAGAAGGTTTATGTCTTAAGATCATTCTAATGATGGCTTGGAAGATCTGAATTTGTTTCCTGGGCTGTCATAAACAATTAACATGTAATTAGTGGCTTACAAAAACAGAAATGTATTCCCCCCCAGTTCTGGAGGCCAGGAATCTGAGCCAGAAGTCTGAAATCAGAGTCCTGTGACAGGGCCCCGTGCCCATGGAAGCTCTAGGGGAAAATCTATTCTTTGCTTCTTCCAGGTTCTTGGCTGTGGCTGTGTCACTCCACTCTCTGCCTTCATCTTCACGTGGACTTTCCCCCTGTCTGTCTGAGTCCTCCCTTCTGTCGTTTCTAAAGATATTTGCCACTGGATTTGGGGGAGACTTGGGTAATCCAAAATGATGCCATATCAAGATCTTAATTACATTGGCAAAGAGCTTTTTTTCCAAATAAATTCACATTCACAGATCCCAGGAATTAGAACATGGAATTTTGGGGATGGCCACTATGGTCAATGCTAAGGACAGGAGACTACTATTTAGAGGTGATTGTAATTGACCACGTTTAAGAGATGTTCAACAAAATTCAACTTTTCTGATTAAAATGTTCTGAGGGCAAAAAAAAACCTACAAGTCATTTTAATTTTCCAGAAATCCACTCCACATATTTCTTTCTAAGCTCACCCCCTTGCCTTGATTTTTATTCAAGTAACTGAAGGCATATTTGCAGCAACCCCTCCTTATCTCTTCCAAGTCTTCCATTATACCATAAACATTGCATGGCATTTTCTTGTAGGGATGCTTCTGGGCTTCCCTACAGTATTGTGGAGTGGCAGGTCTCAGGGAGATAACTTCCTTTAAAAAGACAGCTAGCTAGAGGCAGACAGAAGGCTCTACAATGAATATTTCCAGACAAGAAAGCCTGAGACATGTGGCATTAAAGTTTCTATAAGGTCTATGTGGAAGCGCACCAATATTCATAAAAACTAGATATGAGAATTTCAAGAGTAGGAGGTAGCATATTGAAAAGAATGCAAAAGAAGAAGCAAATCTTTAACAACATCAGAGTCAAGAGAAGGGTTTCTAAATGAAAGAGAATAACAAGTCAAAGCTCTCAACTTCTCCTCCTCCATAAAAAGACACTTTCTGCCAGCATTAGGTCAACAGTTAAGCAGAAAAGAGCAATCCTCCAGAACGTGATCTGATCTTCCCCTTGTGGTGCCTAAAGCCAAATTTTAGCTATTGACCCTCTAGCTAACCAATGCTCCAGAGAATCCCTTACTTTCTAATCAGAAATTACTCACTTCCAACACTCAAGGCTCTGATTCTAAACCGCTACTGTCCAAAAGAACTTGCTTGATAGAATTTTCTGTATCTGCCTTATCTAATATGGCATCCACCATCCATAGGCACCTATTGATCACTTGAACTGTGGATGATATGAGAGGGAGCTAATTTTCAATTCGCTTACATTTTGATTTCTTTACATTGAAATATCTATAATGTGTCTGTTGACTACCATACTGGACGGCACATTTGTAACACTGCTAGATGCAGAATTTGACCCATCTTCCTTTTTGAACAAGATCAAGTTCTATCTCAGTAAAAACGTAAGTCTTATCCCATTTTTATAGTTACTACCACTCCTAGAAAACTACCTATCAGACCTATTGGGGCTCATGGCCAACAATTATATTTCAATGATACAAATTAGAAGGTTGTTTTTTTCTCTGTTGTATTGGTTCAAAGTCTTACAGGAAAAGACCTAAGATGCTGACTAGATATTTTCAAAGACATGGTCATAACTATGGGACCCTCTAAGAGCCACAGTCTCACATTGTGGTTGTGTGTGTGTGATAAAATTGCCCTTTCAGTCTAGCCTCTCTTTCCACACAAATTAACGAAGACTCTTTAGCTCTTGGATTTCATTTCTATTCTGTGATTGACATGTACACAGTTACATATGCTATCATTGTAAGTATGAGGTTGCAAACATGTCTTAGGTTGCTTTCATGTTCCAAGCTACCAACTTTTAAGTGGAGTGAAACTGGCAACCCATCGAAAGAATGCTTACAAGGCATTTAGGTCCAGACTCATTCTCTTTCAAGGAAATCCTACAGATGCCTCCAAGAAAATGAACAGGAAGCCATTGTTTCAGTGGATGGTTTTGCCACATCTGTACTCTAAAGCATTAAAATAATCCTGAAGCTTTTAATAAGTCAGCTAGGCTGCATGAACCTGGATTCTTTAATCCCAAAGAAGAGGGAACATTTCAACAACTCCCCCCTTCTCTTCTTGCCCTCAACCTTTCCTAGCATTAAGGTCTTTTCCAAAGAGTCAGCTCTTCGTATCAGATAGCCAAAATATTGGAGCTTCAGCTTCGGCATCAGTCCTTCCAATGAATATTCAAAGTTGATTTCCTTTAAGATTGACTGGTTTGATCTTGCAGTCTAAGGGACTCTCAAGTCTTCTACCACACCACGGTTCAAAAGCATCAGTTTTTTGGAACTCAGCCTTCTTTATGGTCAAGCTTTCACATCCATACATGACTGCTGGAAAAACCATAGTTTGACTATCTGGATCATTGTTGGCAAAGTAATGTCTCTGCTGTTTAATACACTGTCTAGGTTTGTCATAGCTTTTCTTCCAAGGAGCAAGCATCTTTTAATTTCATGGTTGCATTCACCATTCACAGTGAGTTTGGAGCTCAAGAAAATAAAACATGATGGTAAGCCTACAACTGAGAGAAAATAAGAAAGAACAAGGCCAAATCAATATATAATCTATAAATAATAAAGATAACCTAAGAAACCAAAGAAAGGCAATGCCAAAGAACGCTCAAACTACCACACAGTTGCACTCATCTCACATGCAAGTAAAGTAATGCTCAAAATTCTCCAAGCCAGGCTTCAGCAATACGTGAACTGTGCACTTCCTGATGTTCAAGCTGGTTTTAGAAAAGGCAGAGGAACCAGAGATCAAATTGCCAACATCTGCTGGATCATGGAGAAAGCAAGAGAGTTCCAGAAAAACATCTATTTCTGCTTTATTGACTATGCCAAAGCCTTTGACTGTGTGGATCACAAAAATCTGTGGAAAATTCTGAAAGAGATGGGAATACCAGACCACCTAACCTGCCTCTTGAGAAATCTGTATGCAGGTCAGGAAGCAACAGTTAGAACTGGACATGGAACAACAGATTGCTTCCAAATAGGAAAAGGAGTATGTCAAGGCTGTATACTGTCACTCTGCTTATTTAACTTATATGCCGAGTACATCATGAGAAATGCTGGACTGGAAGAAACACAAGCTAGAATCAAGATTGCTGGGAGAAATATCAATAACCTCAGATATGCATATGACACCACCCTTATGGCAGAAATTGAAGAAGAACTAAAAAGCTTCTTGATAAAAGTGAAAGAGGAGAGTGAAAAAGTTGGCTTAAAGCTCAAGATTCAGAAAATGAAGATCATGACATCCAGTCCCATCACTTCATGGGAGATAGATGTGGAAACAGTGGACACAGTGTCAAACTTTATTTTTGAGGGCTCCAAAATCACTGCAGATGGTGACTGCAGCCATGAAATTAAAAGACGCTTACTCCTTGGAAGAAAAGTTATGACCAACCTAGATAGCATATTCAAAAGCAGAGACATTACTTTGCCGACTAAGGTCCATCTAGTCAAGCCTATGGTTCTTCCTGTGGTCATGTGTGGATGTGAGAGTTGGACTCTGAAGAAGGCTGAGTGCCAAAGAATTGATGCTTTTGAACTGTGGTGTTGGAGAAGACTCTTGAGAGTCCCTTGGACTGCAAGGACATCCAACCAGTCCATTCTGAAGGAGATCAGCCCTGGGTGTTCTTTGGAAGGAATGATGCTAAAGCTGAAGCTCCAGTACTTTGGCCACCTCATGCGAAGAGTTGACTCATTGGAAAAGTCTCTGATGCTGGGAGGGATTGGGGGCAGGAGGAGAAGGGGACGACCGAGGATGAGTTGGCTGGATGGTATCACGGACTCAATGAATGTAAGTCTGAGTGAACTCTGGGAGATGGTGATGGACAGGGAGGCCTGGCGTGCTGTGATTCACGGGGTCGCAAAGAGTCAGACACGACTGAGTGACTGAACTGAACTGAGGAATGAATACAGCACTCAGAGTCTCTCAGAGAAAAATGGTTTCAAAACTATATGATATCATTACCCATCATTAGTGCTTTAATGGAGCTGACTGCCCTGCTATTCTTTGTGTGGTTGTTTTCTCTTCTTAAATAAAAGTGATTTTTGTGACACCAAGAGCCATTAGAGGAGAAATGATTTGACACAGTGCTAGTTAGCAACAGGGCATAATTATTCATTTCTATTGAGGGCCTTCATTTAGAGACTAGAAGTTTGAGAGCAGCTTGAGCAAATTGATTCCAAGTTAACTTTTATTTTAAAATATTTATTTATTTGGCTGTACCAGATCTTAGCTGTGGCATGTGGGATCCTGAAGTACTGCATGCAAATTCTTAGTTGTGGCCTGTGGGATCCAGTTCCCTGACCAGGAATCAAACCAGGGCCTCCTGTATTGGGAGTGCTGAATCTTAGCCACTGGACCACCAGGGAAGTTTCCCAAGTTAACTCTTAGAGTAGATGTTAGGTAAACAATAGATAGATAGATGATATAGATATGTACTTTTGAAACACAAACTATTTATGGCTGTGGTTACTAAATAGCCTTCAAGCCCACTGGAATACATCAGTTAACCTATTTTTTCGCATTGTTTGATTTCTATAAAATAGAACCCTAGATTTAAAATGAACTTTAGCCACTGCCAAAAGCAAGAGCTCCAGGTCAGTCTACATGGTTCAAACATTTCCTTGGTTCTGTGACATTAAGAAACATATGTATCCTTTTTGTGGGGCTTCCCCAATGGTTTAAGTGGTAAAGAATCCACTTGCAATGCAGGAAAACACAAGGGTAGCAGCTTCCATTCCTGGGTTGGGAAGATCCCCTGAAGAAGTGTATCTGTAAAATCATTAAACACAGTATCTACTTCATTAGGATATTGTACAGTTTAAATGAGCTCATTATTGTTAAGCACATAGGATACTCCCTGGCACCTGGTAAGTAGTAAATGTTAGTTCTTATCATCTTCATGTGATCATTTTGCAGATGGAAAATAGCAATGTCCAGGTAGGGAAAGTGATGTGTCCAAGTCATACAACTAATAGTAAACACACAGAAGAACCAGAGTCTCTTGGCAAGTAGCCTGTCTCTTCCACCTTGCCACGCTACCTATGCTGTTTTGTGCTACATTATTCTATGCTCCACTTTCTCCTGTGTGAAGTCCTTATCAGGAACGTAACAAGAAGGAAAGAAGCCAGAGAGGAGGAAGCCTGAAGGTGCTGGTACTAGAGCTCTCCGGGCAAAACCATAGAGATCTAACTTGCTGCTGAAACCAGTCAGCTCAGTCTCATTGCTAAAAGTCCCTACACCCAAGCTTCTCTCCAGCTGGTGCTATTCCAAAAATTTCTTTTTATGATGAACAACTTTTCATTGCATAATTCAAATACATCATAAATAGCATTGTTTTGTGATGCCATGGTAAAGAATCCTCCTGCCAACAACGCAAGAGACACAAGAAACACGGGTTTGATCTCTGTGTTGCAAAGATTCCTTGGAGTTGAAAGTGGCAACCCACTCCAGAAATCCCATGGAGAGAGGAGTCTGGTGGGTTACAGTCCATGGTGTCGCACAGAGTGACTGAGCACATAGGCACACTCGATTATAAAAAACATGTATTGGCTTACACTTACATTATTCATGTCAAATGCTACTTTTAATAACTTTCAAAAACTTATTCTTTTTTCTATTTGAGTATAATTGCTTTACAATATTGTGTCAGCTTCATTGTTTCTATACAATAAGGTAACCAGCTATATGTATGCATATATCCCCTCCCTCTTGGGCCTCCCTTTCACACCCCCAACCCACCTTTCTAGGTCATCACAGAGGAACAATATTTTTAATATTTATAAGATAAAATACATAAATATATAATAATAACATTAACCTAATAAATAAGAACATAAGAACGTTGACTAGGGAGCAGGGGATATTGAAGTCTGGGATGAACAGGAACAAACTGAATGCTCTGGATACTGAAATCAAACTTCCCTGTCCTCACCATTTGCCAAGAGCTAGGAGTGGAGCACAGCTCCATTATAAGCCATGTCATAAACAATGAGCAAAGACACATGAAAGGCATGAACTTATTTGCTCCTTCCATGAAATACCAGTGCCAGTAAAGATCCACGTCAAGGCAGGTCTATTACCGTGAAAAAAAAAAATGACTATCCAGGGGATCCTGAAGGAGAGCCAACAACACATTTGATGACACATGTCCTGATTCCTGTGGACATTTAAAGAAAAAAAGAAAGAAACAGTCTCTTGTATAGACATGTGTTCTGATTCAAATTTTTACATAGCATGAAAAAGAAAGGAAAAATAAGCCATCGCCAAATTTGCCATCTTTCCCTGCATTCCACAGGAATAACACTTTGCTTCTGCCCAAAGTGCTTTAAACATAATTCCTCTTTGTATTGAAAGCTTAAAGTGTAAAGGCCATCTTGACTATAAAAGCTTCATAAAAATCCATATACTTAAGTTCAGAATGACTTTTCTTTCATTCCCATGTGGTGTCTGCAAACCACATTGATGCGTTTTATCAGGAGTCACACTGGCTCAAAGTAGAGTGATAAAAACCATATGAACATAAAATCTTATTTTTTAAGTTCTCAGCTTTAAATATGCATCAGCAGGATGGAAGCTGTTATTTTCTCCACATTGACCTTAATCACTGTGCAAAGCATTTGAGGATTACTCTTCCTGAAAAGTGGACTTGGCCATTGCCATGCTGTCTCTATCACCAAAGCTTTCTCTTTTGTAAAAAAAAAAAAAAGAAAGAAAGAAAGAAATTGTTTGTCTAGCACTTCTTCCCCCTGGCGCTACATGGAACATTTCAAATCACTGATCAATTAGGGCACTTGTTTTAATGAGGAAGATTGATTTTGTCACGTTTGCAATATCTTCTCTTTTCTTGACCTCATTCTCCCCTGGGACATCAGTATTTTTCAAAGTCTCTACAGCTTGCTTGAAACTCCTCTGGGAATGTCAGTTTACCAACCTGTCTCATGGAAAAATATTGTTATCTGCTTTACTGTACGTATGTATAAGTATATACACATTCATAAGGGAGTGTCTTGGTCCATCTGGGCTACTATAACAAAATACCACAGTATGGGTAGTTTATGTTAGTAACTTAGTCATATCTTTCTCTTTATGACTCCATGGACTGTAGCCCACCAGGCTCCTCTGTCCTCAGATTTTCCAGGCAAAAATACCAGAGTGCATAGTCTTTCTTTCCTCCAGGGAATCTTCCTGACCCAGGAATTGAACCTGATCTCCCTCATTGCAGGCAGATTCTTTACTGTCTGAGCCACCAGGAAAGCCCACAATTTGCACTATTCTAAATGTATTCCTCACTTCTTGCATTCCTCACAGGCCATCAAAGAACTCACTTCTTGAATTATATGCACTTTTCTAGCTGGAAGGAAAAACCCCAGTGATCAAATAACACTATCTCATTTGCTCACAGACTAGCCAATTAATACACAAGAAACAACATTGAGGTTAAAGAAACATGAGACATAGGTAAGGACCACAGAGTAAAACACAGCTTAAAAGGATAGCAAATGACTAGACATATAGCAGATCGTCAATAAATGGGCACCTAATTGATTTTGTTCTTTACCCAGAAGCAATTTTAATTTTCTGAGAGAACTTATAATAAATTCTTAGTGGTAGAATTTAAGATCATGTGGAAGGCAATAAAGATTTTGTTTTAGTTTTGTATCTATTAAATTGCATCAGGTAGTTGATCCCTTAATTTTATCTAAATGCAAATGTGACCTTATATTTGTCTTTTTGTACCATATAATTTTAAAAAATATTGACATGAAATGAAGTAGATACTCAAATGTGGTCCCTGATTTAGTGTTGATCTGATCAATGCTGAAATAAAAACCATTCTTGGTTGGATGTGGGGAGTGAAATTTTTTAACTTTCTCAATTTTAACAACAATAATTTTTTATTGTTTCATTGATCCTTTAACTGGGTAGAGACAGAAAGTAAGACCCACTTTGCAATTAATGACAAGCTCACCAGATTAACCCAAACTAGTTTGTGAAAGGCCAATAGATTCATAAACCTCAGTTTCCCTTACTATTATCAACCAAAAGAAGGATAAATGAGGTTAAAATTTTTAAGAATAAAGGAAGCATTAATGTATAAATAGACCAAAAATAATAGGATCTTGGAGATTAAACAGTTTTTTGTAAATATATCCAGAAGGACAATATAAATATCTGAATGTTGAGATGTGTGTGTGTGTGTGTGTGTGTGTGTGTGTGTACCTACATATTCACTGAAATCAACATGCATGTTTCAATAAACACCAAGATTTATTATGCCTTTGGGAAATATTGACTTGGGTAAAAGTCAATACATCTTGATGTTCACTGCAACAAAATCAATGGTTGCTTAATAATTTACCAAGATTCAGGGGATTTAATGTATCTAATGACTGTGAAGTAAAGTAAAACCACTATACTTTCTTCCAGGAATACTTGATAAAAGATATAATACCAGCATCAGACATTTGGTCAAAAGTTATGCCCCCTCCTTTATGAATGAAAGCAAGTGATACATCATCTTTCCCAGAAATAAAGAAGACTCTGAAATTTGAGCAAGGAGCACAGAGGAAGAGGAAGGAACCTCAGAGAAGACAACGCTCATTGGAAAATAGATTCAGTGTCAATTCAGTGTCACAGATGAATGTGATGTCAGTGTCTGTGAATTGAAGAACAGTACTCTCCTGATAAATATTATTCCATCCACTTTGTTAGACCCTAAACTTGCTTTATGTTGACTGTACATTTGTCTCTTCCTAGTTTCCCACTTAACTCCAGAGATTCATAAATGCAAGTAATTCAAATGCCTTGACAGTCTACCCCCAGTTCAAAAGGGTCTTAGTGACAGAGGTAGAAAAAAAAAGTGCTGAAACAGTTCTGTTCTTCTTCAGTTCAGTCGCTCAGTCGTGTCTGACTCCTTGCGACCCCATGAATCGCAGCACACCAGGCCTCCCTGTCCATCACCATCTCCCGGAGTTCACTCAGATTCATGTCCATCGAGTCCGTGATGCCATCCAGCCATCTCATCCTCAGTCATCCCCTTCTCCTCCTGCCCCTGATCCCTCCCAGCATCAGAGTCTTTTCCAATGAGTCAACTCTTTGCATGAGGTGGCCAAAGTACTGGAGTTTCAGCTTTAGCATCATTCCTTCCAAAGAAATCCCAGGGCTGATCTCCTTCAGAATGGACTGGTTGGATCTCCTTGCAGTCCAAGGGACTCTCAAGAGTCTTCTCCAACACCACAGTTCAAAAGCATCAATTCTTCAGTACTCAGCCTTCTTCACAGTCCAACTCTCACATCCATACATGACCACAAGAAAAGCCATAGCCTATCCTTCTTAGGATCACTTTAATGTTTGTTTTCAAATCTTAAGGAACATGGACATTAGAAGATGGCCAACCCTCTGCGGTGCTGATTTAACAATTCATCTATAAATCAGAAACCAGGCCAATAAGACCAGTCATTAACTTTGTATCACTCAGGTTAAGTCCAAAACAGGGAAACTCTATACAATGAATTGTGGGGATGTGTGAACAGTCTGACAAACATACAGAATGGATGCTTCCTAGTGCTTCTAGATGGTATTAATAATTCGAGCTTCGGAAATAAAAATTGAGGTCAAAGCAACCAGCAGACTAAATAAAAACTGAGCACCCTCCAGAAAAAAATTTAATGATTAATTTCTCTAGAAAATTGTCAAACTACCTTTAGCTGAAAACACAGAAAAGAGACCTGGCTCCCATTCTGTAAGGTTCACAAAGGAAAATAATAAAAAAGCTTGGACTCCAGAAAATAATGTCTAATAATATTCCCCTAAAGGAAACAGAGCTATGAGTCATTCTTTGCAGGGATTGTCAATAGATAAGGCAGGATATGTAATAAAAAGAATGGGGGTGGTGGAACAAGATGCATCTACAGAGATTAAAGATTTCAGGTAACCACTGAACTGAAATGGTTCTGTGTGCAAAACTGTCCCATTCTCTTGCATTCACAGCAGAGAACATCTGTAGGGGGTGAAGTCTTCTAAGGTATCATAATTTGTTTTTCAGAAAGCTTGCCCATAAATTATCCTAGTTGAGCCCCACAATAAAAACTTGAAGGACTTGGAAAGGTATTATAATAACCTCTTAACAGATAAGGGTATCTTCAAGAAGAAACATGTAACTAGTCCAAGATCACACAACAGTTAAAGGGCAGAAATGAGTTCGAATCTATATCTTCTACTTCCAAACCAGGGCATTTCTTTGCATGTCAAAAAGAAGCTTTTATATAACAACAACAAAAGTTGCTACCATTCGTGTTAGTCAGCATTCTCCATAGAAACAAAAACAACAGGAAGTGTGTGTGTGTGTGTGTGTGTGTGTGTGTGTGTATACATGGAGAGAGAGAGAGAAAAATTTTAAGAAACTGACTCATCCAATTGTGGGAATCAACAAGTGTGAAATCTGCAAAACAGTCCAGTAGGCTGGAAACTCAAGCAGGATTTCCTATGTTGCAGCCTCAAGACAGACTTCTTCAAGAAACCTGTCTTTGCTCTTAAGGTCTTCAACTGATTGGATGAGGTCCAACCACATTCAGTTCAGTTCAGTTCAGTCGCTCAGTCATGTCTGACTCTTTGTGACCCCATGAGCTGCCGCATGCAGGCCTCCTTGTCCATCACCAGCTCCCGGAGCCCACCCAAACTCATGTCTGTTGAGTCGGTGATGCCATCTACCATCTCATCCTCTTTCGTCCCCTTCTCCTCCTGCCCTCAATCTCACCCAGCATCAGGGTCTTTAATGAGTCAGCCCTTTGCATCGGATGGCCCAAGTATTGGTGTTTCAGCTTCAACATCAGATCTTCCAATGAACACCCAGGACTGATGTCCTTTAGGATGGATTGGTTGGATCTCCTTGCAGTCCAAGGGACTCTCAAGAGTCTTCTCCAACAACACAGGTCAAAAGCATCAATTCTTTGGTGCTCAGCCTTCTTCACAGTCCAACTTTCACATCCATACATGACCACTGGAAAAACCATAGCCTTGACTAGATGGACCTTTGTTGGCAAAGTAATGTCTCTGCTTTTGAATATGCTGTCTAGGTTGGTCATAACTTTCCTTCCAAGGAGTAAGCATCTTCTAATTTCATGGCTGCAATCACTATCTGCAGTGATTTTGGAGCGCCCCTAAATAAAATCTTCCACTGTTTCCACTGTTTCCCCATCTATTTGCCATGAAGTGATGGGACCAGATGCCATGATCTAAGTTTTCTGAATGTTGAGCTTTAAGCCAACTTTTTCACTCTCCTCTTTCACTTTCATCAAGAGTCTCTTTAGTTCTTCTTAACTTTCTGCCATATATGGAGAGTAATCTGCTTTGCTTAACATCAACTGATTATAAGTGTTAAGTACAACTAAAAAACATCTTCACAACATCAGAACTAGTGTTTGATCAAACAAACAGGCACCACAACCTAGCCAAGTGTGATTTATAAAGGTAAATCAAAAGCTTTGTTATCAATAATATTATTTTGTTGTTGTTGGAGTATAATTACTTTCAGTTCAGTTCAGTTCAGTTCAGTCGCTCAGTCGTGTCCAACTTTTTGTGACCCCATGAACCCCAGCACGCTAGGCCTCCCTGTCCATCACCAACTCCCGGAGTTCACTCAGACTCACGTCCATCGAATCGATGATGCCATCCAGCCATCTCATCCTCAGTCGTCCCCTTCTCCTCCTGTCCCTGATCCCTCCCAGCATCAGAGTCTTTTCCAATGAGTCAGCTCTTTGCATAATTGCTTTACAATGTGCTATTTTGTACTGTACAACAAAGTGAATATGTGTGGTGGTGGTTTAGTTAAGTTGTGTCCAGCTCTTGTAACTCCACGGACTGCAGTTCACTAGGCTCCTCTGTCCATGGGAATCTCCCAGGCAAGATACTGGAGTAGGTTGCCATTTCCTTCTATAAGCTATGTGTATACATGTCAATAATATTCTTATAACTTTTTTTGTACATTTTCCAGATCAAGTTAGTAAAATTAAGATCAAATTATTAGATCAAATTTTTCATTCAAGTATCTATCTCTAATATTCCTATTTTAAATCCCACATTCTCCTTTTATATAACTTACAGCCCCATTTTGTATCAGGTTTCTATTCATTAGGGCAATTGCAAAACATGAAGAATAGTTACTTTTCTGATAACCAGAGTGAGAAAAGAGTTCCTTGGTTAACGAAATTTTAACTCAAGTGATCCAAAGTGGTGTTTCTAAAAAACTGACTGATGGACTATCTTCCTTTGAAATCATCTGTGGACTTTGTTAAAAGCAAATTACTAAGTCCTACCTTAATGCTTTTGAATCAGAATTTCTATGGTGGACCCACACTATATTTTAGCAAGCATCCTAGGCAATATTTGGGTATAATACAGTGTAAGAATCACTGAACCAGAATATTAAAGCTGCAAGTATACAAATAAGACTCAGGCACTAACACAAAACCCTCTTCACATTATACACAGGAACAGCCCAACCCTAACCCTAACCCTAACGCTAACCCTAACCCCAGCCGAGAGGAGACCAAGAGAGGAAACAAAAACAAAACTTCCCAGCTTTGGCAGAAATAAAGACATGGGTTCCGTCATATTCTCACAAACAAATGCCCCAGTGCTCAGTAAAAATGGGAAACGCACACATCACTGCCTGTAGATAACGACTTTGGGAAAATAGGAATAGACCCATAACATGGAATGATCGCTGTGAGCTGTACACAGTGAAAGAGAGCCGTGCCATGTGTGGTGCCCACTGTATGACGCAGAGGGTGCTTCATCAACACAAGGTTCAGCTGCAGCTGGTCAAGTACCCTGAACTTTGAGAAGCTTTTGATCTAGAATCTATATAAAATAACTGAATAAATGTGAAGAAATAAAAAGCAGTGTTTTTTGTTCAAGAAGTGAAAATCTAAAATCTTGAGAAGTCTGCTTTCTGAGTGAATTATAGGCCTAGAACAAATTTGTACTACTAAGTCTATTCCCTTGGTCTTCAGTTTCCCATAAACTATTACAGCAAGATGACATTTCACCCTGGTTTAAATTCTTTCATGGGAGATTTTGCAAAACTTCTTGGTAACTTCTGATACGAGTGTGCTTCATTCTATAAATAAAACAAAACCAACTGCATATTTTTAAAATCAACTCCCCAGAACTTAATTCAAATTATCACATGTCTTCTACAGGGTTATTTTAGCAGTGAGCACATAGCATGTAGGGAAAAGGGAACTAGTGCTCTGTTGGTGGGAATGTAAGCTGGTAAAAATTATTACAGAAAAAGCAACCTGAAATTTTCTCNGAAGATACTGATTCTTGGTTTTAGGAGTCTGTGTATTTTTTTTTTAATGTTTTTTGGAACATAATAGACCTATAATAGCCTATGTTTGTTTATAACATTCAATTTGATACATTTTAACATAGGTATAGGGGCTTCCCAGGTGATTCAACTGTAAAAAATTTGTCTGCTAATGCAGGAGACACAGGTCTCATCCCTGGGTAGAGAAAATCCCCTGGAGAAGGAAATGGCAAACCACTCCAGTATTCTTGCCTGGAGGATCCATGGACAGAGAGGCCTGACAGGCTACAGTCCATGGGGTCGGGAAGAGTCAGACAAAACTGACTAACTGAGCATATACACAGGTCAACACTTGTATATGCCAGTGAAACTATCACCAAAATCAAGACAATGAATGTATCCATCATGACCCAAATTTTCCTCATGCCGCTTTGTCATCTCTCTCTCCTGTCCTTCCCTTCCTGCTCCTCTGTCCCCAGGAAATGACCAATCTGCTCTTGTTACTATAGATTAGTTCTATTTTCAAGAATTTAATGCAAATTCCAGCTCCTTTTTGTCTAGCTTCTTTTACTTTCATTTAATAATGGTTTTGAGATTCATCTCAGTTGTTGCTTTTATCCATGGTTCATTCCTTTTCATGGCTAATGTAATATTTATTAATAGTTGTGTGGCTGTATCATAATATATTTATGCATTCACCAGCTGATGGATTTGGATGGTTCCCAGGTTTTGCCTATTGCAAATAAAACTGCTATGAATGATTGCACACAAGTCTTTCATGGGCATATACTTTCATTCATCTTAGGTAAACATCTAGGAAGAAAATGACTGGAAAATATGGTAGTTATATATTTAACTTTATGAGAAACTTCCAAACTATTTTCCAAAATGGTTGCACAATTTCGTATTTCACCAGCAGTACATGAGAGTTCTAGCTCTTCTACATCTTTGTCAATACCTAGTGTGTTAGGGGGAAGGCAATGGCACCCCATTCCAGTATTCTTGCCTGGAAAATCCCATGGACAGAGGAGCCTGGTAGGCTGCAGTCCATGGGGTCGCTAAGAGTCGGACGCGACTGAGCGACTTCACTTTCACGCGTTGGAGAAGGCAATGTCAACCCACTCCAGTGTTCTTGTCTGGAGAATCCCAGGGATGGGGGAGCCTGGTGGACTGCCGTCTATGGAGTTGCACAGAGTCGGACACGACTGAAGCGACTTAGCAGCAGCAGCAGCAGCAGCAGTGTGTTAGGAGGTATGTAGTGATAGCTCATTGTGGTTTTACTTTGCATTTACTTTGCATTTCTAGTGACTAGTAATGTTGAATGTTTTTTCACAATTTTTCATCTGTGTATTTTTAGGTGAAGTTCCTGTTGAAATCTTTTGCTGATTTTTAAAAATTGCATTCAGTTCAGTTCAGTCACTCAGTCATGTCTGATTCTTTGCAACCCCATGAACTGCAGCATGCTAGACCTCCCTGTCCATCACCAACTCCCAGAGTGCACCCAAAGCCATGGCCATTGAGTCAGTGATGCCATCCAGCCATCTCATCCTCTGTCGTCCCCTCCTCCTCCTGCCCCCAATCCCTCCCAGCATCAGGGTCTGTTCAAATGAGTCAGCTCTTCCCCTCAGGTGGCCAAAGGATTGGAGTTTCAGCTTCAGCATCAGTCCTTCCAATGAATATTCAGGACTGATCACCTTTAGGATGGACTGGTTGGATATCCCTGGAGTCCAAGGGACTCTCAAGAGTCTTCTCCAGCACCACAGTTCAAAAGCATCAATTCTTTGGCACTCAGCCTTCTTTATAGTCCAACTCTCAACCATACATGACCACTGGAAAAACCATAGCCTTGACTAGATGGACCTTTATTGACAAAGTAATGTCTCTGCTTTTTAATATGCTGTCTAGGTTGGTCATAACTTTCTTTCCAAGGAGTAAGCGTCTTTTAATTTCATGGCTGCAATCACCATCTGCAGTGATTTTG
>SJYW01033525.1:417387-442913 GCA_006410735.1 Raphicerus campestris
AAAAAAAAAAAGAAACAAGTAAAGTCACTGGTAACACTGGGATATTTTTGAAAAGCA
Source organism: Raphicerus campestris (assembly GCA_006410735.1). Classification (NCBI taxonomy): domain Eukaryota; kingdom Metazoa; phylum Chordata; class Mammalia; order Artiodactyla; family Bovidae; genus Raphicerus; species Raphicerus campestris. Next base: position 417,445 of record SJYW01033525.1, read on the forward strand.
AATGTGTGGGGTGTTAATTAGCTATTGTATATAAGAAGCAAACTGGAAACAGTTTGTAAAACAACTATCAAAAATACTTTATTAGAAAGCACTGGAATATACAGGCATGTGTGTGAGCTCTGTCACTCTGTCCTGCCTGATTCTTTGGTATCCCATGGACTGTAACCCACCAGACTTCTCAGTCCATGGAATTTCTCAAGCAAGAATATTAGGATGGGAAACCATTTCCTCCTCCAGGGGATCTTCCTGACCCAGGAATTGAACCCAAACCTCTTACAACTCCTGCATTGGCAGGCGTATTATTTACCAGTAATACCATCTGGGAAGTTCATATACAAACATACCTCATTTTTCTGCACTTCACAGATGCTGCATTTTTTACAAACTGAAGGTTTGCTGGAAACAATTTGTCAAGTGATTCTGTTAACACCATTTCTCCAACAGCATTTGCTCACTTCATATCTACTCTATGTCATTTTTATTTTAATTTATTTTGGTTTTTCCTGTGTCAGGTCTTAGTTGGGGCTCACAGGCCCAGTAATGGCCACATGGCAATGTAGAATCTCAGTTTCCTGACCAGGGATCCAACCCATGTTCCCTGCATTGACAGATGGATTCTTAATCACAGGACCACTAGGAAGTCCCTAGTCTATGTCACGTTTAGTAATTCTAGTGATATTTTGAACTTTTCATTATTATTATTATTATTATTATATTGTTGTTCAGTTGGTAAATCATGTCCAACTCTTTGAGATCTCATGGACTGCAGCATACCAGGCTTCCCTGTCCTTCACTATTCTCCAGAGTCTGCTGAAACTCATGTACATTGAGTTGGTGATGCCATCCAACCATCTCATCCTCTGTCATCCCCATCTCCTCCTGCCATCAATCTTTCTCAGCATCAGGGTCTTTTCCAATGAGTCAGCTCTTCACATAAAGTGACCCAAGTATTGGAGCTTCAGCTTCAGCATCAGTCCTTCCAAGGAATATTCAGGGTTGATATCCTTTAAGATTGACTGGTTTGATCTTCTTGCAGTCCACAGGACTCTTAAGAGTCTTATCTAGCACCACAGTTCAGAAGCATCAATTATTTGGCCCTCAACCTTCTTTATAGTCCAAATTTCACATCCATACATGACTGCTAGAAAAACCATAGCTTTGACTAGACAGAAGTTTGTTGGCAAAGTAACGTCTCTGCTTTTTAATATGCTAAGTTGGTCATAGCTTTTCTTCCAAGGAGAAAGCATTTTTTAATTTCATAGCTGCAGTCACTGTCTGCAGTGATTTTGGAGCCCAAGAAAATGAAATAAACCACTGTTTCCATATGCTTGGATATATTGTGAGGAAAAGTGAAAAAGTGAAAGTTAATCACTAAGTCATGTCTGATTCTTTGCGACCCTGTGGACTATAGCCCACCAGGCTCCTCTCTCTATGGAATTCTCTACCAAGAGTACTGGAGTGGGTTGCCATTTTTTCTCCAGGTGATCTTACTGACCCAGGGATTGAACTCCGGTCTCCTGTATTGCAGACAGATTTGTTACCATTTGAGCCACCAAGGAAGCCCATATTGTGAAGCATTAATTCATATTCCTACAACCACTCCACTGCATCTGGCCCATTCATGCTGCTGGACAAGAGGATTTCAGAGACTGTGTTCCATGTGTGTCACTGCAATTCTCTCAAAGAACTCAGAGGTCATTATTTTAGCTTTCGATTTTAAAAAGTTTCCTTTTCCCTGTTATCATCACCCACACCCACTATTTCTCATCCCCAGAGTAGGTTAAAAACCTCTCTGTCTGGGAAGGGAGGGAGAAAAGATGCAAAGCCATTTAAAAACATTAGTCAAAAAGATAATGTCTTAGTCACAGGAAACAGTTTGCAGAGATGCAGACAATCTTTATCCATAGTTAACAGACAGAGAGAAAGAGGAACAGAAGGTGAAAGAAGAGGGAGACGAGAGGGAAAAGGAGAAAAAAGGACAGATCTTAATCCTCTCCGATGGGACACTAACAGGCCTGGTAAGAGCAAATGAGCTTTCCATCAACTCCCCCAGCAACATGCAAGTTGCTCTTACATCCAAGCACTCTAGAACAACACGGAAAAAATGATATAGAAAACTGGAGAGACATGGACCAAATTAAGAAAATCTGCGAGAGTGGGTTGACCTCAGAAGAATAACCTCACACTTGAGATTTTCTCAAAAGATGAGAAACTGACTTCCTTCCTGGAATTGATGTTATTTTCACACATCTTGGGCTGTCTCTAAATTTAAAGTTGGCTAGCACTCAGTGTTTTGACTCTATAAACATGGCAATATCCTCATTAAAGTGAAGGATCAAACACCGTGATTGTTCGTTCATTCGCTCTTTCCCTCCTCTACTCCTTTCTCTACTGGTTTCCATTCCTTTCTTCTCTCCCCATACCAACTATTCTTATCTCCCCCTTTTATTCCTACTTCCTTATTTCAGTCATATCTGGAATATGAGAACTCTCTGAACTCATCTCTTACTTGGGTAAGAAAGTTCCACCCATCATTCTCCTCTTTGTCCTGGTGTTTTTTAGAATATTTTGTTGGACATATTTACTGCTCATTTTTTCTGTACCTTTAGAAAAAAGGCAGGGTAAGATCATTAGAATCACAAAACCTACTTTCCAGCCCCACACTGTTATTTCCTAAATACCTGGAAAGATCACTTCATTTTTAGCCATTAGTCTTTTCATCTGCAAAATGAGTGAGTTAGGCCAAATTTCCATTAAGTTCCCTTCCACTTTTAAAATATTGCAATTTTCAGCAGAAATAGACCCATATCTAAATTCAGTTATTCAGGAGAAAGGAATTAATTTTGTTCCAGGCACCAGGAAGATCATTTCATGTTATGAGAAAAAATAATATAAAATGTTCTTACCAAATATTCATTCAGAGCCACTACAACTAAAAATACATTTTTCTTTGTTGTCTTCTGTCTCACTTTCTCACTTTCCTCTAATGCATTAATTTCTCAACTGGTGAGTGTTGGTTTTTTTTTTTTTTCATGCATTCTTTCCCCTTTCTGGCTTACAAAATGGGAAGCTGGTTCAGCTTATGTTCAAACCTTGTCTCCTCCACTACACTCCTATATCGTGTTGCTCTCTTCTCTTAAACATCCCCTGATGCCACTCATTGTCTTCACTTTCCACCTTATTTCTTCCTTTCTGCCTGACAGCGCCACTGTCTAAATCATCTGTCTCTCCACTGATTTCCATGTACACTTCATATAAAGACAGCTGTTTCTCATTTGCGTTTTTGTCTTTAGTCCCAGCTATGCATCGAATATGCACTGGAGAAGGAAATGGCAACCCACTCCAGTGTTCTTGCCTGGAGAATCCCAGGGAGGGGGGAGCCTGGTGGGCTGCCGTCTATGGGGTCGCACAGAGTCGGATGACTGAAGCAACTTAGCAGCAGCAGCAGCAGCATGCATTGAATAACTTGTGGTCAAATTAATTAATCCTAACAATTGAGGTGTCAAGCTACAAAAGAAACATGGGGAATCGTATATGTGTTTTGCTAAATAAAAGAACCAATCCTAAAAGGCTTTTATACTATATAACTTCAGCTATAGGATATTCTGGAAAAAGCAAAATTATGAAAACAGTAAAAAGTTCAATAGTTGCCAGGGGATGAGGAGAGGGTAAAAAAGAAGTAGGTGGGGCAGTTTGGATTTTTAGGTCAATGAAGGCAATTCTATATGCTATTTGTTTTATCAGTTCGGTTCAGTTCAGTTCAGTCACTCAGTCATGTCCGACTCTTTGTGACCCCATGAATCGCAGCACGCCAGGCCTCCCTGTCCATCACCATCTTTCGGAGTTCACTTAGACTCATGTCCATCGAGTCCGTGATGCCATCCAGCCATCTCATCCTCGGTCATCCCCTTCTCCTCCTGCCCCCAATCCCTCCCAGCATCAGAGTCTTTTCCAATGAGTCAACTCTTCGCATGAGGTGGCCAAAGTACTGGAGTTTCAGCTTTGCCATCATTCCTTCCAAAGAAACCCCAGGGTTGATCTCCTTCAGAATGGACTGGTTGGATCTCCTTGCAGTCCAAGGGACTCTCAAGAGTCTTCTCCAACACCACAGTTCAAAAGCATCAATTCTTCAGCGCTCAGCCTTTTTCACAGTCCAACTCTCACATCCATACATGACCACAGGAAAAACCATAGCCTTGACTAGATGGACCTTAGTTGGCAAGGTAATGTCTCTGCTTTTGAATATGCTATCTAGGTTGGTCATAACTTTTCTTCCAAGGACTAAGCGTCTTTTAATTTCCTGGCTGCAGTCATCATCTGCAGTGATTTTGGAGCCCAAAAAAATAAAGTCTGACACTGTTTCCACTGTTTCCCCATCTATTTCCCATGAAGTGATGAGACCAGATGCCATGATCTTTGTTTTCTGAATGTTGAGCTTTAAGCCAACTTTTTCACTCTCCTCTTTCACCTTCATCAAGAAGCCCTTTAGCTCCTCTTCACTTTCTGCCATAAGGGTGGTATCATCTGCACATCTGAGGTTATTGATATTTCTCCCGGCAATCTTGATTCCAGCTTGTGTTTCTTCCAGTCCAGCATTTCTCATGATGTACTCTGCATAGAAGTTAAATAAGCAGGGTGACAATATACAGCCTTGACGTACTCCTTTTCCTATTTGAAACCAGTCTGTTGTTCCATGTCCAGTTCTAACTGTTGCTTTCTGACCTGCATACAGATTTCTCAAGAGGCAGGTCAGGTGGTCTGGTATTCCCATCTCTTTCAGAATTTTCCAAAGTTTATTGTGATGGATACATGTTCTTATTCATTCTACTAAACTCTCAAAACAATATAACACAGAATAAACTCTAATGTCAATTATGGATCTTCAGTTTAAAATGATTCATCAGTTGTAACAAAGACGCCACACAATGTGTTTGTGTGTGTGTGTATGTTCTCAGTTGCTCAGTTGCGTTGGACTCTTTGTGACTCCATGAACTGTACCCTGCCAGGCTCCTCTGTCCATGTGATTTCCCACGCAAGAATACTGGAGAGGATTGCCACTTCCTTTTCCAAGGAATCTCCCCAACCCAGGGATCAAACCCTGCATTGGCAGGTGGATTCCTTACTGCTGATCCACCTGGGAAGCCCCACATAGATGTTTAGAGCAGCTTTAGTCACAGTTGCCAAAACCTAGAAGCAGCCAAGATGTACTTCAGCAGGAGAATGGATCAATAAACTGTGGTGCCTCTAGATGACACAATGTTACTTAACACTAAAAAAGAAATGAGCTGTCAAGCTATGAGTAGACATACAGAAAAATTATAATAAATGCATATTTCTAAGTGAAAAATTACAAACTGCTTGATTTAACAGCATGACCTTCTAGAAAAGATAAAACTTTGGGGGCAGTAAAAGGATCATTAGTTATTAGGGGTTGGGGAAAAGGAGAGGTGAAGAAGTGGCGCCCAGAGGATTTTTCAGGGCAGTGACATTAGTCTGTTCGTTATAAAAGTGGAGGTATATCATTTGTGGGCTTCTCAGTTGGCTCTACTGGTTTTAAAAAAAATCCACCTGCCAATGTAAAAGATGCGAGTTCAATCCCTGGGTCAAGACATGGAGGAAGACATGGCAACCCACTCCAGTATTCTTGCCTGGAGGATCCCTCGGACAGAGGGGCCTGGCAGACTGCAGTCCATAGGGTTGAAAAGACTCAAGACATGACTGAAGCAACCTAGCACACACGTACATATCATTTATCCATTGTCAAAGCCCATAGGATGTATGAAAACAAGAGTGAGCCCTAATGTAAGCCATGGACTTCAGATTACAATGAAATATCAGTGTGGTTCGGCCATTGTGAAAAATGTAAAACTCCCGCTCTGGTTTTGGATTTTGACAGTAGGGAAGATTGTGCATATGTGGACATAGGGGATGTATTGGCAATCTTTGTACCTCTTGTTCAATTTTGTGGTGAGCCCAGAATTGCTCTTAAAAAGAAAGTCTACCTAAAAAAAAAAAAAAAAAAAAAAAGAATAAACCCACATCAGACTCTCCAGAGAGAGAGTCCACAAAACTAACATCCTGGATACGCTCTCAAAGTTCACGCTGGCATTAGAACTAGATACTAGGCCTCCTACTTTCCAGCCCAAGGAGTTTTTATATAGCTGACTTGGCATTCAGGTCTTGTTTGCCTTTGAGCTGTTTCTGTATTCAGTAGCTTTCCCTCTTTTTTTTTTCATAGCTTTTGTCTGCAACTTGGGCATCATCTATATCATTTTCTTGTCTGGGTCACTAATTAGCAATTGATTTCTGAAAACTCAGCTCATCATCAATAAATGCTGTTACAAAGTAGTCAGTTAGAAAAAAAATGTCTCCCAGAGATTTATGGAGTTATTAAGTCTCAGAGCTAGCCTTGACGAACTCATACATTAAGACCTCATGTCCCAGGAGGATTATCTGTGATGACACCAGTGAGAGGTGAGCCTACTCAGCTCAGCCGGGAAGTTCAACATCAGGCTGGTGAATCCATCTTCCCGGGACCGAGTGCTGTCATAGTGGGCTGACTTATGCTCCAATTAGGTGCCCCTCTCTTTCAACCTCTACAGTTTAATAGGCATCGCATTTGCTTCAGGTCTAATGTCCAGTTTTAAATTGACTGGCATGCCATTAGCTTTCGGGTTTGGGGGACTTGTTTCTTCCAAGGAAGGTAGTTTGGCAGATACATCCATCGACCTGCTCTTGCCTAATGCATTAAGGAGAGCTTCTTCTTCAATCTTCTCTTCCCACAAAGGCAGGAGCACTTTGTTTTCCTAACAAAGCTTATTTTATGAAACTGCATTCATCACCCACATAAACCCACCTCCTCATGCACCCCTGCCTTCGTGTTCCTCCTCTCTGAAGCCCTCCCCACTTGGCAATGAAAGGAAGTTCAGACAAGAAACTGTGACCTCTTGAAGGACAAAGGTGACTCCTCAGCCAAGTTCTGGTGATTACAGAAATTCATTGCACGCAGCAGTGAGGAAGGTTTATGTTGGTTGGATAACTGGGACTTCAAATGCCTCCTGATGATACACAACAGGCCAAAATCAACACAATAAACTCACAGCCTGGGTTCAAGCCACAGCATCAAATGTATTCATTTTAAATCAGGATACAAATTGATTCCCTGCCTCTCTCTTTCTCTGTCTCTCTCTCTCCCTGCAAGCCTATGAGACAGCAGTTAACACAAAGGCAACGTATAAATATTTGATCTAAAGAAAGATACAACCTGTAGGCTGTTTTCTCTGGCCAGGTAATAGCTCAGTAAAACAGTGAGAATAGTATTTTTGAGGAAATATCATTGAATAGCAATAATGGTTATTGGTTAAGATGATATAGAAAAACAACCATCTATTAAGATCTCAAATATATGCTGGAGGAAGACAACCCCAACTACTAAAAATCATATTTTAAAAGAATATTTATAAGACCATGATGAGATGCCACTTCACCTTTAACAGAAGTACTCAAATAAAAATAGTGATAGTACCAAATGCTTATGAGGATGTGACAAAACTATACCTCTAAAATCTTGCTGGTGAAATGCAAAATGGTACATCCTTACACCATATGTCTTGGCATGTTCTTAAACTCATCAGTTTCTTAAAAATGACCTAATAGTTTCTTTAAAGGAAAAAGCTAAACTAAGCATATATTCATCTTGTGACCCAATAATCACACTCCTGAGAATATCCCAGAGAAATGAAAACTTAGGAGCACAGAAAAACTGGGACAGGATTGTTTGTAGCAGCTTTATTTGCAATAGCAAACAGGCAGAAGCTACTCAAGTGTACTTCAACAGGTGAAGGGCTAACAAACTGATATAGCCACACCATGAAATCCTACTCAGCATTTAAAAGACGGAACTTGAAACATGCAGCAATTTGGATGAATCTCAAGGGCATTCTGCCCAGCTGGAAAACAAGCTAACCTCAAAAGGTCACATACTAGATGATTGTATTCATATAACTTCCTCAAAATGACAATGCAATAGAGAAGAAAAACAATCTAGGGTTAGCAGGGGTAAGAAATGATGGAGGACAGACAGCCATAACTATAAAAGGGTAGGGTGCATGGGATATTTACAGTGATGGAATTGTTATGTATTTTGTGATGTGATTACACAAATCTGTAACATGGGATGAAATGACATACACATATTATACTAATCTCAATTTCCTGATATTGCCCTTGCACTACAATTATGTAAGATATAACCAATGCAGAAACTGAATGAATGGTACATGGACTTCTTTTTACCTCTGTGAGTAAATAATTATTTCAAAATATAAATGTTTTAAATAATAATCATTAACAAGAAAATGCTCATTAAAGCAGAACAGTTAATACATATATAGAAAATCAATGCATACTTAGACTATCCCAAAATAGTGGGGGGTTTTACTTTTTAAAAAATTTTAAAGTAAACTTTTAAAGTTTAAAACCTCTATTGATATGTTTCTGTGCTTGGTGATTGTGCTTGGGTATCAGAGTCTAAATATTATGCTTGCTTGCTTCACATAGTTTCTACATTGAACTCATGAAACCTGTAATCCATTCCCCAAATTTTGTTTTCTTGCACTCCACCAAAAGGGAAGAACTTTAAAAACAGTAAGTTATACATACCTTACTAAAATGAAATAAGCCAGAAGTTGTTCTTGGAAGAAAATTGTAGAGGTAAAAGTCCTCCCCCAAGAGGACCAAATAGTTTCCCAAATGAAAATCAAGCAGAATTTCATAAGAACTGTATTTGTGTGTGATATTTAACATAATACATACCCAAAATTGATAAGACCGCCAAATAACATGCATGCTTATAATACTAAGCCATATATACTAATTTTGTAACTATTAAAGCAAGGGTAATTTAATTGCAATATATTTCCCTACCTCAACAAGGTATCAATAATAAAGGATAACCTACTCTTTAGGCTTAACATAAATCATCCATTATGGCCACTGGAAGAAGACTGACCATGTAGTAACTGGTAAATCAACCTCAGATAAACAAAAATCACTAAAGTCTTTATTGAAATGTCATATTTCATAATTATTATGATGCTGTCCCCTTCATGGATCACAGCCTTGTTGTGGCAAAGGGACTTGCATAACTCAATGAGCCTATAAGCCATGCTGTGCAGGGCCACCCAAGACAGATGGGTCATCATGAAGAGTTCTGACAAAACGTGGTCCACTGAGAAGGAAATGGCAAATCACTCCTGTATTCTTCAAGAATCCCATGAACCGTATGAAGAGGCAGAAAGTTATGATACTGGAAGAGGACCCACCAGGATGGAAGGTCTTCAATATGCTACCTGGGAAGAGCAAGGGCAATTACTATTAGTTCCAGAAAAAAAGAAGCAACTGGGCCAAAGTGGAAATGTCGCCCAGTTGTGGATGTGTCTGGTGATGAAAGTAAAGTTCAATGCTCTAAAGAGTAATATTGCATAGGAACCTGGAATGTTAGGTCCATGAATCAAGAAAAATGGGACGTGGTTAAGCAGGAGATGGCAAGACTGAACATCAACATCTTAGGAATAAATGAAATAGACAGGAATGGACAAATTTAATTGTCCATTACATCTAATACTGTGGGCAAGAATCCCTCAGAAGAAAAGGAGTAACCTCCAGAGCCAACAAAAGAGTCTGAGGCAGTACTTGGGTGTAATCTCAAAAATAATGGAGTGATCTTGGTTCATTTCCAGGGAAAATCATTCAACATCACAGTATTCCAAGTCTATGCCCCAACCATGAACGCCTAAGAAACTAAAGTTGACCAGTTCTGTGAAGATCTACAATGCCTAGAACTAACACTCAAAAAAGTTTTCCTTTTTATCATAGGGGATTGGACTGCAAAAGTAGGGAGTCAAGAGATATCCAGAATAACAGGTAACTTTGGCCTGGAGTACAAAATGAAGCAGGGCAAGAACTAACAGAATTTTGTCAAAAGGACACACTGGTCATAGCAAACACTCCTTTCCAACAACACAAGAGACAACTTTATACATGGACAGCACCAGACGGTCAATACCAAAATCAGACTGATTATGTTCTTTGCAGCCAAAGACGGAGACACTATAAACAGTCGGCAAAAACAAGACCTGGAGCTGACTGTGGCTCTGATCATCAGCTCCTTATTGTAAAATTCAGGCTTACATGAAAAAAAAGTAGAGAAACCACTAGGCCATTCATATATGATTCAACTCCCTTAGAATTATACAGTAGAGGTGATGAATAGATTCAAGGAGTTAGATCTGATGGACAGAGTGCCTGAAGAACTATGGATGGAGCTTCGTTACACTGTATAGGAGGCAGTGATCACAACCAGCCCAATGAAAAGAAATGCAAGAAGGCAAAGTGGTTGTCTAAGAGGGCTTTACAAATAGCTGAGGAAAAAAGAGAAGCAAAAGGCAAGGGAGAAAAGAAAGATATACCCAACTGAATGCAGAATTCTAGAGAATAACAAGGAGAGATAAGAAGGCCTTCTTAAATGAACAATGCAAAGAAATAGAGGGAAACAACAGAATGGGAAAGACCTCTTCAAGAAAACTGGAGATAACAAGGGAAGTTTTCATGCAAGGATGGGCATGAAAAAGTGCAGAAATAGTAGAGAAGTGAAGTTGTTCACTCGTGTACAACTCTTTGTGATCCCATGGACTGTAGCCTACCAAGCACCTTCACCCATGGCATTTTCCAGGCAAGAGTACTGGAGTGGGTTGCCATTTCCTTCTCCAGGGGATCTTCCCAACCTGGGGATTGAACCTAGGTCTCCTGCATTGCAGGCAAACTCTCAACCCTCTGAGCCACCAGGGAAGCCACCTGCTTTTCAACAAAAACAGAAAATATTAAGAAGAGGTAACAAAAATGCACAGAAGATCTATATAAGCAAAAAACATTTTAATGACCCAGGTAACCACGGTGGTGTGGTCACTCACATAGAGCCAGACATCCTGGAATATGAAGTCAAGTGGGCCTTAGAAAGCATTACTACAAACAAAGCTAGTGAAGGTAAAGGAATTCCAGCTGAGCTATTTCAAACCCTAAAAGATGATGCTGTGAAAGTGCCACACTCAATATGTCAGCAAATTTGGAAAACTCAGCAGTGAGCACAGGACTGGAAAAGGTCAGTTTTCATTCCAATCCCAAAGAAAGGCAATGCCAAAGAATGCTCTAACTACTGTACAGTTACACTCATTTAACATGCTAGCAAGGTAATGTTCAAAATTCTTCAAGCTAAGCTTAAGCAGTCTGTGAACTGAGAACTTCCAGATGTACAAGCTGAGCTTCAAAGAGGCAAAGAAACCAGAGATCAAATTGTCAACATCTGTTGGATCACAGAGAAAGNATTCTTCAAGAATCCCATGAACCGTATGAAGAGGCAGAAAGTTATGATACTGGAAGAGGACCCACCAGGATGGAAGGTCTCCAATATGCTACCTGGGAAGAGCAAGGGCAATTACTATTAGTTCCAGAAAAAAAGAAGCAACTGGGCCAAAGTGGAAATGTCGCCCAGTTGTGGATGTGTCTGGTGGTGAAAGTAAAGTTCAATGCTCTAAAGAGTAATATTGCATAGGAACCTGGAATGTTAGGTCCATGAATCAAGAAAAATGGGACGTGGTCAAGCAGGAGATGGCAAGACTGAACATCAACATCTTAGGAATAAATGAAATAGACAGGAATGGACAAATTTAATTGTCCATTACATCTAATACTGTGGGCAAGAATCCCTCAGAAGAAAAGGAGTAACCTCCAGAGCCAACAAAAGAGTCTGAGGCAGTACTTGGGTGTAATCTCAAAAATAATGGAGTGATCTTGGTTCATTTCCAGGGAAAATCATTCAACATCACAGTAATCCAAGTCTATGCCCCAACCATGAACGCCTAAGAAACTAAAGTTGACCAGTTCTGTGAAGATCTACAATGCCTAGAACTAACACTCAAAAAAGTTTTCCTTTTTATCATAGGGGATTGGACTGCAAAAGTAGGGAGTCAAGAGATATCCAGAATAACAGGTAACTTTGGCCTGGAGTACAAAATGAAGCAGGGCAAGAACTAACAGAATTTTGTCAAAAGAACACACTGGTCATAGCAAACACTCCTTTCCAATAACACAAGAGACAACTTTATACATGGACAGCACCAGACGGTCAATACCAAAATCAGACTGATTATGTTCTTTGCAGCCAAAGACGGAGACGCTATAAACAGTCTGCAAAAACAAGACCTGGAGCTGACTGTGGCTCTGATCATCAGCTCCTTATTGTAAAATTCAGGCTTACATGAAAAAAAAAGTAGAGAAACCACTAGGCCATTCATATATGATTCAACTCCCTTAGAATTATACAGTAGAGGTGATGAATAGATTCAAGGGGTTAGATCTGATGGACAGAGTGCCTGAAGAACTATGGATGGAGCTTCGTTACACTGTATAGGAGGCAGTGATCACAACAAGCCCAATGAAAAGAAATGCAAGAAGGCAAAGTGGTTGTCTAAGGGGGCTTTACAAATAGCTGAGGAAAAAAGAGAAGCAAAAGGCAAGGGAGAAAAGGAAAGATATACCCAACTGAATGCAGAGTTCTAGAGAATAACAAGGAGAGATAAGAAGGCCTTCTTAAATGAACAATGCAAAGAAATCGAGGGAAACAACAGAATGGGAAAGACCTCTTCAAGAAAATTGGAGATAACAAGGGAAGTTTTCATGCAAGGATGGGCATGAAAAAGGGCAGAAATAGTAGAGAAGTGAAGTTGTTCAGTCGTGTACAACTCTTTGTGATCCCATGGACTGTAGCCTACCAAGCACCTCCACCCATGGCATTTTCCAGGCAAGAGTACTGGAGTGGGTTGCCATTTCCTTCTCCAGGGGATCTTCCCAACCTGGGGATTGAACCTAGGTCTCCTGCATTGCAGGCAAACTCTCAACCCTCTGAGCCACCAGGGAAGCCACCTGCTTTTCAACAAAAACAGAAAATATTAAGAAGAGGTGACAAAAATGCACGGAAGATCTATATAAGAAAAAAACGTTTTAATGACCCAGGTAAACACGATGGTGTGGTCACTCACATAGAGCCAGACATCCTGGAATATGAAGTCAAGTGGGCCTAAGAAAGCATTACTACAAACAAAGCTAGTGAAGGTAAAGGAATTCCAGCTGAGCTATTTCAAACCCTAAAAGATGATGCTGTGAAAGTGCCACACTCAATATGTCAGCCAATTTGGAAAACTCAGCAGTGAGCACAGGACTGGAAAAGGTCAGTTTTCATTCCAATCCCAAAGAAAGGCAATGCCAAAGAATGCTCTAACTACTGTACAGTTACACTCATTTAACATGCTAGCAAGGTAATGTTCAAAATTCTTCAAGCTAAGCTTAAGCAGTCTGTGAACTGAGAACTTCCAGATGTACAAGCTGAGCTTCAAAGAGGCAAAGGAACCAGAGGTCAAATTGTCAACATCTGTTGGATCACAGAGAAAGCAAAGGAATTCCGGAAAAACAACTATTTTTGCTTCATTGACTATGCTAAAATCTTTGACTGTGTGGGTCACAACAAACTGGGAATTGTTAAATTCTTAGAAATGGGAATACCAGACCACTTTACCTGTCTCCTAAGAATCTGTATGCAGGTCAAGAAGCAACAGTTAGAACTGGACATGGAACAACTGACTGGTTCCAAATTGGAAAGAAGTACAATAAGGTTGTATATTGTCACCCTGCTTTTTTTAACTTATATGCAGAGTACATCATGAGAAATACCAGGGTGGATGAATCACAATCTGGAATCAAGACTGATGGGAAAAATATCAACAACCTCAAATGTACAGATGATACCACTCTAATGGCAAGAAGTGAAAATAAAGAGCATCTTGATGAGGGTGAAAGAGGAGAATGAAAAAGTTGACTTAAAACTCAACATTCAAAAAACTCAGATCTTGGCACCCAGCCCCACCACTTCATGGCAAATAGAAGGTAAAAAGTGACAGATTTTGTTTTCTTGGGCTCCAAAATCACTGATTTGTGACTGCAGCCATGAAATTAAAAGATGCTTGCTCCTTGGAAGAAAATCTATGACAAACCTAGACAGCATATTCTAAAGCAAGACTTCACTTTGCCAACAAAGGCTTGTATAGTCAAAGCTATGATTTTTTCCCCAGTAGCCATGTTCAGGTGAGAGTTGAACTATAAAGAAGGCTGAGTGCCAAATATTGACGCTTTCAAATTGTGGTGCTGGAAAAGATTCTTGATAGTCCTTTGGACTGCAAGGAGATCAAACCAGTTAATCTTATAGGAAATCAACCCCGAGTATTCATTGGAAGAAATGATGCTGAAACCGAAGCTGCAATACTTTGGCCAAGTGATGCAAAGAGCTGACTCATTGGAAAAGACCCTAATGCTGGCAAAGACTGAAGGTAAAAGGAGAAGGCAGTGGCAGAGGATGAGATGGTTAGATAAAATTGCCAACTCAATGGACATGAATTTGAGCAAACTCCAGGAGAGAGTGGAAGACAGAGGAACCTAGCATGCAGTAGTTCGTAGGGTTTCAGAGCCAGACAGGACTTAACAACTGAACGACAATGATGCTGTCCTCTATTTCATGCTTCTCTTGTGAGCTTCTCTGTTATTTATATAGAAGAAATAATTTATTCATAGTCTCTATATTTAATGCTTAACGCTTTCTCTTTGGATAATCTACATTTATGAACTTATTTTTGTTAAATATTTCTAAAGTAGACTCCACACATCTCCAGGATGAGTTTAATGACAGGAGATAACTGAGGTTTATGATTTTCCCCAGCTATTTATGAAAACAAAGAACAGACTATTTATTATTCAGATGTAAAACCTCTATTCATCAAAAAGGCATTGATTTCATATTTTCAACTAAAAGAATCCTGAATTATGTTAACTCCTGAAACAAATGCCATCCAAATTGGAATTTCAAGATAGGCTCACAATCAAAAGGCCTATAGCCTGAAGTTGAAATTCAAATGAATACTTAGTTTCGTCTCATTTTATTTCATCTTGAATAACTAGAATGTGAAAGAGAAAAATACACACATAAGTACAAATAAAGTAAAATTCTCTCAAAGCATTCAACATTCAAAAGAAAATCCTGCCCACTGTTGTGTCAGAAATAGAAACAGACTTAAACGTGAGTATCCAAGTTGAAAGAATAAAACAAATATGCACACAGATACAGGCAGGGTGGTGTAAAGCTAAACAGCAGATGAGCACCGACTGAGGAGCCCTGTCTCCAGGGTGCTCACAGCTGAACACTGACCAGGCACAGACCAGGCAACCTCTCAACTTCAGGTTATGGCCTCTGTTTACAGCTGAATTCCTCCAGCCTGCCCCTTGGTACCCCAGAGAGGCCTAAGTTCTTGGTGCCATTCACACAAGTGCTACACTCTGGCCTTCTGACCTCTGTAGATTTTTCAAAATTCCTGATCCACACATCCCAATTTACAGAAATGGGCAAAGTGAAAACAGGTGCCTATGCTAGTTTGTTGGGCTCCGCAGATGGCACAGTGGTAAAGCATCTGCCTGCCAATGCAGGAGATGTGGGTTTGATCCTTGGGTTGGGAAAATCCCCCAGAGAATGAAATGCACTCCAATATTCAGGCCTGGGAAATCCCATAGATTTCTGGGCTACAGTCCTTGGGGTTGCAAGAGTCATACATGACTTGGCAACTGAAAAACAATATATTAGTGTGTTAGGTCTGCCATAACAAATATCACAGACTGGAGGCCTCAAACAACACAACTTTCTTTTCTCACAGTCACCAGTTCTCACAATCAAGGTGTCAGGAGAGTTGGTTCTTTCTGAGGCCTCTCTCCTTGGCCTTTCTCTCCGTGTATCTTCACGTGATCTTCTGTCTGTAACTGTGTCTTAATCTTCTCTTTTAATAAGGACACCGGTCATAGCAGATTAGAGCCCACCCCAGCGACTCTGTTTTAATTACTTCCCAAATTCTATCTGTAAGTACAGTCACGTTCTGAAGTTCTAGGGCTGAGACTTTAACAGATGAATTCTGCCCTTAACAATATCTCACTCCTTAGCTGGAGGCTTGAAAAACTGCAGAAATTCTTACTTCCCTGGAAAAGAATATGGTGGAATTGTTCTCTGGAGTGTTTGACGTGGATCCTCTAGAATTTAGGGGGTATTTGTTGATGCCTGTTTCCCACTGGAGAAGGTAGAAGATTGAGATGCTGGTAGGAGAGAGGAAAAGAACATCAGAGACAGCCTGAGTTTGGAATGGCAAGGAGCCATGCATTTCCCATGGGTTCAATGAACACTAGAAGGTAGCTAGGCTTGCACCATCTGGATGGGATGCAAGTGTATATGCACACAGTGCAGGGCAGAAGATGGCAGACAGAGGATGGCAGACAGAGGGTGGGAAGAAGCCAACTGTGGAGTGAACTTCCTGCCACACCATTCAGACCCCACATGATACACACAACAGATCACTCAGCAGCCCACAGATGAGCCAGAACATGGAGCCCAGCCACACAAATCAATAACAGCCAGGGGAACCTGACAAATAATATGAACTAGGGAAAAATGTTTTTCTCCACTTCATTCTAACCCCTTCTTTCTCATGTTCCAGTCTAGGAGGAGTGACTAGCAGGAGGTACAAAGAAGAGAAAGGAGTATAAGAAGGAAAGACTGCACCCCTTTCTTAGATGATCATTCAAACTCGAGCCAGGGGAAAGAAGAGAAGCTCAGAATTGGATATGAAGCTGAAGTTTCTGTTCAGACTGGACTGGACTGTTTAATAAGTGACAATAAAATGGGACTTGTCTAATGAGGCAAAAGGACAAGAAAGCTGTGGGATCTTGCCCAGACTTCATCCAGGGATAAGGGGAGAAGATTGGACAGACCATGCTCAAATACAATAGATGAATTAAAATAAAGTTGTTCCTTATTTCCCCTCTTGTTGAATTCAGTTCATCCAACAAACCAATAGTATTTCATCTTCTCAGACACAGATTGTTGAAAATATATTCCTAACTAGCCTCTTTCCCAGAAATCCTTCAAGTTTCACCATACTCAAATCCGTGTTTTTAGACACCATTTCTGTCCCATTATTCCTCTCTCCAGACTTCTCCATTGATTGTGATCTAAAGGATAAAGCCCAGGACTTTCTACTTGACCATAAAAGCCTTCTCTGCTAATCCACATTTCCAGATGTCTGATGCTTTTTTCTCTGGGAAAACTACATTCCAATTTTAGAAGTTGAAAGAGATACCTCAGTTTCTCGGAGATCCTTCCACCATGCCCTGCAGACTGTTTAAGGTGAAAAGTGTGTCTCAATGATTTGGGATCAGGGAACCCAAAGCATCCACTCTTTCACTCAACTATAAACAGTCAATGTGGGCTACCACACATCAGAGTCTATGGCTCTCCCTTGGCCCAGGTTCCTTAAAGAGTCCATGTTAGCACCAAATGGTGTTCTGTTATCCTTTTATCTAACATTTTCCATTTTGTGAGATTTATATCTGTATCTGATAATTGTGGGTCAGCTGGTAAAGAAAACACCTGCCAGTGCAAGAGAGGCAAGAGACTTGGGTTCAATCCTTGGGTTGGGAAGAGCTCCAGGAAATGGAAGTAGCAACTGATTCCACTTTTCTTGGCTGGGAAATTCCAGGGACAGAAGAGACTGGCTGTCTATAGTCTATAGGGTCACAGAGTCAGACACAACTGAGTGTATGTGCACATACACACACACACACACACTGGATCATGAGTGCTCTTTTGTGTTTTAAACCTTACATAAGAACCTAGAGTCTAACTCGTCACACTTCTCTTGGTCTTCTTTGGTACTCAGTTCAGTCGTTTAGTCGTGTCTGACTCTTTGCGACCCCATGAACCACAGCATGCCAGGCCTCCCTGTCCATCACCCACCCCCGGAGTCCACCCAAACCCATGTCCATTGAGTCAGTGATGCCATCTAACCATCTCATCCTCTGTCATCCCCTTCTCCTCCTGCCCTCAATCTTTCCCAGCACCAGGGTGTTTTCAAATGAGTCAGCTTTTCGCATCAGGTGGCCAAAGTATTGGAGTTTCAGCTTCAACATCAGTCCTTTCAATGAACACCCAGGACTGATCTTCCGTACTAGGTAAGACAAAAAGACAAAAAAAGAGAGAAGGTAGAGAAAATAATATAGGCCTTTTTTAATGACCCTGAGTCTGAAACTCATGGTCCTCTCCCACAGAGGGGAAAGGAAAACCTCCATGAATAAGGATGATCATCTACCCCTTGAAGAGATGGGCCCATGTGAAATATGGACCACCAAGGGTTCAGTGTGCTTAGGAAACTCTTGCCAGTTTTGGGGCCATTAGTAACAAAATCTCTCTAGAATTTCCTTGAGCTTGAACATTTTCTTACAACCAATAACACATTTAAAGTGCAATGGCTCTTATTCTTTATCAATCAAGAAAACATATTTGCAAAATCTGGAATCTAGTCTACAGTTAGGATCCACATTATTCTTTCTGATCCTTTTATTTATTTCTTAAGAATTGTTTTATTGGTACCATGCAAGCTTGTGCCTAAACTGCAGCCTTTAATAAAGCTATGACAACTTTGTTTCACAAATGCCTTGTGACCATATTAACCTCACCTTGCTGGAGTTATTAAAGGTGCGTTCTGCCCACACTCCCTTTGGTGTGGCTTCCAAGGAAAGTCAGAAGGCTTCTCGGGAAGGAAAGGACATGTTTATAGCCAAACCCATGGGAGTGTTTGCATAATTACTGGGATGATTAAGGAGGTGTTTTTGGACACAGACAAGTGTACCAAGTTTTAATACATTTCGTGACAATGCATAAGGAGAGTGCATGCTGTACCTGATAACAGACCGTGCCAGTCGCCAAAATAAATAAATATGTGCAGACTCTGGAATAAACTCAGTCATGCTTATAAACAGAAACTTACAAGGGGAAATGAGCTTTGATTCTTGATGGGAGAATTGTTTGTGATCCGAACGAGGACAGCTGTATGGAAAAGGTACCAGAGAGCCAGGAGACACAAAGTCTTAGATGGTTTTCTCTAATCCCATGCTGTAAAGACAGCTTAAGGGGAGGGAGGGGGTGGCAGAGGGAACCTTGATTAATTCTGAGATTGGAGTTAAACCCTTTTCTAATTTGACTCACCAATATTTAATCTTGTAACTGTGTATCCTTAATCAAAACTCAGAGGGAATCTTTAATCTTGTGTGTATAAAACAGAAGATGATTAGAGACCTATGACGGCCTGTGCTTCCCAGCTGCTGCTTTCGTGTCTATTTTCTGGGTACTTCCTACTGCTCTTCATTATCTCCCAGCAGCCCTAGTTATAGAAAACTGTTTTTCTGGAAGTTTAGAAGAATGAATATGATGAACATAACAGTCTTGTATTTAATCTGTCACCCATTCATTCATTAATGCTGCTTGTCTTTCAATGGGCAGACATTGTTTTACATATGAATAAAGAGCATGAACAAGACCATCACATCTACTTCAGTTCAGTTCAGTTCAGTCACTCAGTTGTGTCCCACTCTTTGCACCCCATAGACTCCAGCACGCCAGGGTTCACTGTCCATCACCAACTTTCGGAGCTTACTCAAACTCATGTCCATTGAGTCGGTGATGTTATCCAACCATCTCATCTTCTGTCATCCCCTTCTCCTCCCACCTTCAATCTTTCCTAGCATCAGGGTCTTTTCAAATGAGTCAGCTCTTCCCATCAGCTGGCCAAAGTATTGGAGTTTCAGCTCCAGCATCATTCTTTCCAAAGAAATCCCAGGGCTGATCTCCTTCAGAATGGACTGTTGGATTTCCTTGCAGTCCAAGGGACTCTCAAGAGTCTTCTCTAACACCACAGTCCCAAGGCATCAATTCTTCAGCACTCAGCTTTCTTTATAGTCCAACTCTCACATCCATACAGGACTACTGGAAAAATCATAGCTTTGACTAGACAGACTTTGTTGGCAAAGTAATGTCTCTGCTTTTGAATATGCTATCTAGGTTGGTCATAGCTTCTCTTCCAAGGAGCAAGTCTCTTTTAATCTCGCGGGTGCAGGCACCATCTGCAGTGATTTTGGAGACACAAAAAATAAAGTCTGTCACTGTTTTCACTGTTCTCCATCTATTTGCCATAAAGTGATGGGACCAGATGCCTTGATCTTAGTTTTCTGAATGTTGAGTTTTTTGGGTTTTTTTTTAGTTTTTAATTACTTTATTACTAATAGTAAAGAAAAACATTAGAAACACTAGAAATCTCTTAAGTATTTTGAATATTAGGTTTATAAACAAAGATAAGGTTTTCCACATGCACATTTGGACAACTGAGGAACAATCTGATTCAACACTGATTTTTTTGGTCTTCAGCCACATGCAAATCATGNAGTGATTATTAGTTATTTCTGTTTCCTAATCAGTGAGACTCCACATCACCATGTTTTTTTTTTAATGTGTTACTTTTTTATTGTATTGTTTGTCCTTTTCATAGTGATAAGAATGATTTCTTCTGTATACACTGCATACTAAGTCTCTGTTGATTGTACATGCTGCAGACATCTTTTTCACTCTTACTGTGATGTCTTTTGATGAACAAAATTTTCATTGTAGTATATGCCATTCATATTTTTTATAATTTGTACTTTACCAGTTTTATTTATTTCATGTCAGAAGTCTTAAAGATATTCTTCTTTGTTTTCTTCAAAATTTTTTCAGTTTTTTATCTTCATAGTCAAATTTTTAATATATCTTAATTTCTTTATGAAATAGTATGGCATAGTGATTAAGAGCATGGAATCTGAATCTAGACTGCTTGAGCTCACATCTGTGCTCTATCACTTTTTAGCCAGTCACTTAACTGTTATGTGCCCTAGTTTCTTAATCTGTAAAATGGGTATAAAAATAACAGTGTCTATTGATAGATAAGTGTGAAGTTGCAACAAGGATATGCAAAAAACTCTTGGAACCATACCTACTAAATGTGTTTAAATGATTACTGTTATTACATGAAGTAGGGATCTAATTTTATTTTTGTATGTGGATAGCCAAATTTTTCACTCCTTTATATTATTTAGTCCCTGTCTCTCTCACTTTCTAACAATGCCATTTCTGTCACACATCAGCTTTCATGCAGTATGACCATTTTTATAGCTTCTTTATTCTTCCATTAGTCTATTTGTCTATCCTCTAGAAAAATTTCCAGTCTACTTTTAAAATTCCCTTAGTCTAGAAGTCTCTGAAGTTGTTACTCTGGCCTCTTCTTTTATCTACAATCCCACCTCAACAACATTATTTTTTTCTTTTTAAAATTAATTTACTTTTTAATTGAAGGATAATTACTTTACAGAGTTGTTGTTATTTTCTATCAAACCACAATGTGAATCAGGCACAGATGTACATATGTCCCTTCCCTCCTGAATCTCCCTCCCATCTCCCTCCCATCCCACCTCTCTAGGTTGGTTGATACAGAGCCCCTGTTTGAGTTCCCTGAGACATACAGCAAATTCCCATTGGCTGTCTATTTTACATATGGTAATATAAGTTTCCATGTCACTCTTTCCATACATCTCACCCTCTCCTCCCCTCTCCCTTTGTCCATAAGTCTGAACAACATTATTTGTAGTTGTTTGATAAATAACTGAAGGACAAGGGCATTCTTGGTTCCCTGGGGATGCCAAAACAATATACCACAAACTAAGGAACTTAAACTAGTTGTCTCTCATTTCTAGAAGCTCGAAATTCAAAATCAAGATGTTGACAGAGTCATGGTCCCTCAGGGATCTATAAAGAAATCCTCTCTTTTCTTTCCCTAGCTTCTCATGCTTTGCTGACAATCTCTGGTGTCCCTTGGGTTACAGATTCATTGTCAAATTCTCCATCTTCATGTGGCATTTTTCCTGTGTCCCTGTTTTTACATGGAGTTCTTTTTGTAAAGACATCAATCATATTGAATTAAAGATCCCACTTACCCCTGTAGGGCCTCATCTTAACTAATTATGTCTGCAACAACTCTTATTTTCAAACCAGGTAACATTCTGGGGGACTGGGAGTTGGGACTTTCTTTTGTGTGGGAGTACCATTCAACCCATAACAAGAGCACAGCCCAAAATGCTAACGTTTGAATTCAATCACATCTTTCAATCCTCACGTGAACACTGCAATCCACCTGCTGAGAATTCTTGTCTTTCCCTTTCAGGTACAGTGGTTCAATCCTCCTAGAACCAGTTGTCCTAACTCAGACAAATTTTAAAACAAATAACTGCAAAATTCAAAGAATCATCTATATCAGGAGTTAGCAAAGAATAAAGATTTTTAGAATCTTACCCCCAGAGATCCTGATTTAGTGGTTCGAATTGTTCGGTGCCAATGCAGATAGTCAAGGGACCACAATTTGGGAAGCACTAATCCAGACAATAGTGTTATAAGGCACGTTTCTAAGGAAGGAGCAATCTGTGGCATAGCCCACCTCATTACTCAACATGCAGGCAGCTGCTCATCAAGCCAAAGGTCTTGGAAAAGGCTGTCTGCAGAGAACTTGAGTTTTCTTGATAAGTTCTCTGGAAAGTTAGATTAATGCCACTTCAGAATTTAAATCCCACTCTTAGAGGATCACAGAATTGAACTGGCTTCATTTTTTAATTAGTAATTCAATTGTGTCTTCAATTTTCACAGGCTGCAAATTCCCTCAAGGTCTAAAGTAGGACACTGCAAGAATCTATTCTACATTAATAAAACTTGGACCAGAGGTTGCTTTTTTATCTGGAAAAATAAAATTAAAAGACAACAGCTGGTATTTGTTAAAATCCCACTACGTGCCAGGATTTTTCTGGGCACTACTGATACAGCATTGAACAAAATAGACATAATCCCTGTTATTGCAGAGCTTTTATTCTCATTAATGGGAGATGATTGAGAAGCAAGAAAAATTAGTAAAATATGTGAAAACTCCAGGATGATAGACATTTTCGACTGTTTCATTTAATACTGCATTCCAAGTGCCTAGAATGGTCATTGGCACACAGTTTCAGGTCAACAAATATATGTGTGGGTGCATGCTAAATTGCTTCATTTGTGTTCAACAATTTGCAATTCGATGGATACTGGCCCACCAGACTCCTCTGACCATGGAATTCTCCAGGCAAGAATACTGGAGCAGGTTACCATGCCCTCCTCCTGGGGATCTTCCTGACTCAGGGATTGAACCCACATCTCTAACGTCTCCTGCATTGGCAGGCGGGTTCTTTACCACTAGCACCACCTGTGTATGTTGACTACCAAATGTTGATAAGTGCTGTGGTAAAATAAGGTAGGAACATGGAATAAAGTTTAGGAGGGGATACGATTTTAAATGAGAAAATCAAGAAAAGGTTCATAGAGAAAAGAGTCTTTGGAGTAAAGATCTGAAGGAAGTGAGGATGCAAGCCATGCATGTAAGAAAGGGGCCAAAACTTAGCCTGTGCAAGGGCCCTGAGGTGGGAGCAAACTTGGTATATTCAAGGAATAGGGTGGAGACAAGGAAAGGAGAGAGAGAGAGGTAGGAACATGGAGAGATAAGGGTATTATGGATGGACAGACTGGGAAGAGCCAAACGTACTCCTGTAATGAGTTTGGCATTTGTTCTGAGAAGGGAAGACACCAAGGGTTTAAACAATGAAGTGATAGAAACTACTCATATTTAACAAGTGTATATTCAGCTGCTGTGTTTTGAATACACTGAAGTGCATAAGCAGGAAGTCATCGCAAAAACCCACCAAAAATTAGAGTGTCTTGGAACAAAATGGTAGTAGTAGTAGGATAAGAAGGAATCAGATTCCAGATGTATTTTGAAGACTTGGGCAACAGGATTTGCTGATGGATGGAATTTCAGATGTGAGAAAAAGAGAGTAGTTGAAAATGTAGCCAGGCAAATGGGTGACAAAGAGAGACAGACATGTTCTGTATATTGATTGTGGCAGTGGTTTCATGATACATATATCAGTTGAAATTCATTGAATTGTGCACGTTAAATGGACAGTCTAATGGGCATAAAGTATATCTCAAAAGTTGATTAAAATCTTTTAAAAGAATAAAGCTAGGGCTTTTATCTTAAGTGATCAAAATAACAGAGTTGCAATTTACATAAATGCAAAAGACAAAAAGAGAAGGCTATTTTGTTGATGGGGAAATAGCAGGAGCTGAAACTCACCTTGAGCTTGAAATATATATAAGATATGAAAGCAGAGATGTTAAACAGACAGTCAGATATAAAAATCTGGGGTTCAGGAAATAAGCCAGGCTGAAAATACACATATGGAAGCCATAACACATAGATAAAGCCATAAGGCTGTGTAAGATTATTACAAGACTGAATGTCACGAACCTCATTCCATAGCTCATCAGGCACTCTATCTATCAGATCTAGGCCCTTATCTATTTCTCACTTCCATTGTATAATCATAAGGGATTTGATTTAGGTCATACCTGAATGGTCTAGTGATTTTCCCTACTTTCTTCAATTTAAGTTTGAATTTGGTAATAAGGAGTTCATGATCTGAGTCACAGTCAGCTCCTGGTCTTGTTTTTGCTGACTGTATAGAGCTTCTCCATCTTTGGCTGCAAAGAATATAATCAATCTGATTTCGGTGTTGACCATCTGGTGATGTCCATGTGTAAAGTCTTCTCTTGTGTTGTTGGAAGAGAGTGTTTGCTATGACCAGTGCATTTTCTTGGCAAAATTCTATTAGTCTTTGTCCTGCTTCGTTCCACATTCCAAGGCCAAATTTGCCTGTTACTCCAGGTGTTTCTTGACTTCCTACTTTACCATTCCAGTCCCCTATAATGAAAAGGGGTGTTAGTTCTAAAAGGTCTTGTAGGTCTTCATAAAACCGTTCAACTTCAGTTTCTTCAGCGTTACTGGTTGGGGCATAGACTTGGATAACTGTGATATTGAATAGCTTGCCTTGGAGACGAACAGAGATCATTCTGTCATTTTTGAAATTGCATCCAAGTACTGCATTTCGGACTCTCTTGTTGACCATGATGGCTACTCCATTTCTTCTGAGTGATTCCTACTCACCGTAGTACAATGAGGTTCATAACATGGTACAGGAGACAGGGATCAAGACCATCCCCATGGAAAAGGAATGCAAAATAGCAAAATGGCTCTCTGGGGAGGACTTACAAATAGCTGTGAAAAGAAGACAGGCAAAAAGCAAAAGAGAAAAGGAAAGATATAAGCATCTGAATGCAGAGTTCCAAAGAATAGCAAGGAGAGATAAGAAAGCCTTCCTCAGCGATAAATGCAAAGAAATAGAGGAAAAGAACAGAATGGGAAAGACTAGAGATCTCTTCAAGAAAATTAGAGATACCAAGGGAACATTTCATGCAAAGATGGGCTCAATAAAGGACAGAAATGGTATGGACCTAACAGAAGCAGAAGATATTAAGAAGAGGTGGCAAGAATACA
>SJYW01033525.1:447248-457537 GCA_006410735.1 Raphicerus campestris
CTCTATCTATCAGATCTAGGCCCTTAAATCTATTTCTCACTTCCACTGTATAATCATAAGGGATTTGATTTAGGTCATACCTGAATGGTCTAGTGATTTTCCCTACTTTCTTCAATTTAAGTTTGAATTTGGTAATAAGGAGTTCATGATCTGAGTCACAGTCAGCTCCTGGTCTTGTTTTTGCTGACTGTATAGAGCTTCTCCATCTTTGGCTGCAAAGAATATAATCAATCTGATTTCGGTGTTGACCATCTGGTGATGTCCATGTGTAGAGTCTTCTCTTGTGTTGTTGGAAGAGGGTGTTTGCTATGACCAGTGCATTTTCTTGGCAAAACTCTATTAGTCTTTGCCCTGCTTCATTCCACATTCCAAGGCCAAATTTGCCTGTTACTCCAGGTGTTTCTTGACTTCCTACTTTACCATTCCAGTCCCCTATAATGAAAAGGGGTGTTAGTTCTAAAAGGTCTTGTAGGTCTTCATAAAACCGTTCAACTTCAGTTTCTTCAGCGTTACTGGTTGGGGCATAGACTTGGATAACTGTGATATTGAATAGCTTGCCTTGGAGACGAACAGAGATCATTCTGTCATTTTTGAAATTGCATCCAAGTACTGCATTTCGGACTCTCTTGTTGACCATGATGGCTACTCCATTTCTTCTGAGTGATTCCTACTCACCGTAGTACAATGAGGTTCATAACATGGTACAGGAGACAGGGATCAAGACCATCCCCATGGAAAAGGAATGCAAAATAGCAAAATGGCTCTCTGGGGAGGACTTACAAATAGCTGTGAAAAGAAGACAGGCAAAAAGCAAAAGAGAAAAGGAAAGATATAAGCATCTGAATGCAGAGTTCCAAAGAATAGCAAGGAGAGATAAGAAAGCCTTCCTCAGCGATAAATGCAAAGAAATAGAGGAAAAGAACAGAATGGGAAAGACTAGAGATCTCTTCAAGAAAATTAGAGATACCAAGGGAACATTTCATGCAAAGATGGGCTCAATAAAGGACAGAAATGGTATGGACCTAACAGAAGCAGAAGATATTAAGAAGAGGTGGCAAGAATACACAAAATAACTGTACAAAAAACATCTTCAAGACCCAGATAATCATGATGATGTGATCACTCATCTAGAGCCAGACATCTTGGAATCTGAAGGCAAGTGGGCCTTAGAAAGCATCACTACGAACAAAGCTAGTGGAGGTGATGGAATTCCAGTTGAGCTGTTTCAAATTCTGAAAGATGATGCTGTGAAAGTGCTACACTCAATATGCCAAGCAAATTTGGAAAACTCAGCAGTGGCCACAGGACTGGAAAAGGTCAATTTTCATTCCAATACCAAAGAAATGCAATGCAAAAGAATGCTCAAACTACCACACAATTGCACTCGTCTCACATGCTAGTAAAATAATGCTCAAAATTCTCCAAGCCAGGCTTCAGCGATACTTGAACAGTGAACTCCCTGATGTTCAAGCTGGTTTTAGAAAAGGCAGAGGAACCAGAGATCAAATTGCCAACATCCACTGGATCATGGAAAAAGCAAGAGAGTTCCAGAAAAAAATTTATTTCTGCTTTATTGATTATGACAAATCCTTTGACTGTGTGGATCACAATAAACTTTGGAAAATTCTGAAAGAGATGGGAATACCAGACCACCTAACCTGCCTCTTGAAAAATCTGTATGCAGGTCAGGAAGCAACAGTTAGAACTGGACATGAAACAACAGACTGGTTCTTATATGCAAAGTACATCATGAGAAACGCTTGACTGGAAGAAACACAAGCTGGAATCAAGATTGCCAGGAGAAATATCAATAACCTCAGATATGCAGACAACACCACCCTTATGGCAGAAAGTGAAGAGGAGCTAAAAAGCCTCTTGATGAAAGTGAAAGAGGAGAGTGGAAAAGTTGGCTTAAAGCTCAACATTCAGAAAATGAAGATCATGGCATCTGGTCCCATCACTTCATGGGAAATAGATGGGGAAACAGTGGAAAAGTATCAGACTTTATTTTGGGGGGCTCCAAAATCACCACAGATGGTGATTGCAGCCATGAAATTGAAAGACACTTAGTCCTTGGAAGAAAAGTTATGATCAACCTAGATAATATATTCAAAAGTAGAGACATTACTTTGCCAACTAAGGTTCGTCTAGTCAAGGCTATGGTTTTTCCTGTGGTCATGTATGGATGTGAGAGTTGGACTGTGAAGAAGGCTGAGTGCCAAAGAATTGATGCTTTTGAACTGTGGTGTTGGAGAAGACTCTTGAGAGTCCCTTGGACTGCAAGGAGATCCAACCAGTCCATTCTGAAGGAGATCAACCCTGGGATTTCGTTGGAAGGAATTATGCTAAAGCTGAATCTCCAGTACTTTGGCCACCTCATGCAAAGAGTTGACTCATTGGAAAAGACTCTGATGCTGGGAGGGATTGGGGGCAGGAGGAGAAGGGGACGACTGAGGAAGAGATGGCTGGATGGCATCACGGGCTTGATGGGCGTGAGTCTGAGTGAACTCCGGGAGACAGAGATGGACAGGGAAGCCTGGTGTGCTGCGATTCATGGGGTCACAAAGAGTCGGACATGACTGAGCGACTGAACTGAAATTGAACTGAACAAGACTGAATATAGAAAGAAAATAGAAGAGAACCAAGGACCAATCCCTGAGATGCTCCAGCATTAAGAGATGGTGAAGATGAGGAGGAACAGCAAAGATCCTGAGAAGGAGCAGCAGTGACTAAGGAAGATAAGAAGTGGAGTCTGGTACCCAAGAAGGCTAGGGAAGGGAGGTTGCAGAGAGACAGGGCTAATCCTGTGGCAAACACTGCTGATAAAACAGGCTAAATGAAGACTGAGAACTGCTCATTCATGTAGGCAACCTGGAGGTCATTACTAATGGGCTGATAGTGAAGAAAGAGAAAAGAGAAATTAGAGTTAGCCCATATAGGTAATCCATTCATGGAGTTTTACTGCAAGAAATGGGGAGTGAGTGGTAAGTGAAGGAGAAAGAGGGGTCAGGAGAGAGTTTCCTTAAGATGAGAGAAATCACAGCTTGTTTTCTCACTGATGGGAATGACCCAGCAGAGAAAGAAATGTCAGTGCCTTAAAGGAGCTAGGGGGAAATTGTTAGAGCGTTTTTTTTCAAAGTAGGAGGCAATGGAATTGAGAGTTTCAGCAGAAGCGGTGGCTTGTGTCAGGAGCCCAGAGAACTCTTTAGTTATAGAAACAAGGAGGAGACTGAAGCACAATGAAGGGAAGTGAGGCCAGGGGAGCTGCTGCTACATCTTCTCTGATTGCTTCTATTTTCTCAATGAAAGAAGCAATATAATCATTGACAGTGAACATGAGTGAGAGGGACTTCCCAGGAGGCTTAGTGGTAAAGAATTTGCCTGCCAATGCAGGAGACACAGGTTCACTCCCTAGGTCAGGAGGATCCCCTGGAGAAGGAAGTAGTGACCCACTCCAATACTCTAGCCTGGAAAATCCCCTTGGACAGAGGAGCCTGATGGGCTACAGTCCATGGGGTCACAAAGAGTTGGACATGACTTAGCGACTAAGCACAAACACACATGAGTGAGAAACTGTTGGAGACTTGAGAAGAGAGAGCAAACTATGCTAACAGCCAGCTAGCAGAGGGACCGGCAAACCCCAGCCCCTTGGCCCACCTCTTTTTATATGGCCTGTGAGTTAAGAATGGCTTTTACATTTTTTCAAGTAAAATGTAAAGATAACTATAGCCTTTTAGTGAGAACAGGTGCTTGAAAGAGCTCAGGATATTTCCTCTCAGCTCTCAAAGTCTGTAATATCTACTAATGGCCTTTTAGGGAAAAACTGACTGTCCCTTCATGTAGGAGAATGAGAGTGAGAGGGTTGAGACTGTACAGCAAGACATGCCAGACAACAGGAAGGCGCTGGGCAGGAGCTTGATAGAATGTCAACCCGCAGAATCCTCACACAAGCACTGCATGTGAAATATTAATAACCCAGTTTTAGAGATACGCTAATTGGCTTTCAGGGAAGTTCAGTAATTTTCCCAAGGTCACACAAGTAGTAAGTGTGGGGATAATGACTTAATTAGCAAATATACAGCTACCTCAAATTCCTGTTTCCTTTCCACTCTATCATGTCGCATTACAGAAGACTGTGATCTCTTTCCCTTTACCTAGATTTCTTGCATCTGCAATGGTAAATTGATGCATAAAGGAAGCAGCACGTGAAGTCAATGAGCCACCTCTCAAGCTGGACAGATGTAGGGGTAGACCTCGCCCTGCTCTTGGCTTTGTGACCTTGAACAAGCTTTGTAGCATGTCCAAGTCTCTGACTTTCTCTTCTGTAAAATCAGATTAGTAATAATTGCACCACTTGAAGCTGTTGATCAGTTCAGTTCAGTTACTTAGTCGTGTCCAGCTCTTTGTGACCCCATGGACTGCAGCACACCAGGCTTCCCTGTCCATCACCAATTCCCCGAGGTTATTCAAACTCATGTCCATCAAGTCAGTGATGCCATCCAACCATCTAATCCTCTGTCTTTTCCTTCTCCTCCCACCTTCAATTTTCTCCAGCATCAGGGTCTTTTCCAATGAATCAGTTCTTTGCATCAGGTGGCCAATGTATTACAGTTTCAGCTTCAGCATCAGTCCCTTCAATGAATATTCAGGACTGATTTCCTTTACGATGGACTGGTTGGATCTCCTTGCCGTCCAAGGGACTCTAAAGTCTACTCCAACACCACAGTTCAAAAGCAACAATTCTTTGGCTTTCAGCTTTCTTTATAGTCCTACTCTCACATCTATACATGACTACTGGAAAAACCATAGCTTTGACTAGATGGACCTTTGTTAGCAAGGTAATATCTCTGCTAGTCAGCCATTTTTTAACCTGTAAAAATGATGGTTTCATATGTTTCAAACTATTACCTACCATCCAAGGATACTGTGTGGGTGAAAGTTGTTTTTGTTGTCGCTTAGTTGTTAAGTCATGTCTGACTCTTTCTGACCCTGTGGACTGTAGCCAGCCAGCCTCCTTTGTCCATAGAATTTCCTAGGCAAGAATACTGGAATGGGTTGCCATTTCTTCCTCCAGGTGATCTTCCCAACCCAGGAATCAAACTTGCGCCTCCTGTGTCTCTTGCACTGGCAGGCAGATTCTTTATCACTGAGCCACCTGGGAAGCCACTGGATTAAAGTTAATATACATCTAGCACAAAAGCGACTTAGCAGCAGCACAAAATGCCAGCATTTAAAGAGTAGCTATTCTATGGACAATAATAATAGAAGCATCCTTACACATAAAAAGGTATTTATTTAGAGAGAAGGAACTGCAAAATTATCCCAACTATGTTCACCTGGCCCAGAGGCACAGGGGGAAAAAATAAAGGGAGGAAGTCTGCAGGAATCCTAGTTGTGGTCAGTCAGCCTCAAATCACACTAACCCTAAGTCTAAAACCATCTTGATAACATTTGGCTTGGAGGAGCCCTGAAGGCCACTTGATGACCGCCTTCTAATACATGGAGGACTCATGGGGTAGACAGAGACATCTTACTCTGTTAGGCCACAGGGCATAAAAATAGGTATAGTGAGTGGAAGTTACATGGAGAGAGTTACAGGCCACTGGGCTAAAACATTTTGGTAATTAGAATTATTAACCATGGAATGAGCTGCAGTGGGAGGTAGAGAGTTCAAGGGGAGACCAGGAAAGCATTAGATCATGTATTTCTAAAGGAATCACATAATGGGCATGTTCATCCCGTAATAAACTAAAAGATCTTTGATCTTTGAGATTCTTTCCAACTCTAAAATAGTATGACTTAATACCTCATGCGAAGAGTTGACTCATTGGAAAAGACTTTGATGCTGGGAGGGATTGGGGGCAGGAGGAGAAGGGGACGACCGAGGATAAGATGGCTGAATGGCATCACAGACTCGATGGACGTGAGTCTGAGTGAATTCCGTGAGTTGGTGACGGACAGGGAGGCCTGGCGTGCTGCGATTCATGGGGTTGCAGAGAGTCGGACATGACTGAGTGACTGAACTGAACTGAATAGCCCATGACTTCTTGCTCCTTGGAAGAAAAGCTATGACAAACCTAGACGTCACGTTAAAAAGCAGAGACATCACTTTGCCAACAAAGGCCCATATAGTCAAAGTTATGGTTTTTCCAGTAGTCATGTACGTATGTGAGAGCTGGACCATAAAGAAGGCTGAGCTCCAAAGATGCTTTTTAACTGTGGTGCTGGAAAAAACTCTTGAGAGTCTCTTGGACTGTAAGGAGATTCAACCAGTCAATCCTAAAGGAAATCAACCCTGAATACTCTTTGGGAGGACTAATGCTGAAGCTGAAGCTCCAAAACTTTGGCCACCTGATGCGAAGAACTGACTCATTGGAAAAGACCCTGATGCTGGGAAAGACTGAAGGCAGGAGGAGAAGGGGACGACAGAGGATTAGATGGTTGGATGGCATCACCAACTTGATGGTCTTGGGTTTGAGCAACTTCTGGGAGATAGTAAAGGACAGGAAAGACTGGCGTGCTGCAGTCCATGGGGTCTCAAGAGTCAGACAGGACTTAGTGACTGAGAAACAACAGTGGCCCTGACTTTGGGCTAGTAATGTAAAGTCAGAACAGCTAGTTAAGTACCTAGCATAGTACCGAATGGGGCTTCCCCAGTGGCTCAGTGGTAAAGAATCTACCTGCAGTGCGGGAGACCTCAGTTCAGTCCCTGGGTTGAGAAGTTCCCCTGGAGGAGGGCATGGCAACCCACTCCAGTAATCTTGCCTGGAGAATCCCATGAACAGAGGAGCCTAGTGGGCCACAGTCCATAGGGCCACAGAATCGGACACGACTGAAGCAACTGAGCGTGCAGGCACGCGTAGTGCCCCATACAGAGCAAGCATCTAAGGAACGTTTGACCCTTTCCTCGTGATTCCTCTGTTCCTGAATGCAGGAAGTCTTATGAGGCTGTCTTATCATTCAGCAGCTGTATTCCACCTCTCCTTTATTTCATTCTGTTTGATTTATCACCTATCTGCTAATTAAGAAACAGAAGAAGGAAGAGCTGATTTTAAAGCAACAAGTTTGAGCTCAAATTTGAATCCAAATCCATTGTCATGAAACTGTAATCACATCACAGTCAGTATTTTATATTTAAACTGGCTCTTCTAAGAATAGACCACTGGGATTTTTATCACTATTAGGGAAAGAAATTGTTTTCTGAGAATAGATTGAAAATAAGCAATTGTCATTTGAAAGATATTTAGATCACTCACAGATAGATGGAATAGAATTGCTACCTACTTTAGTCTGATCAGAAAAGCCATCCGCGTCAAAGACAATATTAAAGCTGATTTCCAATAGACAAGTCACATGAGTCAACAGTGGAGAGAAAAAAACAGAAGGAGCAGCATGTGTGAACATCTTAAAGTAGGAAAGATTTGGGTGTGTTTGAAAAAAGAGTGACTTTTGATATAGTGATGGCATGGTGCAGCCTAAGTTTGGAGAGATCAGCAGAGACAGATCAGATAGGGCTACAGAGCCAACAAGATACACAAAGAGGTTGAATTTGTTACACATAAAATAAAAAGCCACTGAAGGTTTCTAAAGGAGGTTTATGTTCTGGAAGATGATTACTTTTGCCTGTCATGTGGAGATGGATTATAGAGGACCAAATGTGGAATCAGAGAGACCATCAAAGAGATATCAGCATAGTCTATGAAGGATGGGCTACAACCAAGAATCAAAAAGAGGGAGAAAAGAGACAGTCAAGACAGTTTGGAGAGTAGAGTCATTTGAAGTTACCAATGCTTTGGATCAGGTTATGGGAAAAGAAAGTCAGGATGATTCAGGTTTCTGGATTGAGTATCTATTTGTGTGCTCGGTCACTTCAGTCGTGTCTGACACTTTATGACCCTGTGGACTGTAGTCTGCCAGGCTCCTCAGTCCATGGGATTCTTCAGGCAAGAATACTGGAGTGGGTAGCCATGTTCTCCTCCAGGGGATCTTCCCAACACAGGGATTGAACCTGGGCCTTCTGCATTACATGCAGATTCTTTACTACTGAGCCACCAGGGAAGCCCCTGGATTGAGTAACTAAAGGATAATTATGCCATTTATTGGTATGGAACAGATGAGGGTGGGTGTTCACTTACAGAAAAGAAATGAGAAGGTCTATCTTAGATGTATTCATTGGAAGGACTAATGTTGAAACTGAAGCTCCAATACTTTGACCACCTGATTCAAAGAGCTGACGCATTGGAAAGACCCTGATACTCAGAAAGATTGAAGGCAAAAAGAGAAGGGAGAGGCAGAGGATGAGATGGTTAGATAACATCACCGACTCAATGGACATGAATTTGAGCAAACTCCAATAAATATTGAAGGACAGAGGAACCTGACATGCTTCCGTCCATGGGGTCACAGAGCCGGACACAACTTAGCGACTGAACAACAACAATCTTAGGTGTATATGATTTGAAGTTGTCTGTAAGACATACAGAACTGTCAGGTAAGCAAAGTTGCATATGGTGCTCAGAAAAAAAGAAATCATCTAGGCTGGAGATATAAACTTTGGAGTCTTGAGTCATAATGATTTTTAAAAACAGAGAATTAGTAGGATCACTCAGGAAGATAGAGTAAAATGAAAAAAAAAAAAAAGCATCCACAACTTAAACCAGAGGAATGCCAGTACTTCAAGGGAGGAATAGGAGCCAGCTGAGAAGAAAACTGACTAAGAAAGCCACTGCATTTGGAAAATCAGAAAACGATAGTGCAATGATAGCCAAGAGAAGAGAGTGTTTCAAGAAGGAAGTGGCCAACCCCATCACATACCCAAGGGGTGGATAAGAGGACAGAGAAGGAGACATGGCAAATGGCTGTGTGAGGACTGTCAGTGATGCTGAGACAAGAAATTTCAGTACAGTGGTGAGGCAGTGTAGAAGCCATACTGGAATATACTAAAGAAAAGTTCAGGAGGTGGAACCAATACAGTTAACCATCCTTGAGAATTTGGGTTATACAGAATAATGGAAAATGAGTAAAATCAATCTGCAAGGAGCTATGGAACCAAAGTTTGTTTGTTTCTAAGATAAAGATGGAAAGTTAGAATATAGTTACAAAACTGATCTGGTAAAGGAACTTCCCTGGAGGGGCCAGTGGCTAAGACTCCATGCTCCCAGTGCAGGGGACCTGGGTCCAGTCCCTGGTCAGGGAACTAAATCCCACATGCTGTAGCTGAAACTTCACATGCCTCCACTAAAAGTTCATATGTCACAGCTAAGACCCAGTGCAACCAAATAAATAAATGTGTTTGTATTTTGTTTTCTAAACCTGATCTGGGAAAGAATGGAAAATTTCATAAAAGTGGGAAACCAAAGTGAGGTGTTTAACAAGTCAAAGAGCAGTGGATCCAGAGGATAAAGGCAAGACCTGTAACTGGCCAAGATGAACAAAGTGCCCCCATCATGTTCAGTGCAGTTCAGTTCAGTTCAGTCACTCAGTCGTGTCCGACTCTCTGCAACCCCATGAATCACAGCACGCCAGGCCTCCCTGTCCATCATCAACTCCCAGAGTTCACTCAGACTCGCGTCCATCGAGTCCATGATGCCATCCAGCCATCTCATTCTCGGTTGTCTCCTTCTCCTCCTGCCCCCAATCCCTCCCAGCATCAAAGTCTTTTCCAATGAGTCAACTCTTCACATGAGGTGGCCAAAGTACTGGAGTTTCAGCTTTAGCATCATTTCTTCCAAAGAAATCCCAGGGTAAGGGAGGGAAAAGGTGAAGTTAGCGACTCCAGCACTCTTGCCTGGAAAATCCCATGGATGGAGGAGCCTGATGGGTCACAGTCCATGGGGTCTTGAACAGTCAGACACGACTGAGGGACTTCACTTTCACTTTTCACTTTCAGGCATTGGAGAAGGAAACGGCAACCCACTCCAGTGTTCTTGCCTGGAGAATCCCAGGGACAGGGGAGGCTGGTGGGCTGCCATCTATGTGGTCTGTCACACAGAGTTGGACATGACTGAAGCGACTTAGCAGCAGCAGCAGCACCTTATGAGGGCTGTTGTTGTTATTAGTCACTCAGTCGTGTCTGACTCTTTGCAACCCATGGACTGAAACACACCAGACTTCCTTGTCTTTCACCATCTCCTGGAGTTTGCTCAAACTCATGCCCATTGAGTAAGTGATGCCATCCAACCATCTCATCCTCTGTCTTACCCTTCTCCTCCTGTCCTCAGTCCTTCCCAGGATCAGAGTCTTTTCCAATGAGTGGGCTCTTCGCATCAGGTGACCAAAATATTAGAGCT
>SJYW01033525.1:458594-473142 GCA_006410735.1 Raphicerus campestris
TGTTGTTGTTAGTCACTCAGTCGTGTCTGACTCTTTGCAACCCATGGACTGAAACACACCAGACTTCCTTGTCTTTCACCATCTCCTGGAGTTTGCTCAAACTCATGCCCATTGAGTAAGTGATGCCATCCAACCATCTCATCCTCTGTCTTACCCTTCTCCTCCTGTCCTCAGTCTTTCACAGGATCAGAGTCTTTTCCAATGAGTGGGCTCTTCCATCAGGTGACCAAAATATTAGAGCTTCAGCTTCAGCATCAGTCCTTCCAATGAATATTCAGGGTTGATTTCCTTTAGGATTGACCGGTTTGATCTCCTTGCAATCCAAGAGACTCTCAAGAGTCTTCTCCAGCACACTAATTTGAAAGCATCAATTCTTTGGTGCTCAGCCTTTTTTTATGGTCCAACTCTCTCATCTATACATGACTACTGGACCACAGAGAATAATCAAGCAAATACAGAATGCAGTAAATCAACAGGGAAAATGACTCATCTCTTCAACAAATAAATGGCTTGTTGAAAAACAAAGAGGTGCGAGGGGAGGAAACTGTTAAACAATAATAGAAGCATAAAAGATAAACCAACCAAACTCTATTAAAAAAAAAAAAAACTTGTTTGAGTCCTGATGGAACAAATAGGACAATTTACAAATTTTGAAACAATTGAAAAACTTTCAACATGTATTGGAATAATATTCCAAATAATAATTTTGTTCAATGTGATAATACTATTGTGGGTATATCGTTTTAAAGTCTTTATGTGTTAGAAATGAGATGCGTGCATGCATGCTGTCTCTTCAGTTGTGTCCAACTCTTTGAGACACTACCAACTGTAGCCCAACAGTCTCCTCTGTCTATGGGATTCTCCAGGCAAGAATACTGGAGTCGGTTGCCAAGTCCTCCTCCATGGGATCTTCCTGACCCAGGAATCAAACGTATGTGCCTTATGTTTCTTGCATTGGCAGGCAGGTTCTTTACTACTAGCGCCACCTGAGAAGCCCCAGAAATGAGGTATTTACTAGTAAAGTTACTGTGGCCCAAGAGTGCAGAGTGGTTAAACACAGTTGGCAAAATAATGATAATCATTGCATCTGGGTGATAGTACCATCAAAGTTTATTATACTCTTCTCTCTAATTCCGGATATGCTTGCAATTTTCCATAATAAAATACTTTAAACAAAGTTGAAATGGAAAAGACAATGTGCCATTAAAATCTGAGCCTTGAGACCTGAAGCTTATGAAGTCCTTTCAGAATCTGAAATCACTTGCAATTTTATAGTACGCAAGAATGATCCAAATACCAGTGTGTACTGTTATTCTGCTGAACTGACATTCACCTGTTTGCAGTGTCTTTATAAGAATCCATAATAACTGGAGACATCCAGTAATCTGCGAAGAGCTGCTTGTCTTTACCATTTGGCAGACAATAAACAGGTTACAAGTCTCGCTAAATCATTCATCCACTTCCATCTTTAAGCAGGTGAATGACTATGATGGTGGGATTCAACTTCACAGCCAATTACACCATCTGACTCAGAGACAAAACAAGAGAAAAGGCAACATAAATAGTGGCTGTGTGCAGCCAGATGTACAAATATTTATCTAGCTACTCCACCACTGCAGAGAGTTTTAATGATGTAGTCTGATAGCATA
The DNA here is from genome assembly GCA_006410735.1 of Raphicerus campestris. NCBI lineage: Eukaryota > Metazoa > Chordata > Mammalia > Artiodactyla > Bovidae > Raphicerus > Raphicerus campestris. Next base: position 460,244 of record SJYW01033525.1, read on the forward strand.
AATTGCAGATACCAATATTGTATGTGTGTCTGAGATATGACAATGTAGCAGCCCCTCTGGGATGCTTACACCATTTAGGAGTTTCATTTCAATGAAATCCAAATGGGAGAAGCGTCCAGCTGTGAGGAATATATCGGGCTTTCTCTTCCTCTTTTCCCTCTTCTGAACACCTTTGGGACCTGGACTCATTCCAAAAGCCCTGCAGCTTCCTCACAGTGATCTATGTCCACACATGGCCCTGGTTAAACTGTACCTCTATATCACCACCACCACCATTTCCATCACCACTCACACACACACACACACACACACACACACACACACACACAGGAATTCCTGTTTCTCGCACAGGATACAATAGAAATAGATCTCAACGTATGGTGCTGAAACCTGCAGCAACACCTGGAAACTCTTGAAATTTGCAAAATTCTTGGACTCCCCCCACCCCAGACCTAGGGAAGCAGAAGCTCTGGGCTGGGGGCTAACACTCCAAGTTTTAATAAATCCTCCAGGTGCTTTCTAGGCATGGTGTAGAAAATAGAAAGTAGAGAAGAGTCATGCCTGTAAACGAAGGGTAAGCTGGGCGGTTAACACTGAAAGTCTTTTTAATCCTTAAAAATCTCAGGCTGGGAATTTCCTCGTGGGACAGTGGATAAGTCTCCACCTGCCAGTTCAGGGTATATGGGTTCGGTCCTTGGTCCTGGAGGATTCCACATGCTCTGGGGGCAGCTAAGCACAGCCCTTGCACAGCAATGAGACCCCCACTCACTGCAACCTCAGAAAGCCAGAGCACCGCAGGGAAGACAGCGCGGCCACGGATGAGTAAATAAATAAATCTAGGGCTGAGTGAGCACAAGACATTCTCATTTTACACAAGAGCAAAAATGAATAATTAAGAAATCAAAAGACACATCATCAATGTGAATTCATTAGAGAAAACCCAGAGGTGGGGTGAAAACAGGCCAGATAATCGCAAACCAGTGTTAACAAAATGAGTGCTAAATGACTGTTATTGTTTCAGCGTATCTTCCAAATTGAGGTTAATGTTTGTGTTGAATCAATTTGTCAACAAGTACCAACTGAACACCTCTGATGGCCTTTCCTTCAAAGCACAACCACCAATGGAGACACCCAGGAAGAGAGTCTTTGGGGAATTTCCTGAAGGATGTAGGAATTACATCATAATATGAGTAATGTGTATAAGAGACATTAGAGTAAACTTTAAAGGGATTATTAGAAAGTGAGAAAATTATCAGGGTGTTCTCTCCTCTGTCTCTGTCTAGCATATAGAAGAAAAAAAAAATCTATATTTTAAAAGGAACTAATATAATGGAAACAGTGTCCAAAGACATCTACTCAACATCTCAGTTCAATGTGAAGTTTTCCACCTTTTGACTTAATTCACTCTATATATATTGACAAATATATATGGAATCTAGAAAAATGGTACAGATAAGCCTGTTTAGAGGGCAGGAATAGACACAGACATAGAGAGCAGACAGGTGAACACAGTGGGGGACGGGGAGGGTGGGATGAATTGGGAGATAGGATTGACATGTATACACCACCATGTGTAAAATAGCCAGTGGGAACCTGATACACAGCACAGAGTATTCCGTTCCGTGTTCTGTGATGACCTAGATGGGTGGGATTGGGGTGCGGGGGTTAGGAGGAAATCCCAAGAGAGAACAGGACATATGTATACCTGATACACTTCGCTGTAAGTAGAAACTAACACAGCATTGTAAAGCGATTATACTCCAATAAAACATTTGTTGTTTAGTTGCTGAGTCGTGTCTGACTCTTCATGATAGCATGGACTACAGCCCACCAGGCTCCTCGGTCCAAGGGATTTCCCAGGCAAGAATACTAGAGTGGGTTGCCATTCCCTTCTCCAGGGGATATTCCAGATCCAGGGATTGAACCTGGGTCCCCTGCACTGTAGAGGAGCCACTAGGGAAGCCAAATAAAACTTTAAAATTTTTTTTTTAATGTAAAGTAAATTGTACATGAAGTAAATCCATCATGTATGGATGTGAGAGTTGGACTGTGAAGAAGGCTGAGCGCCAAAGAATTGATGCTTTTGAACTGTGGTGTTGGAGAAGACTCTTGAGAGACCCTTGGACTGCAAGGAGATCCAGCCAGTCCATTCTGAAGGAGATCAGCCCTGGGATTTCTTTGGAAGGAATGATGCTAAAGCTGAAACTCCAGTACTTTGGGCACTTCATGCGAAGAGTTGACTCATTGGAAAAGACTCTGATGCTGGGAGGGATTGGGGGCAGGAGGAGAAGGGGACGACCGAGGAAGAGATGGCTGGATGGCATCACTGACTTGATGGACGTGAGTCTGAGTGAACCCCGGGAGATGGTGATGGACAGGGAGGCCTGGCGTGCTGCGATTCATGGGGTTGCAATGAGTCGAACGACTGAGCAACTGAACTGAACTGAAATTGTTGCTAAACTTGAACTCAAAACCGATATGTCTCTTACTGAACTCTGTTTTTATTGGATCCTGCCAAGAAGCCGGTTCATGAAATCTATTTCTTCAGAAAATCTCCAGGGAGAGAATTTCTGAAATGAGGATTCTGAAGTACAAGTATGTGGGTTATGTTTCTAATTTCCCAGAATACATATGATTTCTCATAATTAAAATGCCCAGGGTTTTCCTTTGATTTTTATTAGGTTATAAAACTGGTGGGGTAATTATTCATGTTAGAAAGAATTATTTTCAGTTTTAAGCTATCACCATATTCCAAACTCTTTTCAATTTCTCTTCATCGTGGTGAGGCTGTATTTATAAATGTAGAATAAAGTCACCCAGATGATAATATTTCAAATACTCCCTGCCTTCTTTTTAATTAATAAACCCAAAAGCCATCTTTTGCAGAAATGACTGCCTTAAGCTTCAAAAAACTTTTCAGCTTAAAAGTAGCAAAGTTCAACATTTTACGGTTGGCTGTTTTATTGCAAATTTATATGGTAGTAGGAAAAATCAGAAAATTGAATCAAGAGATTCAAAAGATGTTAAAGTATGGCAGAAACCAAAACAATATTGTAAAGCAATTATCCTCCAATTAAAAATAAATGTAAATATAAATTTTTTTAAATGCTTAAGGGGACATTTTCCTCCCTCCATACCACCCTCCTTAAACATTTACAAAATGCAAAATATATATATATATATTCTTATTTTTCCTTTCTAAAATAATTTGCCTAAATTTTACTGAAGGCTTTTATTATCATTATGGCATCTAAAGAGTTAGAATTGAATGTATTTCTGTGAAATAGACAAAGACCAATAAAATAAAAACAATGAAGGGCAATTTATTCAGAACTTGGATAAGAAGTGAGTCGGCCACTGTTCCTGGCATCTTGGCAAAGATGCAAAGCCAGGCAGGGAAGTAGAAAACTTGATAGTACAAAACAGAGAGGCTTCAGGTGTGCTCTGAGTGGAGGCTGTTGGCTCAGGAAAGCTGGGAGGGCTAAATCAGCAGGGTATCTTCTGTGAGCGGTTAAGGATATATATTTGGCTTTTTCTGGTTGACCCTCAGTTGGAAGTGGGACAAAAATTTGCGAAGCTATTTTTAATCAAATTCTGGGCATTTGGGGTTGATTGTTTCAAAAATTACTGTGTAGCCTTCTAGACTGTTTCTTTTGGGGTTTTTGTTTGTCTTGCCTTTTGTTTTGTTGCTGGTTTTGTGGTTTTTTGTTTTTGGGGTGTTTTTTGGGGTTTTTTTTGGCCTTGCATTTTGTGGGATTTTTAGTTCCCTGACTAGAGACTGAACCTGAGGCTTCAGCAGTGAAGCCTGGAGTCTGACCACAGGGAATGCTCCCTAGATTGTTATTAGAAATAGTAGTCTGACTTCAAACAAGTCAGCAGTCTGACGTATGACAGGCTGGCTTCCTGGACAGTTTATTGTCAGTAAAGGGGTTGGTTTCCTGGGCAAGTTTGTTGTAGGTTGTGGGTCAGGGTTCTATTTTTGTATATAGGTCCTGACCATTGTCTGCTTCTATGTCTAGTTTCTCCTTTCCAAGTCAATTATAATTTAATGAGTAGCTGCATACTGATGTAGCTCAGATTCAGAATGGGACGCCTACCTCTGTGGAAATTTAGGCCCAGCAATCAGAGGAGGTATCGTACAATTCCCACATGTATGAGGACCTGTCCAAGTGATAATAATCTGGGATCTTTTGAGAGACAAATTGAAGTGAACCACCCCAGAACAAAGATGGGACTACAAAGAAAGGTTTGAAAAAATGTCTGGAACAGGCAGATGGTTTCCAGAAAGCAGAGGTAAGACAAATCAGCAAAGCCAGTAAGCTCTAAGACATGAGACAAGATCAGTTCAGTTCAGTTGCTCAGTCATGTCCAACTCTCTATCGCAGCACGCCAAGCCTCCCTGTCCATCACCAACTCCCAAGGTTTACTCAAACTCATGTCCACTGGGTCGGTGGTGCCATCCAACCATCTCATCCTGTCATCCCCTTTTCCTCCTGCCTTCAATAGTCCCCAGCATCAGGGTCTTTTCCAATGAGTCAGTTCTTCATATCAAGTAGCCAGAGTATTGGAGTTTCAGCCTCAGCATCAGTCCTTTCAATGAATATGCATGACTGGTTTCCTTTAGGATGGACTGGTTGGATCTCCTTGCAGTCCAAGGGACTCTCAAGAGTCTTCTCCAACACCAGAGTTCAAAAGCATCAGTTCTTCAGGCCTCAGCTTTCTTCATAGTCCAACTCCACATCCATACATGACTACTGGAAAAACCATAGCTTTGACTAGATGGACCTTTGTTGGCAAAGTAACATCTCTGCTTTTTAATATGCTGTCTAGGTTGGTCATAACTTTTCTTCCAAGGAGCAAGCGTCTTTTAATTTCATGGCTGGAAATACGAGAGGACATGCGTCCTAAAGGCTTAAAGGCTCAGAAACAGAGTCTAAAACCATTCTGCATACCTAACAANCAGAAAATTGAATCAAGAGATTCAAAAGATGTTAAAGTATGGCAGAAACCAAAACAATATTGTAAAGCAATTATCCTCCAATTAAAAATAAATGTAAATATAAATTTTTTTAAATGCTTAAGGGGACATTTTCCTCCCTCCATACCACCCTCCTTAAACATTTACAAAATGCAAAATATATATATATATATTCTTATTTTTCCTTTCTAAAATAATTTGCCTAAATTTTACTGAAGGCTTTTATTATCATTATGGCATCTAAAGAGTTAGAATTGAATGTATTTCTGTGAAATAGACAAAGACCAATCAAATAAAAACAATGAAGGGCTATTTATTCAGAACTTGGATAAGAAGTGAGTCGGCCACTGTTCCTGGCATCTTGGCAAAGATGCAAAGCCAGGCAGGGAAGTAGAAAACTTGATAGTACAAAACAGAGAGGCTTCAGGTGTGCTCTGAGTGGAGGCTGTTGGCTCAGGAAAGCTGGGAGGGCTAAATCAGCAGGGTATCTTCTGTGAGCGGTTAAGGATATATATTTGGCTTTTTCTGGTTGACCCTCAGTTGGAAGTGGGACAAAAATTTGCGAAGCTATTTTTAATCAAATTCTGGGCATTTGGGGTTGATTGTTTCAAAAATTACTGTGTAGCCTTCTAGACTGTTTCTTTTGGGGTTTTTGTTTGTCTTGCCTTTTGTTTTGTTGCTGGTTTTGTGGTTTTTTGTTTTTGGGGTGTTTTTTGGGGTTTTTTTTGGCCTTGCATTTTGTGGGATTTTTAGTTCCCTGACTAGAGACTGAACCTGAGGCTTCAGCAGTGAAGCCTGGAGTCTGACCACAGGGAATGCTCCCTAGATTGTTATTAGAAATAGTAGTCTGACTTCAAACAAGTCAGCAGTCTGACGTATGACAGGCTGGCTTCCTGGACAGTTTATTGTCAGTAAAGGGGTTGGTTTCCTGGGCAAGTTTGTTGTAGGTTGTGGGTCAGGGTTCTATTTTTGTATATAGGTCCTGACCATTGTCTGCTTCTATGTCTAGTTTCTCCTTTCCAAGTCAATTATAATTTAATGAGTAGCTGCATACTGATGTAGCTCAGATTCAGAATGGGACGCCTACCTCTGTGGAAATTTAGGCCCAGCAATCAGAGGAGGTATCGTACAATTCCCACATGTATGAGGACCTGTCCAAGTGATAATAATCTGGGATCTTTTGAGAGACAAATTGAAGTGAACCACCCCAGAACAAAGATGGGACTACAAAGAAAGGTTTGAAAAAATGTCTGGAACAGGCAGATGGTTTCCAGAAAGCAGAGGTAAGACAAATCAGCAAAGCCAGTAAGCTCTAAGACATGAGACAAGATCAGTTCAGTTCAGTTGCTCAGTCATGTCCAACTCTCTATCGCAGCACGCCAAGCCTCCCTGTCCATCACCAACTCCCAAGGTTTACTCAAACTCATGTCCACTGGGTCGGTGGTGCCATCCAACCATCTCATCCTGTCATCCCCTTTTCCTCCTGCCTTCAATCGTCCCCAGCATCAGGGTCTTTTCCAATGAGTCAGTTCTTCATATCAAGTAGCCAGAGTATTGGAGTTTCAGCCTCAGCATCAGTCCTTTCAATGAATATGCATGACTGGTTTCCTTTAGGATGGACTGGTTGGATCTCCTTGCAGTCCAAGGGACTCTCAAGAGTCTTCTCCAACACCAGAGTTCAAAAGCATCAATTCTTCAGGCCTCAGCTTTCTTCATAGTCCAACTCCACATCCATACATGACTACTGGAAAAACCATAGCTTTGACTAGATGGACCTTTGTTGGCAAAGTAACATCTCTGCTTTTTAATATGCTGTCTAGGTTGGTCATAACTTTTCTTCCAAGGAGCAAGCGTCTTTTAATTTCATGGCTGGAAATACGAGAGGACATGCGTCCTAAAGGCTTAAAGGCTCAGAAACAGAGTCTAAAACCATTCTGCATACCTAACAAAACTCATCCACTGGCAACATGGCCCAGAGGCCTGCCCATTCNGAAATGCGAGAGGACATGCGTCCTAAAGGCTTAAAGGCTCAGAAACAGAGTCTAAAACCATTCTGCATACCTAACAAAACTCATCCACTGGCAACATGGCCCAGAGGCCTGCCCATTCGGGACCCCTGTCCAATCTGATATTCAGCCTGTGTGCCCTGGTTTGACCTAGCAATTAGTCAGTTCCCCATTCCATCATGGTGCCAAGACAACTGGTCATTAAGTATGCATTTTGAATATTACCCCCACTTCAAAGTGAGAGCTAGAATGTAGCCTCAACCAATGGTTACCAAGAATAAACTATTTGGGATGTAGTTTTGTAAGTTTACTGTTTCCTTTCAATCTTGCTGTTCTTTAGTCCCTAAGTCATGTCCAACTCTGCAACCACATGGACTGCAGCATGCCGTGCTGCCTTGCCCTTCACTATGTCCCAGAGTTGGCTCAGACTCATGTCCTTTCAGTCTAGATGCCGGGTAACTTGACTCAAGCTTGATCTGAGCTCAGAAGATATGAGAAGCTGAAAGAAGGAATCAAAGAAAAGTACCCCTGCTAAGAAGAGGGTACACTTTCCTTGCTGAGTGAGGGCCATAGGAAGCCTTGAATTTTGAAATCACACACTCATGTCATCAGGTTGAAGGGCAACTCCTTGGGGTCTGTGGCCGTGGAAGGGATTATGTCAATGCTGCAACTGAAGTCATTGCAGAAGCTTCCAAAATGGAAGCCCAGGGACATCCTTGGTAGCCTAGTGGTTAAGACTCCACGCTACCACTGCAAGGGGCACAAGTTCGATCCCTTGTTGGGGAACTAAGATCTTGCATAGAAAAAAAAAGAGAAAGAAAGATGGGAGACCATTCTCTTCAGAGCAGAGCATGAAGAGGATAAAGAAGAGCATTACTTCTGAGAGTTAATTCAGCAAGAGAATTGCCAGTCCCTGCTGGATCCCATGAATGGAGGAGCCTGGTAGGCTACAGTCCATGGGGTCACAAAGAGTTAGACATGACTGAGCGACTTCACTTCACTGATAATGTGACTCGGTCAAGAAGTCACGGTGATGGACAATGCAGGGGTATTTCTGAGTGTGTGCTCAGAGCAGAGACACTGTCTTTCCCACCTCATATGTTAATTTGCCCCTGCATCCTCCCAGGTTAGCATCCACCTTAGGTTAGGAAAAAAAAAAAAAAAAGAGGGGTGGACATTTAACAAACCTTTTTTACCATTTGAATGTTTCATAATAGTTAAGTCCATTTCTATGGCAGTAAATGAGCAGATGCTATTTGGGGAAAAATATCCAAAATTAAAACATGACATGCCATAAGGATGGTAATTTTAAATCACTTCAGTCATGTCTGACTCTGTGCTACCCCACAGACAGCAGCCCACCAAGCTTCCCTGTCCCTGGGATTCTCCAGGCAAGAACATTGGAGTGGGTTGCCATTTCCTTCTCCAATGCATGAAAGTGAAAAGTAAAAGTGAAGTTGGTCAGTCGTGTGTGACTCTTAGCGACCCCATGGACTGCAGCCCACCAGGTTCTTCCATCCATGGGATTTTCCAGGCAAGACTACTGGAGTGGGGTGCCATTGCTTTCTCCAAGGATGGTAAACTGCTTACTAAAATAGCCAAATAACATAAAGGTAGTTTTAAAAGACCTTTTTTTTCAGGTCAATGTTTGAAATCCCACAAATTGTATGATTCCTGGAAATAAAACTGTATTGAGAGTAATTACTATGCTATTTTTTTCTAGTTACTTCTATTTAAGGGATATGCATTACAGAGCAAGATAGATTTGCTTATTCCTCCCCTTCTTTTATGCATTTTTAGTTTCCCCCATTTAATTTTGAGAAGGATCTGCAGAGGGCAGGCAGGTTTCCCTGGTAGCTCAGCTGGTAAATAATCCACCTGCTATGCAGGAAACCCTGGTTCAGTTCCTAGGTTGGGAAGATCCACTGGAGAAGGGATAGGCTACCCACTCCAGTATTCTTGGTCTTCCGTGGTGGCTTAGATGGTAAAAAATCTGCCCGCAATGCAGGAAATCTGAGTTCAATCCTTGGGTTGGGAAGGTCCCCTGGAGGAAGGCATGGCAACCCACTCCAGTATTCTTCCCTGGAGAATCGCCATGGATTCTGAGGAGCCTGGCAGGCTACAGTCCATGGGGTCGCAAAGAGTCAGACACCACTGAGCAACTAAGCACAGCGAATCTGCTCGGGGACGGTGTCGCAGCTGNCCAGTATTCTTCCCTGGAGAATCTCCATGGATTCTGAGGAGCCTGGCAGGCTACAGTCCATGGGGTCGCAAAGAGTCAGACACCACTGAGCGACTAAGCACAGTGAATCTGCTCGGGGACGGTGTCGCAGCTGCCATGTGGACCAGGTCCAATCCCAAGTCCACAAGCCTTTCCAATCAGAACAGCTTTTCTCTCAAGAAAAGACACCATCTCTTGGCAATATGTTCAGGGATGTTTATAGACATTTCAAAATTTCCCCTTCAGAGCCTTCCAACTTAACTCTTTTTTTTTTTTTTTTGTCAAGGCCCAATTTACTTATTTCTTCCTTTTAATTAACTTTTTTATTAGAGTGTAGTTTCTTTGCAATGTTGTGTTAGTTTCAGGCATACAGCAAAGTGAGTCGCTTTTACATATACATATAATCCACTCTTCTTAGATTTCCTTCCTATTTAGATCCCCACAGATCATGGAGTAAGGTTCTCGGTGCTAAACAGTAAGTTCTGGGTAGCTATTTGTCTTATGCACAGTATCAATAGTGTATATATGTCAATCCCAGTCTCCCAATTGATCCCATATCTGTCTCCCCCCCAACCTTGGTGTCCATAAGTTTCTTCCCTACATCTTTGTCTCTAGTTCTGCTTTGTCAGTAAGTTCGTCTATACCACTTTTCTGGATTTCACACATAAGGGATAATATGTGATATTTGTTTTTCTGTTTCTAATTTACTTCACTCTGTATGAGTGTCTCTAGGTCCATGCCTCTGCAAATGGCACTATTTCATTCGTTTTTATGGCTGAGTCATATTCCACTGTAAAAAATATATATATGAAATGCTTCACAAATTTGCTTGTCCTCCTTGTGCAGGGGTCGTGCTAATCTTCTCTGTGTCCTTCCAATTTTAGTGTTTGTTGTTGCTGTTTTATTCGCTAAGTCATGTCCATCTGTTTCATGACCACACAGACTATATACCACACCAGGCTCCTCTGTGGGCTTTCCAGGCAAGAATACTGAAGTGGGTTGCCATTTCTTTCTCCAGGGCATTGTCCTAATCCTGGGATCAAACCTGTGTCTCCTGCATTGCAGGTGGATTCTTTACTGCTGAGCCACCTGGGAAGCCCTAATTTTAGTGCAAGGGCTGCCAAAGTGAACAACCAACTGAACTCTTTAAAATGTGAATAAAGTAGATGATACAGATCCCTCATCTCGCACCCAGTGGAGTGCTGATGATAGTAATTTTGTCTCAGAATCATTGACTGAGACCTGGAGCAGAAGGCAGAGACACACCAAGCACCTCCCACTCTAAAGACAGCTGCCAGCAGCTGCAGGCGTGAACCCCTGCAGAACATGTGAATAGACTGGAGTCAACAAGCTGTACTGATCTCAGCCATTCCCTGCCCATGGAGAGGAGACAGAGGAGAGACTGCCTGTCGTGAGTCAGCAGTGAAAAAGTGAGGGCCTCAGTACTTTCCATGGAGGAAGAAAAAAGGGCAAGACTCACAGATATTGGGGTGTCCGAAACGAGAAGGGTGGGCATCTTGATCCCCAGGGGGCACAGGCTGATGGGGCAGTCGTGCTGAGCCACTCACTCTCTGAGCCTCTCTGAGCAGGGGAGAGGAGGACTCAGAGGGCAGAGAGACAGACTAGAAATGGGAAAACCAGCCCTCCCGCTACCTGGCGTTTCCATGAAATCTGAGTCTGCAGTGACTCATGGTTGACTGCAGAAGGTAGCTGGGCTAAAGCCATGCTTACTGTACTCCAAACAAGAGGTCCACGCACAGGGTGGGTGTCCCCAGGGATGGAAAAAGAATGGCAGGGTGCATCACTGGTAGTGAAAGCTGCAGTGGGATTCGAAGAACTTGAGCTAGTTAGTCTCCCTTGGAAGGAAACTTGATGGAAACAAGAGATGGAGCTCTGGGTTCATATTAAGAGGTGTGTAAAGAACTCACACATGTACCCCAAGAAGGAAGCTGCATGGGATGTCCACCCTCAGTGGGTATCTGTACTTGGTCCCTTTCAACCTAAGAAGAAATAGCCAATGGAATTATCTGGAGGTCCGGTGGTTAGGACTCTATGCTTCTGCTACAGGGCACGTGGGCTTGATGCTCGGTCAGGGAACTAAGATTCCACATGTCGTGGCACAGCCATAGATAAATAAACAAGTGTTTAAAACAGGAAGCAATAGCCAAGGGATGGCCAGTGCACACCAGGAATGGCAGATCCATCCCTTTCCATCTCCCCTCTGCAGTCAAGAAGAAAAGTGCCCAAGAAATGAGAGATAAGGAGTGAAAAAGCAGACCAAGCCTTCTTCTTCCTCTAAGACCCCTTGGAAAAGCATGGCCAGAGCCAGGAGGAGGAGAGGAGACAGATGGATCTAAAATAGATATTTTAAACTTGACCCGCCATTCTAAAATATTCATAAGTAAATAAAAAATGCATGGAACTCTTTATGAGGCAGCATTTTCCTCCCCAAATGAATAAACATTTGCAGGTAGCAAATTGCAAGAAGAGCTCTCCAGCCCTGAGGCATGTAGCCCTGAGGTCAGGGAATCACAATGATGAAGCAGGAGTATGGAAGAAATGACCCCTGCATAGGATTTCTGTTCCAGGCCACTGTTTTCTTAGACTTCAGGAAAGCTAAAGGTAAGCAGCAAAGTTTATTTCACCAAAATGTTAATGAAAGATTTGAAATATGTGAGCAACTGGATCATAAAAACAAAAAAAGAGGGGCACTGATTCCCAGCAGGCTCGCCATCACCTCCAGGATTTTGCAGAGGTGAGGCAATCACTTTAGAAGGTACCCTGAAGCCAGGCTTCAACTAGAAGAGCAAGAAGTAGGTACTTACTTGCTTTGGCTCAGAAAAGGCTGGGGAGAAAAAAAGCAGCCTGGAGAATAGATAAAGAAGACCTTGCAAGAGCAGAGAAAACTCCCTACCCTAGTAAATACATTAGAGTAGTGACTTTCAAACTCCTTGTACCAAAATCCATGATTTAAAAAAAAAAAACACATTGTGCACCATGACCCTGGCCTCGTGGGCGTGTATAACTAAGATTCGTGAAACAATGTTTACTCGCTATGTGCAATGAAAGGACACTGATCTTTTACATTCTGTTCTCTTTTTAAAATGCTGGTCATATAAATTGATTTCCAGATCCTAGTAGTCTACCAGTGGCAGTATGAACAACTCTCATTAGAGCGAGATGACTCTTAAGAGGGAATTTGGGTCACACACCATGGACAACAATTGTTTCTTCTCTCCCAAATACGATTCCCATGTCCACAGCTTCTTCTTATTTCATCAGACTGGAATCATGTATTCTTTTTAAAAATGCTCATTTTTAATTATTTGGCTGTGCCAGGTCTTAGCTGTGGCATGGGGCATGTGGGATCTAATTCACTGACCAGGGATCAAACCCGGGCCCCCTGCACTGGGAGCGCGGAGTGGTTACTGCTGAAACACCAGGAAAATCTCTGGAATCATTTACTCCTGATAACCTGCTTTCCAGATGAGTTCAAGGTTACATCTCTCTACTGGTTCTCTTATCTAACTATCTTCCATAGTTAGCTCTCCCCCTGTAGACATGGATTAGACCACTGCTGCTGCTGCTGCTGCTGCTGCTGCTGCTAAGTCGCTTCAGTCATGTCCAACTCTGTGCGCCCCCAACACTGAAAGTGGAAGTCACTCAGTCATGTCCGACTCTTTGCTACCCCATG
>SJYW01033525.1:479755-499522 GCA_006410735.1 Raphicerus campestris
AAAAAAAAAAAAAAAAAAGAATAAATAAAATAAACCCAAAACACTGAATAAAAGGATAATAGGGTCATGCATATTGATAACTACCATAAATGTAAATAGTGATACATTTATATTGTCTTCATCTTTAATTTTTGTCAGTTTGATTAATTTTTTGTCAGTTTGATTACTATGTGTTTTGTTGTATTCCTTCTTGGGTTCGTCCTGCTTAGGAGCCTCTGTGCTACCTCAGCTTGGTTGACTATTTCCTTTTCCATGTTCAGGAAGGAAGTTTTCAGCTATTATGTCTTTAGATAATTTCTCAAGTCCTTTCTGTGTCTCTTTTCCTTCTAGGACCTCTATAATGTGAATGTTCATGTTTTTAACATTGCTCCAGAGGTCTCTGAAGCTGTCTTTATTGCTTTTCATTCTTTGTCCTATGTTCTGTTTTGAGGCAGTGATTTTGTCTTCCAGGTCACAATCTGTCTTCCAGATCACTTATCCATTCTTCTGCCTCTATTGGAATTATTTTTTCTAGTATATTGTTCATCTCTGTTTGTTTGTTCTTTAGTTCTTCCAGGTCTTTGGTAAACATTTCTTGCATTTTCTCAGTCTTTGCCTCCATTCTTTTTCTGAGATCCTGGATCATCTTCATTATCATTATTCTGAATTCTTTTTCTGAAATAGCGCCTGTTTCTACTTCATTTAGTTGTTTTTCTGAGGGCTTAACTTGTTCCTTCATCTGGGACATAATACTATTTTTTTTATTAGCTTTCTGTGATTGTGGTTTTTGTTATAGAGTCTGTGAGATTATAGTTTTTGCTCCTTCTCTGTGCCCTCTGATGGATGAGGATAAGAGGTTTGTGCAGCCTTCCTAATGGGAGGGACTGGCTGTGGGGAAAAGTGGGTCTTTCTCTAATGGGCAGGGCCATGCTCAGTTCAGTTCAGTCACTCAGTCATGTCTGACTCTTTGCGACCCCATGAATCACAGCACACCAGGCCTCCCTGTTCATTACCACCTCCTGGAGTTCACTCACACTCATGTCCATTGAGTCAGTGAGTCCATCCAGCCATCTCATCCTTCGTCGTCCCTTTCTCCTCTTGCCCCAATCCCTCCCAGCATCAGAGTATTTTTCAGTGAGTCATCTCTTCACATGAGGTGGCCAGAGTACTGGAGTTTCAGCTTTAGCATCATTCCTTCCAAAGAAATCCGAGGGCTGATCTCCTTCAGAATGGAATGCTTGGATCTTCTTGTAGTCCAAGGGACTCTCAAGAGTCTTCTCCAACACCACAGTTCAAAAGCATCAATTCTTCGATGCTCAGCCTTCTTCACAGTCCAATTCTCATATCCATACATAGCCTTGACTAGACGGACCTTAGTCAGAAAAGTAATGACTCTGCTTTTGAATATGCTATCTAGGTTGGTCATAACTTTTCTTCCAAGGAGTAAGCGTCTTTTAATTTCATGGCTGCAGTCTCCATCTGCAGTAATTTTGGAGAACAAATAAATAAATAAATAAAGTCTGACACTGTTTCCACTGTTTCCCCATCTATTTCCTATGAAGTGATGGGAATGATTTCCATGATATTCGTTTTCTGAATGTTGAGCTTTAAGCCAACATTTTCACTCTCCTCTTTCACTTTCATCAGGAGGCTTTTTAGTTCCTCTTCACTTTCTACCATAAGGGGTGTGTCATCTACATATCTGAGGTTATTGATATTTCTCCCAGCCATCTTGATTCCAGCTTGTGTTTCTTCCAGTCCAGCGTTTCTCATGATGTACTCTGCATGTAAGTTAAATAAGCAGGGTAACAATATACAGCCTTGACATACTCCTTTTCCTATTTGGAACCGGTCTGTTGTTCCATGTCCAGTTCTAACTGTTGCCTCCTGACCTGCATACAGATTTCTCAAGAGGCAGGTTAGGTGGTCTGGTATTCCCATCTCTTTCAGAATTTTCCACAGTCTATTGTGATCCACTAATCCAATTGTCTGCTGATGGTTGGAGCTGTGCTCCACCCCTGTTAGTTGTTTGCCCTGAGGCTACCCAATCTTGGCGTCTACAGGCTCAATGGTAGGGCTAATGGCAACCTCCAAGAGGACTTACCCTAACAAAAGCCTGTCAGAACTGTTTCTGCCAGTGCCCCTGTCCCTGTGACAGAACCCTGCTGATCCATGTCTCCACAGGAGACCCTCAAACACTCACAGACAGTCTGGCTTAGTCTCGGTGAGGTTACTGATCCTTTCCCCTGGATCAGGGTTTTGTTTGTGCCCTCCAAGATTAGAGTCTCTGTTTCCCCTGTCCTGTGGAAGTTCGGTAGTCAAATCCCACTGGCCTCAAATAAGATTCCCTGGGGATTCTCGGTCCCTCTGCAAGATCCTCAGTCTGGAAAACCTGGTGTAGGGTCTAGAACCTTCACAACAGTGTGAGGAATTATTTGTTATTATTTTCTCTAGTTTGTGAGTCTCCCACCTGGAAGGTTTGTGATTTGATTGTGGTTGTACCCCTCCTACTGTCTTGTTGTGACTTCTCCTTTGTCCTTGGATATGGGTTTTTTTGTTGTTGTTGTTGTTGTTTGTTTGTTTGAGAAGGTGGGTTCCAGCATCCTTTGGTCAAAAGTTGTTCAACAGCTAGTTTCAATTTTGGTGTTCTTGCAGGAGAAGATGAAAATACATCTTTCTACTCTGCTGTCTTGAACCAATCTCTAATCTCTGTTTACATAATCGTAAGCAATAGTTCCTTAAGAACTTCTATCAAATATTTTTAGTTAATTTCCCAGTTGTCTAAAAAAGAATGGTCAATCACATTTTTGTTTGAGCTTTTTGAAGTTGAAGAAATTTATGACAGGGTGGTTTAACTCAAATTCAATTAACATTCTGGAGTTTCACAAAAGCAACTGGGATCGAGAAATGCAATGTTTTGACTCCTGTTCATTCTATTTTATTGTCTCCAACTGATTTTCCTCAAATAACTCACACTTTCCCTATGATAAATGCTCTTATGCTTGACTTGCAATATTGTTTATCTTTTTCCTTGCCACTCTGTTCTCACATTCTTCTAACCTAGCAAGAGGAAGCCACTTGTCAGATTCTTGAGTTCTTATCTGCTAATGCTAAGAATTGCAAGATGCTAAGAACGCTGATGGAAATAAAATGAGAGACTCTCCTAAGACTGGAAAAAAAAAAAAAAAAAAACATCCGAAAACTAGATTTAACCAGTCTCTTGATATTCACCCCATTCTGCTATCCCATTAAATGTAATGGATGCTATATTGGGAAAGGACTAACTTGAGAGAAGCTTGTTTAATATTCTGGCAGGAGGAATGTCTTGTGAACTATCTAAGTGTTGAACAAAACTTATTGGTGACAAATGTAGGTAGCTGAATTGCCTATACTCTGTGAATCTCTGTTGCTGCTTGAGGACAGTAAAGCAATTCAGGTTAACAATTGGCAGTTGAGTTTAATTCTAACATATTTCTAGATTTGATATGGTCAGTTCAGTTCAGTTCAGTTGCTCAGTCGTGTCTGACTCTGCGACCTCATGAATCGCAGCATACCAGGCCTCCCTGTCCATCACCAGCTCCCAGAGTTCACACAGATTCATGTCCATCGAGTCCGTGATGCTATCCAGCCATCTCATCCTCTGTCGTCCCCTTCTCCTCCTGCCCCTAATCCCTCCCAGCATCAGAGCCTTTTCCAATGAGTCAACTCTTTGCATAAGGTGGCCAGAGTACTGGAGTTTCAGCTTTAGCATCATTCCTTCCAAAGAAATCCCAAGGCTGATCTTCTTCAAAATAGACTGTTTGGATCTGCTTGCAAGCCAAGGGACTCTCAAGAGTCTTCTCCAACACCACAGTTCAAAAGCATCAATTCTTTGGCACTCAGCTTTCTTCACAGTCCAACTCTCGCATCCATACATGACTATTGGAAAAACCGATTAAATAAAAAGTGGTAATGTTCTATTATCAATAACCATAAATACTTGGCAGACTGGATAAATAAATTATGTACCAGGAATATGAGAAAGGCTTTATCTTTCAATTAAATAATTTGACTGATTCCTCAGATTCACAAATCATTGCTTCAGAATTATAACATAGGAAAAGAAATCATTTAAGTACTCAGACTGTTGAAAATGGGAAATTGAATCAATCCATATCTGTAAATCAATACCATATACTGAGTTATTAGATATCTGATGATGTGGCCACATCTAACAAATAAATTAAAAACCCACGTATTAAGCAATTCTTATGATCACCATCATATCAGATAAATCCCTATTAAAATTAATTTAACCAATAAAAATAGCATATCATTTATTAAACTTCATTTTAAATAATCCAGTTAATGGAGATTCAATTATAGAATCTCAATTGATCATTTCACTTTTTTGGGGGACAATTTATAAAATAGTAATGCTGAGGCTTTTAAAATCCTACATTAAATTTAAATTACTAAAAATTTTAAGATATATTCTGAAGCACTTTATTCACTTAATTTATGTTGCAGCTTTAGAAGCTTTTAAAACCAAAACTTCAGAAAGCAGTGTAATACAATTTAAATTAGTGGTGAAACAAATATTTTCCCTAAAAAGATTTCAACTTCATACTTAGAGGCTAAATTTCTTACTTAGTTACAATTAGGAAAAAAAAAAAAAAACCTCAAGTTACAAAATATGAATGAGGTGAATTATTTGTTTCCTTTTCTTTTTTTTTAATTTTATTTTTGCTTTATTCTACGTTACAATACTGTATTGGTTTTGCCATACATTGACATGAATCAGCCACAGGTGTATATGATCTCCCAATGCCAAAGCCGCCTCCCACCTCCAACCCCATATCATCTCTCTGGATCATCCCATGCACCAGCCCCAAGCATCCTGTATCCTGTATCAAGCACAGACTGGTAATTCATTCCTTACATAATAGTACTCATGTTTCAATGCCATTCTCCCAAATTATCCCACCCTTTCCCTCTCCCTCAGAGGACAGAAGNGCCTCCCACCTCCAACCCCATATCATCTCTCTGGATCATCCCATGCACCAGCCCCAAGCATCCTGTATCCTGTATCAAGCACAGACTGGTAATTCATTCCTTACATAATAGTACTCATGTTTCAATGCCATTCTCCCAAATTATCCCACCCTTTCCCTCTCCCTCAGAGGACAGAAGTCCGTTCTATACCTCTGTGTCTCTTTTGTTGTCTCATATACAGGGTCATCATTACTATCTTTCTAAATTCCATATATATGTGTCAGTATACTGTATTGGTGTTTTAATTTCTGGTTAACTTCACTCTGTATAATCGGCTCCAGTTTCATCCATCTCATTAGAACTGAGTCAAATTTNTCCCTTGAGAAGGTTCCATGGTAAAAGAATCCGCCTGCAGGGGATAAAGTCTCAATCTTTGGGTCTTGAAGATCCCCTGGAGGAGGAAATGTCAACCCATTCCAGTATTCTTACCTGGAAAATCCCATGGACAGAGGGGCCTGGTGGGATACTGTCCACGGGATCTCAAAAAGTCAGACATGACTTGCTGCTGCTGCTGCTGCTGCTAAGTCACTTCAGTCGTGGCCTACTCTGTGTGACCTCATAGACAGCAGCCCACCAGGCTCTCCCGTCCCTGGGATTCCCCAGCAAGAACACTGGAGTGGGTTGCCATTGCCTTCTCCAATGCATGAAAGTGAAAAGTTAAAGTGAAGTCGCTCAGTCATGTCTGACTCTTAGTGACCCCATGGACTGCAGCCCACTAGGCTCCTCCGTCCATGTAATTTTCCAGGCAAGAGTACTGGAGTGGGCTGCCATTGCCTTCTCCACAGACATGACTTAGCGACTGACAATTTCACTTCACTTCTATAGGGCATCTTCACAACATCTCTATAGGGCATCCCTGGTGGCTCAGCGATAAAGAGTCCGCCTACAGATGGAGGAGAAAAGACGTAGGTTCAATCCCATCAGGAAGATCCCCTGGAGAAGGAAATGGCAACCTACTCCAGTATTCTTACTCCAGCCTGGGAAATCCTATAGACGGAGGAGCCTGGTGGGATACCGTCCATGGGGTCACAAAGAGTCAGACATGACTTAGCAACTAAACAACAATAACATCTTTACAACTATGGACATATGTTGATCCAACTTTTGATACCTGCAGCAGGAAATCAGGTTAAATGTGAAAGGTCTCCTCCCTTGTCTTTTATCTTTTTAAGTATTTATGAGCACTTGCCAAACTTAACAAGAACAATGGTTAAATCAGTCGGGGCTCTCCAGAGAAACAGAGACAGGCTAATAGAATATGTGTGTGTGCACACATGTATATGCACACACACATACATGAACATGACCCGTTTCTAGAGATGGGGTGGGATCCATGTCACCCACAGTACCTGGTCTGTGAGGTGGGGAGGGAGGTGCTTCCGTGCTGGCTGGATATAGGTACCTACAGGCTAGAGAGATAACCAATAGAAGACCACCCCTGCCAGATGGCAAGAAAGTGTCAGGGCCTTTTCCCCGTGAATTCGTTTTCCTTCTGCAAAGTGAGGAGCTCAGATAATTACAGGGAGAAGAAATTAAAATAATTTGAAAACCATTCATCCTATCTACAAAATACTCATTCTCATCTATACAGTTATTTATGGTTTTCAACAGTACTTTGTGGGTCAGCACTTTGACTTGCATAACAGCAGCTCTAGGGGGCCACCTGGGGCTCTAGAGGCTTCCCAGGTGGCTCAGTGGTAAAGAATCTGCCTGCCAAAGCAGGAGACAGAGGGGACACGGGTTCAATCCCTGGGTCGGGAAGATCCCCTGGAGCAGGAAATGGCAACCCCCTCCAGTATTCTTGCCTGGAAAATCCCACAGACCAAGGGGCCTGGTGGGCTACAGTTCATGGGGTGGCCAAAGAGTCTAACACAACTTAGCAACTAAAAAGCAACAAGCGGCACCATCTAGTGGGTAATATGATCCCCGCTGGACACCTGAAGTGAACCAGGCTTCTTTGCCACCAATCAGGGTGTGTCCCTCTTGTGCTTACAGAACAGGAAACTCCCAGTCTACATGTCTGCAGGGAGAGAGATTCTCAGAGGTTCCATGAGAGGGTGCTTGGAGGCTGGGTGGTGAGAGCAGAGGAACAGGTGCAGAAAGAGAAGGAGAAGAGGTTCAAGGCAAGAAAAGGAAAGCACAGAACAAAGTGCCCGCTGCCAATAGCACCAGTGGTATTCGTTTTCACAGCTGGGTGACTAACAGAAATCGATTGTCTCGCATACCTGGAAGCTACAAGTCCATGATCAAGGTGGCAGCAGGGTTAGTTCCTTCTGAGGGGTGTAAGGAAGAGTCCACCCTTTCTGGCTTCTGCTTGCCAGCAGTCTTTGGTGCTCCTTGGCTTGTAGGCACATCAATCATCTCTGTCTTCATCTTTACATGGCGCTCTCCCTGAGTGTGAGCCTGTCTCCTCCAGAGGTCCTCGTTGCGTAACTATATCAGTCATGTTGGATTAGGATGCATTCTGCACTATTGTGTGCTTGTGTGCCTGCTGCTGCTACTGCTAAGTCACTTCAGTCGTGTAACTCTGTGCAACCCCATAGACGGCAGCCCACCAGGCTCCCCCATCCCTGGGATTCTCAAGGCAAGAACACTGGAGTGGGTTGACATCGCCTCTCCAATGCAAGAAAATGAAAAGTGAAAGTGAAGTCACTCAGTCGTGTCCAACTCTTGGCAACCCCATGGACTGCAGCCTACCAGGCTCCCCCATCCATGGGATTTTCCAGGCAAGAGTACTGGAGTGGGGTGCCATTGCCTTCTCCGGCTTGTGTGCTGAGTCATAGCCAATCTTTACGACCCCATAGACTGTAGCCCACCAGGCTTTTCTGTCCATAGGATTCTTCAGTCAAGAAGACTGCACTGGGTTGCAATTTCCTCCTCCAGGGGATCTTCTTGACTCAGGGATCAAACTTGCATCTCCTGTGTCTCCTGCATTGTAGGCATATTCTTTACCAAGCAGCCATTGAGGAAGCTCAGTTCAGCTGCCGTTCAGTTGCGTCTGACTCTTTGCGACACCATGAACCGCAGCTCACCAGGCCTCCCTGTCCATCACCAACTCCCTGAGTTTACTAAAACTCAAATCTATAGAGTCAGTGATGCCATCCAACCATCTCACCCTCTGTCATCCCCTTCTCCTTCTACCTTCAATGTTTCCCAGCATCAAGGTCTTTTCCAGTGAATCAGCTCTTCACATCAGGTAACCAAAGTATTGGAGTTTCAGCTTCAACATCAGTCCTTCCAATGAACACCCAGGACTGATCTCCTTTAGGATGGACTTATAGGATCTCCTTGCAGTCCAAGGGACTCTCAAGAGTCTTCTCCAACACCCCAGTTCAAAAGCATCAGTTCTTCAGCACTCAGCTTTCTTATAGTATAACTCACATACATACATGACCACTGGAAAAACCATAGCCTTGACTAGAGAGACCTTTGCTCAGATGCATCCTAATGGCCTCATTTTAACCTGATTACTTCTGTAAGGACTTCAACTCCAAATCAGGTCACTTTCTGAGGTACTCGGGTCTAGGTCTTCAACATCTGAATTTTGAGGAAACATATTTCAATCCATAACAAAGTGTTGAGAGCTGAGCCACTGACCACAGGTGAATATTGAGCATTTGAAATGTGGCTAGATTGAACAGAGATGAGCTGTGAATGTAAAAAAGACACCAGAGTTCAAATACACAGAGTGAAAAAAAAGAATGTAGGATACCTCTGTAATCTTTATACTGATTACCTGCTAAATACTTTTGACATATTGGGTTAAATAAACTATAACACAGAATGAAGATTAATTTCTTCTCTTTCTTTTTACATTTTTCAATCTATGTGGCATCAAGAAAATTTAAAATTGCACATGCAGTTTGCATGTGTGGCTTGTCTTAGATTTCTATTGCACAGCACTATTTTAGAACCTGAAATTCACCAGGTCCCTGATATCTGGTCACTTTGTGAGAAGATATTCTGAGCTTCTCATACAGTTCCCTGACAACAAAGGCAAAATTAAGCATTTGATTCACTTAAAATGTGACATGCAGTGGATGGTAAACATTAAACTTTATACCTGTGCAAGCTACTCTAAACGTGAAATAAGGCTTTGTCTAATCTAAGTGACAAAGGCTGTATACTGTCACCCTGCTTATTTAACTTATATGCAGAGTCCATCATGCAAAATGCCAGGCTGGATGAAGCACAAGCTGGAATTAAGGTTGCTGGGGAAAACAGCAATAACCTCAGATATGCAGATAGCACCACCTTTATGGCAAAGAAAAGCTAAGAAAGGGAAGAGGAACTAAAGAGCCTTTTAATGAAAGTGACAGAGGAGAGTAAAAAACTTGGCTTAAAACTCAACATTCAAAAAACTAAGATCATGGCATCTGGTCCCATCACTTCATGGCAGATAGATGGGGAAACAGTGGAAACAGTGACGGGCTTTATTTTCTTGGGCTCCAAAATCACTGCAGATGGTGACTGAATCCATGAAATTAAAAGATGCTTGCACCTCAGAAAGCTATGACAAGTTTAGCATATTAAAAAACAGAGATATTACTTTGCCAACAAAGTTTCATATAGTCAAAGTGATGGTTTCTCCAGTAGTCATGTATGGATGTGAGTTGGACCATAAAGAAGGCTGAGCACTGAGGAATTGATGCTTTTGAACTGTGGTGTTGGAGAAGACTCTTGAGAGGTCCTTGGACTGCAAGGAGATCCAACCAGTCAATCCTAAAGGAAATCAATCCTGAATATTCACTGGAAGGGCTGATGCTGAAACTGAAGCTCTAGTCCTTTGGCCACGTGATGCAAAAAGCTGACTCATTGGAAAAGACTGATGCTGGGAAAGATTGAAAGCAAGAGGAGAAGGGGGTAAAAGAGGATCAGATGTTTGGATGGCATCATCAACTCAATGGACATAACTTGAGCAAGTTCCAGGAGATGGGAAAGGACAGGGAAGCCTGGCATGCTGGAGTCCATGGGGTTGCAAAGAGTCAGACACAACTGAGAGACTGAACAACAAAAGTGACAAAAGATATATTTGATCAATAAGGATCACACCTGATTTTTATTACTAAGAACTCAATTTGGAACAGGCCACCCAATATCATCTTATAATAGTGGTTCCTGTTTAAGGTAATCACTTTTTCATTTACCTTGTATGAGAAAAATGAGGCTACCTAGCAAGGGTGCCTTTTATTAATGATTACCTCAGAATGGTACCAGTCATTATAAAAAAAAGATGGTTTTCCAAGTGAGTTTTTGCATGTGCTCCTTGCCGATTAATCATGGGTTCCTAGGTGGAGTCCCAACAATGCCGATGGATTTTGCTTTATGAAATGCACTGGGTTATAAATACTTTGACCTTGTTTATAAAGGGAACCGGTTGGTTCACTTAATAAAGACATTAATTTGCCGTGCAGCTTGGACTGATTGCTCATTAGCTGCTCTCTCCTGACCAAGAGCTCTGACTTAACAAATGCAGTGGCTCTGATCGTAGGCAGTGGTGTGCTGCCACCTATGGCTGGAAAGAAAAAATGATCCTGTGTGGAGTTCTGCCAAAGCCACCCTATTGAAAAGAGTTCGAGTGGGAGAAAAAAAAAGGTTGGAACAAAATGCGTTACAAAAATATACGACTTCAAGAGGGAGGGACCATATGTGTACCTTATGACAGATTCATGTTGATGTATGGCAGGAACTAAGACAATACTGTAAAGCAATTACCATTCAATTAAAAATAAATATATTTTTTGGACCTTCCTCATAGACCTTCCTCATGTTAAAATCATTGTAAAACATTGACTTCCAGCAAAATAAAGCCTCGATGAAGCAGGTCATATAATGTCACAATTGCAAAGCCTTAACCCAATTTTTCTTTGTCGAGCTGGTGCAATACTGATACATCAAACAGTGTGTGGTCTACTATAATCACTTCCCAAGTAGGACACCGTTTCTGTTTCCCAGAACTCACCTTGGGATCTCCACAAACATGACTTCAAAAGTGGATCATACGTTAAAGGCAGAAATGTAAAGCTTCGGTGCAAATCTTCCTCCTTGACCCAAGCCTTACGTATCAACTACGCACTAGACCTCGCCACACAAAAGCACACACTGTGCCTTGCACACTGCACAGTCATCACTGAAACCTTCCTCAAACCCGCTTTGATCTTTCTGAACAGTCTCACTGACTAGCAACCACATCTACTCTGTCATTCAAGAAGGAAATCTGGGAATAGTCCACGATTCTTCTGTCCATTTTTACCAATCTTCCTTCCCACCTAACAGCAGTCTCCCTTTTCCTACCTGTTTCACACATCTGGCTCCTGCTTACTTGCTTTCCAGCACTTTCTTAGTCCAGCCCACTACGATCCCTCCTCTTGACTATAGCCCTGGTCTCTTATTCATCTCCCTACCTGCTTCATGAATCTGGCTCCTACTTACTTGCTTTCCAGCACTTTCTTAGTCCAGCCCACCATGATCCCTCATCTGACCATAGCCCTGGTCTCTTATCCATCTCTTCCATTCCATTCTTCCTCTCCACAATCAGCTCTCCTCACAACAGCCAAAGCAAACTTCCTAAAACACAGGACTGGTCATATCACATCTTTCAGAAGTTTCCTGCTGTCTTTAAGATAAATTCCAGATCTCATCATGTACTTATCAGGGCCTGGACTCTTCTCAGCCCTCTCCTGGTTCATGGCGTGCCCCTCCTCCAATCTGGAATCCTCATCACAGAGGCCACAAATACAGCATTCAGTCATGCTAGACACACATTTCAGGCTTACAAACAAACCAGAGTCCTCTCGTCCCTCAGCTTTCCCAGGTGCGGTCATCTAGGCTCAGAACACTCCTCTCCAGCCCCCTTAAACAGCTTCCTGTTCACCTTCTAGAACTTCATTGGTTGGCTCCTTGCAGTCCCTCCTCAGTGTCTCTGTGTGCGTGGATGCTCAGTTGAGTCTGACTCTTTGCAACACCTATAGACAGTAGCCCGCCAGGCTCCTCTGTCCATGGGATTCTCCAGGCAAGGATACTGGAGTGGGCTGCCATTTCCTTCTCCAGGAGATCTTCCACACCCAGGGATCAAACCCGCATCTCTTACATGTCTCCTGCCTTGGCAGGTGGGTTCTTTATCACTAGCACCACGTGGGATCCCCAGTTTCTGTACCTGAGGGTAAATCTCAGGAAGGCACCTGGAATCTAGAGTCCAGATATTCTAGCATTCATTCCAGTTATATATTGCTATGTAACCACCCCCCAAACTTTGTGACATAACTATAATTTTTCTTTGTGTTCATGGAATCTGTGTGTGCCCAGTTGCTTCAGTCGAGTCTGACTCTTTGTGACCCCATGGACTGTAGCCCACCAGTTTCCTCTGTCCATGGGATTTTCCAGACAAGAATACTGGAGTGGGTTGCCATGCCCTTCTCTAGGGGATCTTCCCAACTGAGGGATCGAACCCATGTCTCTTATGATTCCTGCATTGGCAGGCGGGTTCTTTACCACTAGTGCCACCTGGGAAATCCTATGGAATCTGTGAGTCATGGACAAAGATGGTTTGTCTCTGTTCTATGGTATCTGAGATCTCAGTTGGGGAGACTCAAACAGCTGGACATGGCTTGAATGACTGGGGATTAGGGTCATCTGGAGGCTTCTTTACTGTGGCTCTGAGCCTGGATCCAGCCATTAATGGACATGCCTAACATAGGGCCTTTCTGTGTGACCTGGGCCTCCTCACAGCCTGAGGGTCTTGAATATCTGGGCTTGTTCATGGTGACCCAGGGTTCCAAAAACAAGTATTCTGGTATATTAAAAAAAAAAAAATAGGACCTGCATGGCCTTTTGAGAGCTAGGTTCAGAAGTCTCATAGAATGAGTTCTATTGGGCTTCCCTGGTAGCTCAGATGGTAAAGAATCCACCCACAATGCAGGAAACCAGGATTCGATCCCTGGATCCCACTCCAGTATTCTTGTCTGAAGAATTCCATGGACAGAGGAGCCTGGCAGGACTACACATTTCATGGGGCCACAAAGGACATGACCGAGCAATTGACAGTAACTATTGGTGAATGCAGCCACACGTCCACCCAGATTCAAGAAGAGGGGCCATGACATAGATCCCATTTGTCAGTGGAGGAGTGTCAGAGAATCTGTGGGCCTCCCTAGGACAGCCGAGTCCCTGCTGGATGGTGGAGGCCCAGAAGAGCAAGCAAGAGCAGATAATTTAAGAGTGACTCTGAGAAACCAGCTCCATAAGGGGTAGATGGAGAGATAAGTCAGACCTCAAGACTTCAATCAGGGAACAGAGAAGAAAATCTGCACACTTTAGTAGCGAATGCCTGTGTGCAACGATATATCCCAGACCTGGAAATAAAAACTAAACCTTTTAGTTAAATACTGTACAATACCTGGGGCATTAAATGGGCCAGATTCAGAAAAGACAGTCCTGCAACGTTCGCTCTTTCTTCCACCGCTTGTGATACTCTGCGATGTCTCTTCCCTACCCCCTGGTGGCAGCTCGGGCAAATCTCAAAACTGTACCATTGTTTTCTGACTCAAAGAATAGTTTTTATTTTCAGGTGTTCAAAAACTGGAAGAGAATCTATTCAAAATATACACTGCGTTTCAAAAATAGCATAGCTTCACACCAAAATCCAGTGGTCTGGCTTCTTTTGAAAAAACCTGGGGACTTCCCTGGCAGTCCAGAGGTTGAGACCACCTTTCAGTGCCCGAGGTGTGAGCTGAATCTCTAGTCGGGGAGCTGAGACCCCATGTGCCTTGTGGCCAAAAGAACAAAGCATAAAAAGGAAGCCATACAGTAATGAATTCAGTAAAGACTTTCAAAATGATTTACATTAAAAAAAAAAAAAAAAGAAAACCTGAAGATCTGGTAACAGCTGACCTGGCGCAGAGGAGCACTTGCCCCTTTTGGACGAGGTGAACGCCACAGCCCTGCTCGTCCGGTTCTGTGAATTGCCTTAACCACGTCTACTTGGTCTCCTGGATCTGGGACCCGCCCTAGAATGGACACATGGCGTCTTCTTTACTCCCTGGCTCCAGTTCCTCCTCCTTGGCCCGTTTTCAGTTTTCTCTTTACTGTTGATCCCTTTCATCCAGGGAGGCAACCAGACAGCAGCTTTCCCTTGGGGGTGGGGAGGTGCATCTCTGTGGTCCCCTCAGGGATCTCCCACAGGGACATGGGTGAGGCATCTTCCCAGCGACATCTGACAGTTATTGCTCCATCTGACACTCGCCTTCATCGTACAAACATCTCATCCCTTGTGAGGAGAAGGGGACGACAGAGGATGAGGTGGTTGGATGGCATTACTGACTCAATGGACATGCATTTGAGTAAACTCCAGGAGCTGGTGATGGACAGGGAGGCCATGCATGCTGCAGTCCATAGGGTCACAAAGAGTCAGACACAACTGAGAGACTGAATGAAGGATGAAGGCAGGTCCTTACAGGGCTTCAGCCTACTTACCTGCCATGGCACACACTTGGCAGCAAAGGGGGCCCCTCTGTGGTAAGGGGCAGGCTGCCCTGCTCTCTCTCTGCCCAGCCCATTCTCACCTGCAGCTCAGTGGGCCTTCCTAATATTAGACCTCTCCGCTGAGGAGCCGGGACCTCTCCCTTCACACAGACGGCCGGCTCCACCTGAACATTCTTAAGAGCACACATCAGGTTCTTTGTGGTCCGTGCACAGGTCAGAAAAGAACTTCCAGACACAAGACAGAATGAAAGGAGAACAGAGCTTATTAGAGCAGGAGACGCTGTGAGCAGGCCAGCTTTTCCAATGCTTAGGGAGTGTGTGTGCTAAGTCACTTTGGTTGTGTCTGACCCTTTGTGACCCTGTGAACTCCTCCGTCCATGAGATTTCCCAGGCAAGGATACTGGAGTGGGTTGCCATGCCTTCCTCCAGAGGATCTTCCAGACCCAAGGATCGAACCCACGTTTCACGTTTCTTGCATTGGCACATGGGTTCTTCACCACTAGCACCACCTAGAAGCCCATGACAAATATGGGTCATCTGCCTGTTTCAGTGTTCCTGCCTGGAGAATCCCAGGGACGGGGGAGCCTGGTGGGCTGCCGTCTATGGGGTCACACAGCATTGGACACAACCGAAGCGACTTAGCAGCAGCAGCAGCAGCAGCAGCCTGTTTTGGCAGCCAGGGAACAAAGGAATGGAGTAGGAAGCCTGTGAGTCATTTGCTGATTGGGTGGGATATGTGTAATTTTGTTATACAGGGAAGGAGAACAGGACAAATACCTTTCCTATTTGACAGGGAAGGGACGAGCTGGGGAGCGCTCAAAAATTCTGCAATGGTTTCAACACAGCGGGAAGGGTGACAAGGATCTGGTACTTTCTGTTCCTGTGTCTAAGGCCCCTCGAGCTCATCTCATACTTTTGGCTTCTGGGCCAAAAGGGTTCCACAAGAACCCTTTCTTACTTGCCTCGGAGAGCAGCCCAGGGGAAAACACACTAGTATCTCAGGTCAGATGCATCCAGCAGGGAGCAGATGTTGGCCTCCCCTTCCAGAAAAACCCCATCTGGGTGAGGTTCTCCTGGTAGGCCCCCTTTCACTTAACTGGGAGGATCAGAAACTCCCCATCCGTGCCCCACAGCAGCCTTCACTCTGTTGAATTCACCTCAAAGAATCTAGTCTCTCAATGGACCTTGAGGCTTCTCTTATCTACACTGGAGACCAGAGACTGGCCAAAATTCTCATCCGGCCTCTGCTAGTAAACCCTGGAGGTGCTTCCCAAGTGACTCTATGATAAAGAAGCTGTTTACCAGTGCAGGAGATGCAGAAGACGCAGGTTCGATGCCTGGGTCGGGATGATCCCCTGGAGGAGGAAATGGCTACCCACTCCAGTATTCTTGCCTGGGAAACTTCATGGACAGAGGAGCCTGATGGGCTATAGTCCACGGAGTTGCAAAGTGTTGGACACAACTGAGCAACTGAGCACACACATGTGTGCAGTAAGCCCTGTACAAACGTGTCTGTGCTGACATCTCTCTTTAATGTGTGGGATCAATGTCTCCCGCTGTCCTCAGCTATGAGGGTTAAGCTGAAATTCTAAGACAACAATGTCCCATGACACTCCTGTTATATGTGAGACTGTATTCTCCTTGACGTATCAACGTTAGACTCTCTATTTAGCAGTATGTAATAGAACTTTCTACAGTGATAGAAATGGTCCAAGTCTGCACTGTGCAAAGTGGCAGCCAGCAGCAACGTGCGGCTGTCGATAACATTGTTTTGATTCTTACTATAGCCATGCAAGATTGATCTGTTCTCCATTTTTCACTTTATAACTTAAGTCAAAAAATAATCTTCAAAGTATAACCAACTAAAGCTCACTTAACTTCCCTCAGTTCTTTATTCAAATGGCACCTTCTCAGATGACTTTCCTTTGCCACTTTGTACAAAGCTCCCACTCGGATCTTCTGCTTCTGTGCTTTTCTCAAGGCCTTGTTCACCTTCTAATATACTCAATGCTTTATATTTCTGCTTCTGGTCCCTTTGTCTGGACTAGAATGTAAACTCAGTGAAGATAGAGATTTTCATCTCTCTCTTTCTCTCATGGGTCCCTGGAGCCAAAACAGTATTTAGTGGTTCCTCCTGGAGCTTACTACGATTTTGTTGAAGGAACGAATGAGCTGCCTTCTAGAAGAGACAGTCCTCCTCCATGAAATCCCCAGTGTTCTGCTGAGCCCTTGTCAGGGTTTGCAAGTGAGATGGTCCAAAGCCATCTTCAGAGACTGAGAGAGGAAAGGACTGCACAGGGGCTCCCCAGGGCAATTGCGGGGAGAAGGGAAGAGGCAAGAGTCAGTGAGCTGGCGTGAGGCTGAGACCCCACGTGAGGCTGGGCAGGCTGTGAAAGTCCCCCAGGGGAGGGGGAGACCTCAAGACAGAGCTATTGCGCAGTGTTTATACTGAAGCCGTCTGTATGATAGTGAATTAAGTATATTCCCCCAAAATGCAATAAAGCCTACTCTACCTATTCAGCTCTAGTGCCAGAGGCATTTTTTTACTGAAGTACAGTTGATGTACAATATTGTATTTTATAGGTATACAATAGAGTGACACAATTTTAAAGGTTATTTATTTACAGTTATTATAAAATACTGACTATACTTCCTCTGCTGTACAATATATCCTTGTAGCTTATTTTAATATATAATAGTTTGAACCTCTTAATCCCATACCCAGGGAGTATTTTGTTTGCTTACTTACTTATCTGCTTACTTATTCATTTAGGTGAAATTAAAGGACGCTATTGACTTTAATGAATTTATCAACGTCTAAAATACAGCACAAGAAACAATAAAGTGAACTATTTGGATGGAAGAAACTGCCTAAGACAGCAAGGAGATCAAACCAGTCAATCTTAAAGGAAATCAACCCTGAATATTCATTGGAAGGACTGAGGCTGAAGCTGAAGCTCCAATACTCTGACCACCTGATGCAAATAACTGACTCATCAGAAAAGACCCTGATGCTGGGAAAGATTGAGGGCAGGAGGAGAAGGGAGCAACAGAGGATGAGATGGTTGGATGGCATCACCAACTCGATGGACGTGAATTTGAGCAAGCTCCAGGAGATGGTGAAGGACCAGGAAGCCTGGTGTGTTGCGGTCCATAGGGTCATAAAATGTTGGATGCAACTGAGCAACTGAACTGAACTGATGTACCTAAGACAGAATCACCATGAGACTCTAAGCCAATTGCACCACAAATACCCACATTCACTCTCCAGAAATCCACCCTTCCTTCCCAATTTAAGGAGAGTATTCACACACTATGTGTCGAATAGCTGACTAGGACTTTCAAAGAATATGAATGAAAGTTTGAGTCAATCTGACTCTGGTCTCAAGGGCCAGAAGACCCAGTATGGCATATGTAGAGACAGAGAAGCAACAGGAGAAATTAAATGTACTTTCCCACAGCTGTTCGGTAATGAAGTGTCAAAACCTGGCTTAAAAACTCAGCGTCTTCACTCTAGGTCCACGTTCCTTCTGTCCCCACCGTCCTCTTTCTGAAAAGACCTGGACTTTTGCCTGAGTCATTACTTAAATCTGTGCAATTCCTTTAATCCTGAAGTGCATACTTCCTTTTTAGCCTATTTAAAACACATTTGCAGCTGTCAGCTCCGCCAGACCCTAGTGTAAACAAGGCCCATCTATGAAGTGCTTGGACTAGCCAAATTCCCCTACTTCATCTTAGCAGCTTGAACTCTTTTATACATGCTCCACTCCTCATTCTTGTCAGTTTCAAACTCCATCCTTGACTCCACACCAAGCTCCCCTCCCAGGTTATACAAATTCATCTGGTGAGCCAAAACAGGGCTGTCTGAGCAGATACCCAGATTTCTAGCCATGGTACGAAGGATTTCTTGGCAGACTAAATTTACAACAGATACCTCAAATATCAGATGTTGAGCACAGTAGATGAGGTCTTCTAAAAAAAAAAAAAAAAAAAGNAGTATTTTGTTTGCTTACTTACTTATCTGCTTACTTATTCATTTAGGTGAAATTAAAGGACGCTATTGACTTTAATGAATTTATCAACGTCTAAAATACAGCACAAGAAACAATAAAGTGAACTATTTGGATGGAAGAAACTGCCTAAGACAGCAAGGAGATCAAACCAGTCAATCTTAAAGGAAATCAACCCTGAATATTCATTGGAAGGACTGAGGCTGAAGCTGAAGCTCCAATACTCTGACCACCTGATGCAAATAACTGACTCATCAGAAAAGACCCTGATGCTGGGAAAGATTGAGGGCAGGAGGAGAAGGGAGCAACAGAGGATGAGATGGTTGGATGGCATCACCAACTCGATGGACGTGAATTTGAGCAAGCTCCAGGAGATGGTGAAGGACCAGGAAGCCTGGTGTGTTGCGGTCCATAGGGTCATAAAATGTTGGATGCAACTGAGCAACTGAACTGAACTGATGTACCTAAGACAGAATCACCATGAGACTCTAAGCCAATTGCACCACAAATACCCACATTCACTCTCCAGAAATCCACCCTTCCTTCCCAATTTAAGGAGAGTATTCACACACTATGTGTCGAATAGCTGACTAGGACTTTCAAAGAATATGAATGAAAGTTTGAGTCAATCTGACTCTGGTCTCAAGGGCCAGAAGACCCAGTATGGCATATGTAGAGACAGAGAAGCAACAGGAGAAATTAAATGTACTTTCCCACAGCTGTTCGGTAATGAAGTGTCAAAACCTGGCTTAAAAACTCAGCGTCTTCACTCTAGGTCCACGTTCCTTCTGTCCCCACCGTCCTCTTTCTGAAAAGACCTGGACTTTTGCCTGAGTCATTACTTAAATCTGTGCAATTCCTTTAATCCTGAAGTGCATACTTCCTTTTTAGCCTATTTAAAACACATTTGCAGCTGTCAGCTCCGCCAGACCCTAGCGTAAACAAGGCCCATCTATGAAGTGCTTGGACTAGCCAAATTCCCCTACTTCATCTTAGCAGCTTGAACTCTTTTATACATGCTCCACTCCTCATTCTTGTCAGTTTCAAACTCCATCCTTGACTCCACACCAAGCTCCCCTCCCAGGTTATACAAATTCATCTGGTGAGCCAAAACAGGGCTGTCTGAGCAGATACCCAGATTTCTAGCCATGGTACGAAGGATTTCTTGGCAGACTAAATTTACAACAGATACCTCAAATATCAGATGTTGAGCACAGTAGATGAGGTCTTCTAAAAAAAAAAAAAAAAAAAGCAAAAAAAAAAT
>SJYW01033525.1:499619-527722 GCA_006410735.1 Raphicerus campestris
AAAAAAAAAAAAAAAAAAAAAAAAAAGCAAATAAAAATCTCAAAGAAGCCTGAAACACGATGTTAAAAAAAAATTCTTTTTTTTTTTTAAAGAAAAATTTATTTCAAAGGTGCTGGTAGTGGTCCTGTTCATTTGTTGTTATCATTTAAATCAAAGCAAACCAAACAGAAGTTTAGTGATTTCACAAAAGAAAATTCTTTGAAATTAATAGTCCAAAGCAAAAAGACTCAAAAGTTTCTGAGGTGGATCAAAGAGGTATTATTGTAGGAAGATTAAATTACAGTGAATATTTCCATATTTAATCGTGCTCTGGGTATTATTTGCAAGACTGCCTCGAAAGAGATTAATATCACACCAGAAACCTGCCTAACAAGACAGTATCTAGAAAATTATTTAGGTCCAGTCTCCTGAAAGAATGAAGTTAACTGTTTAGGAAACAGTGGCTTTCCAGACAGTGAGTAATGGAAACTAAAGGGGGAAAAGGGAAACAGTGTCCGCTGAAAAGACAGTTCTTTCTGAATGAAGGGAGGGTATGTGACAGTTTTTAAAATCCTTTCTATTGTCTTTTCATTTACACTTCTAGAACAGTGAGACTTCCCTGGTGGCCCAGCGCAGGGGACGTGGGTTCAGTCCCTGATGGGGGAACCAAGCCCGTGGACTACAACCTGAGAAAGCCCTGCCCACCACGAAAGACCCAGTGCAGCCAGAGTAAAAAACAAATCAAAAACTGAAAATAAACGTCCAAAATCTACAACAGTGTAGATAACAGAGGTGAAGGGGAGGAAAAAGAAGTGTTTGGGCTTAAGCACAAGGTAACACTTGGTTTTTAACCCTGAACCTCTAGAGGCAGAGAAGGCAGTGGGGAGGCTGCGAACGTGAGCTCATGACCTTCACTGAGGCCTGCTTCTCTCTATATCTTGCTGTTTCTCCTCTTGGAAGCTTTCCATAAGGTCACAAACAGTCCGACACGACTGAATACACACCCAGTAATAAATAGCGTAAGCTTTCCAAAGTCACCAGAGTCACTGCTGCTGCTGCTGCTGCGTCGCTTCAGTCATGTCTGACTCTGTGCGACCCAGAGACGGCAGCCCACCAGGCTCCCCCGTCCCTGGGATTCTCCAGGCAACTGGAGTTGCCATTGCCTTCTCCACCAGAGTCACTGCCTCCACATAATTCCTTCCCACATTTCCCCTTTAATCTCCTACGCTCTGGTTTCTGGGAGATCATTTGTTAACCTCTTTACCCCTTCCATCTCTGGAGAGGTGGGAGTTGATTCATGAATTTGGAAAAAATAACTGGCTATTCTCCACTTGGACATGGGCTTTCTTCCTCTTGGGATACGCATGCAGCACCTCTTGTGTTCAGCCCCACTGCACAACCATGCAGATGGAGCAGAGGCAGTACGGGCAGTGTGCTACTGCTTAGAGGAAAACCTCTCAAAATCTCTCTTCGTGGAAACCAGCAGCAGGGAAACGTTCATTTCCTCCAACAAGAAACAAACTGATGACACAAACTTGCCCCATCCTTGCCCTGACACAAACTCGCTCACACCCCAATCTCTCTCTAAGCTACATCTTCAACTACGGTTTATTGTTTCCTTTTGATTTTCCACCCACCATTCCTTCATTTTATTTCTCTACTTGCTCATCACCCAGGAACGGACTATGAAATGCTCCCCAGATACCAAATATTTGGTGGAGGCGTGGCGGGGCGGGGTGGGGCGGGTGCGGGTGGAGGGCAGTGTTTAGAGATACTGAGAAACCACAATCAGAATAGAATCGAGGGGCAAAGGACCCATGTGATCTGGATCCTCCTGGCACCATGGCATACAGTGGAGGCCAGGAGACCTTAACTTTGGTGTTGCCTGGAGGCTTGCACTGGGCCCAGTGGGTTTGCACAGTAGCTAGCACAAGTACCTTGGGTAAGAGGTTTTAAACCAGACTGTGAGCCTTTTGAATTTGGATGGTCATTGTGGCTTAT
The DNA here is from genome assembly GCA_006410735.1 of Raphicerus campestris. Classification (NCBI taxonomy): domain Eukaryota; kingdom Metazoa; phylum Chordata; class Mammalia; order Artiodactyla; family Bovidae; genus Raphicerus; species Raphicerus campestris. The sequence goes on from SJYW01033525.1 coordinate 501,600, forward strand.
ATTTTACTTGTAAAATATGACTTTCTGTGGGGACCTAACTGCCTCTGTGGGCTTCTGAAAAGGCTGAGTGGACATCTTTAAGTCACAGGTGCCAGAACTTCAGCAGAGGTGTGGGTCACCCTTCACAGGATCAACAGCACTCCTTTGGAGACTCAGAAGTGGTAATGGCTCCATGCCAAGACTCTAAAGTGACTCATAGTTAATCATGACACACACGAGTAGCATGTATTTGTGGCACTTGGTTTGAAATTGAGCCAATATCCAACCATCAGCACAGCTACATGCCCAGAACACATATCCAGTGTGCCAAAAGGCTGTGGCAGATGACGAGTACCCCGGAGAGTTTCCTTGACTCAGTTTCCCCGATACCACTCAGTGCCCACTTGCCAGATTCTACTGCCTATGGACCTAAATTCAGCTGACAGAAATAACCCTGCCCACAGAAAAAGCAAGGGAATTCCAGAAAAACATCTGCTTCTGCTTCACTGGCTATGCTAAAACCTCTGACTGTACGGATCACAATAAACCGTGGGACATTCTTAAAAGAGATAGGAATACCAGACCACCCTACCTGGCTCCTAAGACACCAGTATGCAGGTCAATAAGCAACAGTTAGAACCAGGCATGAAATAATAGGCTGGTTCAAAATTGGGAAAGAAGTACGTAAAGGCTGTATTTTGTCACCCTGTTTAACTTATACGCAGAGCACATAATGCAAAATGCTAAACTGGATGAGTCACAAGCTGGAATCAAGATTGCCAGCAGAAATATCAACAAGTTCAGATATGCAGATGATACCACTCAAGTGCAGAAAGCAAAGAGGAACTAAAGAGCCTCTTCATGAAAATGAAAGTGGAAGGTGAAAAAGCTCTCTTAAAACTCAACATTCAAAATAGTGAATATCATGGTATGTGGTCCCATTGCTTCATGGCAAACAGAAAAGGGAAAAGTGGAAAAAGTGACAGATTTTATTTTCTTGGGCTCCAAAATTACTGCAGATTGTGACTGCATCCATGAAATTAAAAGATACTTCTTGGAAGGAAAGCTATGACAAACCTAGACAGCATATTAAAAAGTAGAGACATCACTTTGCCAAAATAGGTCAGTATAGTCAAAGCTATTGTTTTTTCAGTAATTATATATGGATGTGAGAGTTGGACCATAAAGGCTGAGTGCCAAAGAATTGATGCTTTTGAACTATGGTGTTGGAGAAGACTCTTGTGGACTGCAAGGAGATCCAACCAGTCCATCCTAAAGGAAATCAGTCCTGAATATTCATTGGAAGGACTGCTACTGAAGCTGAAGCTCCAATACTCTGGCCACTTGATGCAAAGAGCCAACTCATCAGAAAAGACCCNTCTCTCTCTAAGCTACATCTTCAACTACGGTTTATTGTTTCCTTTTGATTTTCCACCCACCATTCCTTCATTTTATTTCTCTACTTGCTCATCACCCAGGAACGGACTATGAAATGCTCCCCAGATACCAAATATTTGGTGGAGGCGTGGCGGGGCGGGGTGGGGCGGGTGCGGGTGGAGGGCAGTGTTTAGAGATACTGAGAAACCACAATCAGAATAGAATCGAGGGGCAAAGGACCCATGTGATCTGGATCCTCCTGGCACCATGGCATACAGTGGAGGCCAGGAGACCTTAACTTTGGTGTTGCCTGGAGGCTTGCACTGGGCCCAGTGGGTTTGCACAGTAGCTAGCACAAGTACCTTGGGAAAGAGGTTTTAAACCAGACTGTGAGCCTTTTGAATTTGGATGGTCATTGTGGCTTATATTTTACTTGTAAAATATGACTTTCTGTGGGGACCTAACTGCCTCTGTGGGCTTCTGAAAAGGCTGAGTGGACATCTTTAAGTCACAGGTGCCAGAACTTCAGCAGAGGTGTGGGTCACCCTTCACAGGATCAACAGCACTCCTTTGGAGACTCAGAAGTGGTAATGGCTCCATGCCAAGACTCTAAAGTGACTCATAGTTAATCATGACACACACGAGTAGCATGTATTTGTGGCACTTGGTTTGAAATTGAGCCAATATCCAACCATCAGCACAGCTACATGCCCAGAACACATATCCAGTGTGCCAAAAGGCTGTGGCAGATGACGAGTACCCCGGAGAGTTTCCTTGACTCAGTTTCCCCGATACCACTCAGTGCCCACTTGCCAGATTCTACTGCCTATGGACCTAAATTCAGCTGACAGAAATAACCCTGCCCACAGAAAAAGCAAGGGAATTCCAGAAAAACATCTGCTTCTGCTTCACTGGCTATGCTAAAACCTCTGACTGTACGGATCACAATAAACCGTGGGACATTCTTAAAAGAGATAGGAATACCAGACCACCCTACCTGGCTCCTAAGACACCAGTATGCAGGTCAATAAGCAACAGTTAGAACCAGGCATGAAATAATAGGCTGGTTCAAAATTGGGAAAGAAGTACGTAAAGGCTGTATTTTGTCACCCTGTTTAACTTATACGCAGAGCACATAATGCAAAATGCTAAACTGGATGAGTCACAAGCTGGAATCAAGATTGCCAGCAGAAATATCAACAAGTTCAGATATGCAGATGATACCACTCAAGTGCAGAAAGCGAAGAGGAACTAAAGAGCCTCTTCATGAAAATGAAAGTGGAAGGTGAAAAAGCTCTCTTAAAACTCAACATTCAAAATAGTGAATATCATGGTATGTGGTCCCATTGCTTCATGGCAAACAGAAAAGGGAAAAGTGGAAAAAGTGACAGATTTTATTTTCTTGGGCTCCAAAATTACTGCAGATTGTGACTGCATCCATGAAATTAAAAGATACTTCTTGGAAGGAAAGCTATGACAAACCTAGACAGCATATTAAAAAGTAGAGACATCACTTTGCCAAAATAGGTCAGTATAGTCAAAGCTATTGTTTTTTCAGTAATTATATATGGATGTGAGAGTTGGACCATAAAGGCTGAGTGCCAAAGAATTGATGCTTTTGAACTATGGTGTTGGAGAAGACTCTTGAGACTCCTTTGGACTGCAAGGAGATCCAACCAGTCCATCCTAAAGGAAATCAGTCCTGAATATTCATTGGAAGGACTGCTACTGAAGCTGAAGCTCCAATACTCTGGCCACTTGATGCAAAGAGCCAACTCATCAGAAAAGACCCTGATGCTGGGAAAGATTGAAGGTGGGAGGAGAAGGGGATAACAGAAGATGAGATGGTTAGATAGCATCACTGACTTGATGGACATGAGTCTGAGCAAGCTCCAGGAGATGCTGAAGGATAGGGAAGCCTGATGTGCTGCAGTCTAGGGGGTTGAGAAGAGTGAGACACAACTTAGCAACTGAAAAACAGCAAAAGGACCTTAGAAAATGTGTGCAACGTGGAATAAATGAGTTTGCAGCAGCATGACTGTAGAGGTCCCGTGCAACACCAAGAGCACAACAGCCTGTGAGCAAAGCCCAGCAGCGTGAGCCCTGAGCCTGGGCAGGCAACCTCAAGGCACGACTTCCAGAGAGGACTTCACAGGGCTGCTAGGACTGGGAAGCATGTGTGCTGCTCTCCTGCTTTCTTCAAGACATCTTGGTCCCAGTGCATTACAGTGTGCTGGCAAGGTTCTAGCTTTTAACTGGCAGTGCCAGGGCAGTGTCACTGACCCTACGCTTGCCACTCAATTCCAGTCTGTATGCAGGACCGAGGATCCAACGCTGGTCCCTCAGCAATCCCACGTGGCTTGTCTGTAGGTGCCTCTGGATTAAGTCCATGTAAAGGAGAAAACGTCCCTGGGAAGGCATCTTTCTAAGGTCTAAACATTGCTTTGCAAGGGGCAGCCTACTCATTTCTGAGGCTCCAATCTGAATATGCCTGTTCACATAAGGATGTGGCCTCTAAGCCCCTAGATTGAGTTCTCCCTCAATCCACCCTGGGTGCCAGAAACCCCTCGGAAGGATAAGAGCACATGAAAGTATTATGCAACGGTGAAGTCTCTCCCCCCAAAACAGTCAATGCCTAAGGACAAAACTAAGCCTCCGCCCACCATGCAACATTATCCCCAGAGGAGACTCACAATAACTAGACCAGAAGACTTTCATCTGGATTGCTGGTAACTCTGAGCAGCTGCCCGAAGCATGATTACAAAGGCCTGGTTAGAAGTTGAATCTAACATGGTTGATTTGATTCTGCAGATAAATTTTTCAAAACTGAGGACTGAAAGAGATACCCCTTAAATAACCCTACAGCTCTAGCCGAAGACTAAAATTAAATCAGAAACAAGGTTAAAACCTGTGCTTCTTTAAACACCTGATGATTGCTGAGAACCTTCTTTTCAGGCATGATAATCAACTAATGAAAAAGACTCCTTCATACAGATGCCAGAGCCATACTGTTTATTGATCAGAAGACCAAAATTAGTAAATTCGTAAGAGAGGTGAGAAAATGGAAATGGAATGTACAAATCTAGTCGATCAGAAGCAGTTTTTGAGACTTTTATTGAACTGTCATTTTACTATCAACATCTAACATTTCTAGTTTCGCTACATTTGGGTAAGCACATTAGGAAGAAAATGTAAATTACGTACTATGAAAGTTCACCTTTAATGAAACATCATCTTGATAGGATATGGATATATAAATTTAGTGGTTTTATTGCATTGTTAGAAAATTATATTATGAAAGATACAAAAAAATCAATAGCTGTTATTTATTTTACAATCGGTACGCCATCTTTTGCCATTATGGCTTTAAATTTTCATTCTGCCCAACAGGTTTCAAAGAATGGTTTATTACACGCTTTAATAAAAGTTAAAATATTTACAAATTCAAAATAGATGTTTCATAACTGAAAAAAATTTCACCTGAGAATTCATTATAACATTGCCATTTTTTAGTTTTTTTTCTCCAAGTTGTTAATGTGGCTGAGTGTCCACATGCAACCTGTATCGTCTACTGTATCAAATATATTTGATTCCTTATTTTAAATTAGTTAAGCATTAAGCTATAGTAAATTATAAGATGTACAGATGTAGTACTTAGACTTATATCCCTGTTTCTTCTGAATATAGCAATTTAACAAATTATTTGCTACAGCTGCAGGATTCAAATAATGAGAAACACTTTAAGGTATGGTTATTTTACTGAGTTAGACCTAACAGCTTTTAAAAATCATCAAGCAGTGAGAAGGCTAACTCATAAAATAAGGAACCATAATTGTGTAAATACACCATATACNATTCAAATAATGAGAAACACTTTAAGGTATGGTTATTTTACTGAGTTAGACCTAACAGCTTTTAAAAATCATCAAGCAGTGAGAAGGCTAACTCATAAAATAAGGAACCATAATTGTGTAAATACACCATATACAAACTGAAAATCATCTTTGCAATATTCTGCATGAAGGAAAAGATATACACTGTATACACCCAATCCTGTCATTTGTCTTCGGCAACATCAAAAAAAAATCAATTTAAAACAAATTTTCTTAGAAAAAACTTCTTTAGAAGTTAACATTAAAATAGGCATAAATGTGTAATGCTATGCAATATATAAAAAACTTCCCCACTTCATGGCCAAAAGACAAAGATAAAAAAATTTTTATCTCTCTGTTCCTCTGGATTACAACTTGAAAATCATGTAGGTATGAGGTAGTGTAGTTACTTGTATTACACGCTGGTTATTAAAAGTAATGCTCTATTTTATGAAATAATACACTTGGCTGATAATTAAAGTATCATTAAAATAAACCTTAATGCTAAACTGTTTCTATGTACCCAGAAATTTAATCCAAGTGCCTTAAAAATTGTATTTAAACTCTGGAGACAGCTAGGTTTCATCATAAAATAGGAAGTAATCTCTCAAAGCAGTTATTTACAGTAGCAATTAAAGTACAAGACTGATGTTTGCACATACACAGACCGGTGCAGAAAACAGCCGAGTGCACACTGAGGTAGGGAATGAAGGAGCCCGTCGGCTTGGTAAGACTTTACACGCTGTAAACCAGAAAAGGTTTCATATTATTTTATATTTTGAATTTAAAATTACAAGTATCAAAGAAATAGCTAGATGGAAGTACACACACACACACACACACCAAGGATCACTGTTTTGTAGTTTGGGATTCATTATCATAGAATTATATTCTCCCTGACAAATTCTTGGGTATACTTATAAAAGCCTCTAGAAAATAAACAAGTCCAACTAGTTTTCTCCTACAACAGCTAAGCTGATAACAGAAATAACATACAAACCACTGAAAAGATGGTGGCAATAGCTCCCACAACACCCACCCCCATGAAAAAAGGTAACATTTGACGAATTACTCTGAAATGGGAAGCCTGGTCCCCACGTCGCCTCACAGGCCTACTGGCTTCAGACCCAGTCCTACACGTTAACTACACAAGCCCTCTGCCAGACTCATGATGCAATCTATACAAGTCAGGTGTCTAATCTCAGTGAAATAAAGTACTTTCCAATCCAAACCCTAAAAATTACTTTCCATACCCTTTCAAACTGGATTCTGCAATGTTTCTCTGAATGCAAATATTCAATGTTGCTTTCATCATTTATAGGTCCACAGCTTTCTCTAACGCACAATGGCTAAGAACCACTGCATAATGGTATGGGATAAGGGTTCAGATTATTAGAAAACTATCTTAAAACAGGATTGAATAAACACAAAGACCGATTTTAAAATGCCCAAGTCCAAAATGATGGGTGTGCCCTTACGCACTAGATTTGGGGAGGAGAGCAAGACTAAATCTGGCTTCCAAATTCAAACCCACAAATGGAACAAAATTATGTTTTTAGCCTATCTCACAAACCTGCATGGTTGTCGTAAATACATTTTGATCTATCGTAATGCTTTTTACAAAGAAACCACAGAATTTCAGAGACAGGATAGGAAATGAACTGCCACTCCTGATAAACGCAGGCCATCTTTCCCTGTGACAGCGGGTTCCCTTGTGTGAGTGGCCTTCAGCGGGCAGGCCCCCAGCCTTGTCCCGGGTGAGGACTCCAGGATTCCAGGGAGGATAAGACAAGGCTGCCATCGCAGGAGTTCATGCCACTGTATCCTGAGTTTTATTTCTCCTCCCAAAAGGACAAGAATGTGAGAAAACAGAGAGATCATGCTGGACCCAGATGTAGAAGAGACAAAGAGGAAAAGAGGGAAATGACACTTATCCACTGCTGATGCAGCCAGGACTCTCACAGTTGACACTGAGGAGGATCAGGAGCCTCTGCCAGAGGCCAGCCTCCTGCCTGGGGTTCCTGTTTCCAACATAGCCCAGGATCACAGCTGCAGGCCAACCAGTCTCCACTTTTAGCAAGAGCTGAAAGAGCAACACACCAAGGTTCAGGAGCGATGGCCTCTATGTGTTCCCACTGCAGGCCTACAGCAGTATGCCCGAGGAGGTGACACCTTACTTTTCAGTAGCATGGAACTCTGCCAGGATTACTTGGAAGAAAATTTTCTTTTAAACCAGTATGTTGTAAGAAGGCCAGATGATTAATCTTTTGCAGGCTATTTCTTTAGAGCAGGAAGTGTCTGCAGAGGTTTCAAACTGTTTATTGTTTGATATGCTACAGTTTTTCACTTTCTTATTTATTTTGAACACTGGGAAGAATCATTACTAACAGCTGTTATTCTTTAAAACTGAGGAGTTCTCAGTACCCTTGCTGGAAAATCCCATGGACAGAGGAGCCTGGTATATGCTACAGTCCATGGGGTCACAAAGAGTCAGACATGACTGAGCAACTTCACTTTCTTTCTTTCTTTCTTTCAAAACCTTACTGCATTTCCACGTGGGAATTTTCGGCATCCAAGTGGCAGATCATTTCTGCCTCTCCTGTGGAAATGAAGGAAAAGTCAAAGGCTGACGTCAAAAGGAATTCCCTTAACAGCAAAGTATGCGGGAAGACAAACCATACTGTCAAGAGACGGGTGGCCGTATCAGGCTTTTAAGACAATGTCAAAACGTCAGTAGGAAACAGCCGGAGGTGCGTTTACTCATCAGTAGTACACTTGTCGGTCATCTGTTGACAGAAGTCTGAGATGCCCCCACTCTGGCAACAGGGCTCCCTCGGCTCTGAGAGGGTGCTGGCAGCTGTCTGGGACTCCTGGCCCCGCACACCGCCCACCTCGCCGCCCTTGGTGCTGGGGTAACACGGGCTGGGCTCCCCAACAGGCAGTCCAGCCGCGGGCCTTTCAGACAGACTCAGGATCGAGGGTAATGCGAGCTCACCATCAGAAGTGCTCTTGCCTTTCTCGGAAATTAACAGGGAGAGCGGGCAGTCGGAGGCTGAGTACTTGGCAAGGATCTGTATCTGTTCTTGACTCAGAGCCGCTTCTTTACAGACTTGCTGGCAAAGCCCAGTCAGGTTCTGCTTGGTCTCACCCAGTGTGGACAAAATGTGATCCCTCTCCTTCAACAAGCTCTCCTTTTCGTTTTGCTGTAGGCGAGAAAGAGAATACGGTGAGGTGTGTTGATGAGCTCATCAACATGGCTAGGGTGTGCATTCATTCATATCCATGGCGCCTCCCCATCATGTAAGGTCATGGGGAACTTTTCCTGCCAATTCCATTCAAAAATATACTTAATACTGAGGCCCATAAACCCTCATCCCTAACAGGCCTACACATATCTTCGGGTTCAGAACTTAGGATTCTAGAGAGAAAATATAGATGCACACGTAATTCCTCCAGCAGCATCTGAAGCAGCACCCCACTCTCAGACACCTTCCCATTTCTAAATAAGACACGAAAGCATCAACAGACAAAGTAGTATACATAACGACTAGGTTCCCTGATCTAGCCTTGAGTCAGTTTTTTGGCCCAAATAGTTGCGACACACTTTCACGGTTTTCAGAGTTTTTTGGATCTGTGGACTGTAGATAAACCAGTGCGGACTCGAGATGAAATACAACCTCCACAAAAGCACAAGTGAAGTGATCATAACTCCAAAGATTCTAATAACGACTGGACATAAGCTGTGCCAGACATTGTGCTAAATGTTTCCAAACATACCATTTCAACTATGTAATTCTCACAATGTGACTGCTGATTTCAGGAATATCAAACACATTTTACAGATGGGGGTTCAGATTTTAACATGCCCAGAGTCACTGACATGTGAAGAATGGAGGGGGAGGGGAATTGTGTTTATTAATTACTATTATTGCTATTTNTGACTGCTGATTTCAGGAATATCAAACACATTTTACAGATGGGGGTTCAGATTTTAACATGCCCAGAGTCACTGACATGTGAAGAATGGAGGGGGAGGGGAATTGTGTTTATTAATTACTATTATTGCTATTTAGTTGCTAAGTCGTGTCCAACTCTTTTGCGACCCTGGGCTTTCCATAGGACTTACTAGACACACTGGAGTGGGTTGCTATTTCCTTGTCCAGGGGATCTTCCTAGCTCAGGAGCTGAACCCAAGGCTCCTGCCACATCTCTTACACTGCAGGTGGTTTCTTTACCACTGAGCCACCAGGGTTTCCCAGGTGGCGCTACTGGTCAAGAATCTGCCTAACAATGCAGGAGATGCCAACAGACTGGGGTTCAATCCCTGGGTCAGGAAATCCCTTGGAGGAGGAAATGGCAACCCACTCCAGTATTCTTGCCTGGAAAATCCCATGGGCAGAGGAGCCTGGTGGGCTACAATCTGTGCAGACACAGAGACTCGGACACGACTGAGCACAATCATTACTCCTACTNGCCACCAGGGTTTCCCAGGTGGCGCTACTGGTCAAGAATCTGCCTAACAATGCAGGAGATGCCAACAGACTGGGGTTCAACCCCTGGGTCAGGAAATCCCTTGGAGGAGGAAATGGCAACCCACTCCAGTATTCTTGCCTGGAAAATCCCATGTGCAGAGGAGCCTGGTGGGCTACAATCTGTGCAGACACAGAGACTCGGACGACTGAGCACAATCATTACTCCTATTNCAATCCCTGGGTCAGGAAATCCCTTGGAGGAGGAAATGGCAACCCACTCCAGTATTCTTGCCTGGAAAATCCCATGGGCAGAGGAGCCTGGTGGGCTACAATCTGTGCAGACACAGAGACTCGGACACGACTGAGCACAATCATTACTCCTACTGGTCCTGTTATTATTTTCACGTTAAATGACTATCCCTGTAAGAAAGCCTGCCGTGAAGCCTGCTCAGGTTTTGCCAGTCCCAGCCGCCCTGGCCGCCATGGCTGGCTGCTGCGGACAGCGTGCCTTTTTTCCTGTCACTGTACTACCTCATCCTTCCGATTCTCCCTCTGCACTGCGCCTAATCTAGTATGAGCTAGAAAACCAGACCATCAAGCTGGTTATAAGGTAAGAGTGAATAAATGTTGACAGAGGGTCAAAGATGTCTCTTGTGAAATGTATGACAAATCTCCTGGCCTTCTGTTCTTTGGCAACTTCAGGGGAGCTGGAACTGTTAAATGTTGCCAGTTAAACATTTAGACAGGTTGCTTCACAGTAGCCATCTACAATGGCCAACCTTTAAATAGATGCTCTTCTATGACAAAAATCATTAAGAGGTTAAAAAAGAAACCTGCTTTGCACAAAAGTACTGCTGTGGTTTTATATTAAAGTTTTTCTACAAAACTGCAGGTGACTCCAACTATGGGTAGTCAGGTTTTAAATATTTCAGGGCCATCTAAGACTTCGAAAAACTTTGCACTGAATAAGAAACACTGAATTTTTCTATTGCAAGGTACATACTTCTATTTACTGAAAATGAAAATGAAGTCGCTTAGTTATGTCCAACTCTTCGTGACTCCATGGACTGTATGTAGCCTCAGGCTCCTCAGTCCATGGGATTTTCCAGGCAAGAATACTGGAATGGGTTGCCATTTCCTTCTCCAGGGGATCCTTCCGAACCAGGGATCGAACCCCAGTCTGCATTGTAGGCAGACGCTTTACTGTCTGAGCCACCAGGAAAGCCCCTATTTACTGAAGCATGATGTATATCCTGAATGAACACATGATATTTCACACACACACACACACACACACACACACACAGAAGGAGCAACTCTCCAGCAGCAAGCATGCATTCTGGAGTCTAATACCTGCTATAAGAAACTAGGAATTTCTACAGAAAGGGGTGGTTCCCCATCTTGGAACAAGAGACGGCTTCCCAGGTGGCTCAGGGGTAAAGAATCCGCCTGTCAGCGCAGGAGACTTGGGTTTGATCCCTGGGTTGGGAAGATCCCTGGGAGGACAGCATGGCAACCCACTCCAGTCTTCTCGCCTGGAGAATCTCATGGACAGAGGAGCCTGGCAGGCCACAGTCCACAGGGTGGCAAAGAGTCAGACATGACTGAGCATGCACACAGACACAAGGTAAACCTATGAGACACTGTTGTAAGGGCACAGGCACACTAACGGGGTCACGTCAAAAGCACGCACCAGCTGGCTGCGGAGGCTGGCTCTCCCTGGCAAGCCTGGGGAAATACTGACATCGAGAAGACCAATGACTATTGAGTTCTAAGAAATTAAACTAGAAAAAAATTAACCCATGAGCCCACTGTGATACTAAAAGGATGTGGTCAGAGGGAGGGAAAAGAAGAGGGGAGCAAAGTTCTTTTTAAAGAGGAATACCAATAAATGTAAGTGGAATGACAGAATTGAAGGACAAAGGAGTGTTGCGGAACCAGATACTCACAAAGTGCCTAATTAACAGTCCACAGAAAACAATCACAAAGGCAAAAAACAAAACAACAAAAAAACAAATTTGGAAATGATCTGCCCCCATGTAATCAAGTGGAACAACACCCTGACACGGTGTCTCCCCGAGTGACCCAGTATGAAGGATACAATGATGAATGTTTAATCTCGATCTAAGAACACACACTTTCACAGTTCACATGAAATACAGAGAGGGAAGGAAGGAATTACATAAAACCAAGGGGAAATGATCAGAGAAACATTACAAGTGTGACATTTCATGAGAACGCTGGCCTGGACTCTTAAAAAACTTATTAAAAAATAGCAGGGTATATACTGGGCATATACCCTGAGGGAGCCCTAACTGCAAAGGATACATGTACCCCAATGTTCATCACAGCACTATTCACAATAGCTAGGACATGGAAGCAACCTAGATGTCCATCAACAGATGAATGGATAAAGCAGCTGTGGAACATATACACAATGGAATATTATGCACCATAAAAAGGAATGCATTTGATTCAGTTCTAATATATATATACACACACAGTGGAACATTACTCAGCCATACTGACATGTCCTGGAGGAGGAAACAGTGACCCACTCCAGCATTCTTGCCTGGAGAATCCCCACAAAGGACCCTGACAGGGTCTAGTCCATGGGGTCGCAAAGAGGCAGACACAAGTGAGTGAGCAAGCGATTGACATGTACCCACTGCTATGCTTAAAACTAACACAACACTGTTAATCAACTATACTCTCCTAGAAAACAAAAATTTTTCTAAATTAAAAAAAATGGGGGGAGAAGGGGGAGGATTTGCTGTAGACTGAGAGACTAAAGACAAAACTAAAAACTTCATGTGAGAATTAGCTCCTACTTTGCAAAGAAAAAATATATATAAAGTATACCTGGGGACAATAAGGGTAATTTGAATATGAATTACATAAGTTATTTAAGATTTATTAATTTTCTCAGGTATGACAAAGATATTGGTAAATATTTGATAAAGATATCAAAAAATGTCATTTTAGAAGATTTATATGTAAGTATTTAGGGGTGAAATGTCATAATGTGGTAGGTTTCAAATGATTCAGAAAAAAACACAAGAGCCATAAAGAAGGACAGGGAGTATAGTGAGATCACCCAACTGCAGGTACAAAGAATCCAAGACTGGCTGACAGGGACAGAGGGACAAAGCCCCAGAGACCAGCCAAGTGGAGCAGGGGGACACAGACCTGGCCAGAGAGACAGAGACCAGGACCCACAGAAAGAGGCAGGAAGCAAAGATGGCAAAATGTCAGTGACTGGTGAGTCCACCCAGGAAGTACATGGTTGTTTACCGCACTATCCATTTAACTTTCCTGCAAGCTTGAAATTTCTAGAATGGAGAGGAGGAAGATGATTCTCAAGAACAAATAAAAATACATAAAGCTGGCTCCCTATGAGACTCTAAGCATTTTATTCGCAAGGGCTACATCTCACTGATCTTTGATTCCCCTGGTACCCAGTACATTTAATATGGAATGAAAAGCAGATACTCGCAGAAAACATAACTACTAATTTTTTACTGAGCCCTGAACATGTGCAGGGCAGGACAAAAAGCCTTCCATCTCTGGCTGCATCTCATCCTCTCACCAGACCTGAGGGAGATACTACTCTCATCTCCTTGTTATTGATGAGGGGATTGGGTTTTAGAGAGGCAACGACCTCTCCAAAGCCACCAAAGGGCCAGGCAGAGTTTTCAGCTGTTTGACTCCAAAGCCTCCATCTGATTTCTGTGTTCTAGTGCAGCAGATTCTAGAAACTTAGTGTGCATAATAAAGACTCACACTGGAAACTTGCAGAATGCATGTTCCTGGGCCCCTCCCACAGGTCTGGGGTGGGGCTCCAGAGGGAGCATTTTGAAGGTAGACTCCTGGGTAACTCTGATGCCAATTATACGCAGGCCACATTTCAAGACACGCTGCTCAAGGGCCTCACAGAGTGGCAGCCGGGAGCCCCAGAGGGCCCACTGGAGATGGCAGTGCACGTGTGACTAGAGCAGTACTTAGACTGTGACCAGAAAAGGGTTGTTTTTAATACAATAATCTTCATGACAAAATTCAAAACAGTAAAGACAGACTGGGCTTCCCTGCTGGCTCAGACTGTCAAGAGTCTGCCTCCAATGCAGGAGATCTGGGTTCTATCCCTGGGTTGGGAAGATCCCCTGGAGAAGTGAAAGGCTACTACCCACTCCAGTATTCTTGCCTGGAGACAATCCATGGGAGTGCATACAGTCGGACATAACTGAGCGGCTAACACGTTCCCTTCACAAAGACAGATGAGATCATTTGATTCCTACACTATCGTCCTGGACAAAGGCAGTGAAACAAAACGATGTGTGAACATCTCAACCCCGAGTTCCAGAACTTTGTGAATACCATGATTTCTGATCACTTATAAGCTGATATCAATCAATGTCTGATTTCTTATAAGAGAAATTACACTTTGGCAATTTATTACTTTTCTTTAAAAAGCAAAGTTTATTTCAAGGTTACCTTTGTTTGAGACCACAAAAGTATCAGAGACACATACTTGCTAACACAAATTTCATCTAACACTGATTTCATCTTACAGGAAAGAATAAGCATAGACCTTGAGAAGAATCCTATAAAGATGACAACTTTGTAAGTCAAACATGTTAACAAGTTGAATGATTCTTGAACTTTGTTCAAGATCTTATATTTACTAGTAAAAGAAAAGTCATGATTTTGGTTTGTAAATTACAGATATTCAATTCTTACAGTAAAAGTGATACTGAATTAATACCTAACCTCTAACATACTGCTGCTAAGTCACTACAGTCGTGTCTGACTCTGTGCGACCCCACAGGTGGAAGCCCACCAGGCTCCCCCATCCCTGGGATTCTCCAGGCAAGAACACTGGAGTGGATTGCCATTTCCTTCCCCAATGCAGGAAAGGGAAAAGTGAAAGTGATGTTGCTTAGTCGTGCCTGACTCATAGTGACCCCATGGACCACAGCCCACCAGGCTCCTCTGTCCATGGGACTTTCCAGGCAAGAGTACTGGAGTGGGTTGCCACTGCCTTCTCCGTCTAACATTCTATCAAATTTTAAATAAAGATTAAAAGTCAATATCATCAATTTATTGACCAAATAAATACCCGCCTTTTTTTTTCTTCAAAGGTTACTGACAAGCTCCTACAGGACTTCTTGTTGAAAAATACAACTCAGTTTACTAAATTCAAATTACATTTCCCTTTGGCTTTCCCAGCATATAAAGACCACCTGAAGCATGCTTAAAAGACATTTACTCCTTGGAAGAAAAGCTACAAACTTAGACAGTGTATTAAAAAGCAGAGACATTACTTTGCTGACAAAGGTCCGTCTAGTCAAAGCTACAGTTTTTCCAGTAGTTATGTATGGATGTGAGAGTTGGACAATAAAGACAGCTGAGTGCCAAAGAATTTATGCTTTTGAACTGTGGTGTGGAGAAGACTCTTGAAAGTTCCTTGGACTGCAAGGAGATCAAACCAGTCAGTCCTAAAGGAAATCAACCCTGAATATTCACTGGAAGCACTGATATTTAAGCTGAAGCTCTAATACTCGGGCTACCTGATGTGAAGAATTGACTCATTGGAAAAGACCTTGATGCTGGGGAAAGACTGAAGGTGGGAGAAGGGGACGACAGAGGATGAGGTGGCTGGCTGGCATCACTGAGTCAATGGACATGAGTTGGAGCAAGCTCTGGGAGTTGGTGATGGACAGGGAAGCCTGGAGTGCTGCAGTCCATGAATCGGAAAAAGAGCCGGACAAGANACAGAGGATGAGGTGGCTGGCTGGCATCACTGAGTCAATGGACATGAGTTGGAGCAAGCTGTGGGAGTTGGTGATGGACAGGGAAGCCTGGAGTGCTGCAGTCCATGAATCGGAAAAAGAGCCAGACAAGAGTGAGCGCCTGAACTGAACCGAAGCATGCCTCACACATGGTTTTTACCTCACTGACCTACCTTAAAAATACTATTTGCCAATCATTATTCGTTTTGTAATCAAAATACTTTTTTTACGTGCTGATCCATCCACAGTCTATTAGGCTATTACTCTTAGAAGCAACTACAAAAATTTCCTAAGAACCATGGGAAAACCAAATATTCCCTTCTACTGAAAATTAACCAAGAGTTATTCCACCGACGACATGAAAGGAATCTTTCTATAATGAGAGAGGCAATATAAACAGTGAGGTCCAAACCCAGAGTCTACAGCATAGACAGAGACAGAGACATTAGGAAAGGAACAATCAAGGGAGAGAAAACTGAAAATTGATAAATAATAGTACAGCAATAAGAAGAAGAAAGTAATATTTATGGAGTACTATGTACCAGGCATTTTTCTAAAGACTTAGATGTATTAGCTCATTTAATCTTCATAAACTGGAGAAGGAAATGCAACCCACTCNAGACAGAGACATTAGGAAAGGAACAATCAAGGGAGAGAAAACTGAAAATTGATAAATAATAGCACAGCAATAATAAGAAGAAAGTAATATTTATGGAGTACTATGTACCAGGCATTTTTCTAAAGACTTAGATGTATTAGCTCATTTAATCTTCATAAACTGGAGAAGGAAATGCAACCCACTCCAGTATTCTTGCCTGGAAAATCCCACAGATGGAGGAGCCCGGCACAGTCCATGGGGTTGCAAAGAGTCGGACACAACTGAGACACTTCACTTCACTTCCAGTATTTCTGCCTAGGAAATGCTATGGGCAGAGAAGCCTAGCAGGCTACATATAGTCCACGGGGGTCACAAAAGAGTTGGACACAACTTAGGGACTAAACAACAATAATCTTCATAAATGAATACTCATNATGCAACCCACTCCAGTATTCTTGCCTGGAAAATCCCACAGATGGAGGAGCCCGGCACAGTCCATGGGGTTGCAAAGAGTAGGACACAACTGAGACACTTCACTTCACTTCCAGTATTTCTGCCTAGGAAATGCTATGGCAGAGAAGCCTAGCAGGCTACATATAGTCCATGGGGGTCACAAAAGAGTTGGACACAACTTAGGGACTAAACAACAATAATCTTCATAAGTGAATACTCATTTCTGTAAAGTAATAACTGGTATTATCCCATCTTACAGAGAAGAAACCTGAGGGATAAAGGTATTACATAGCCTGCCCAGAGTTACACGGGCTTTCCTGGTGGCTTAGACAGTAAAGAATCTACGTGCAGTGCAGGAGCTGCAGGAGATGTGTGCTCGCCGCCCTCTAGGTGGGGAACAGCCCGGGGAGCAGGACATGGCAACCCACACTGGTATTCTTGCCTAGAGCATGCCATGGAGAGAGGAACCTGGTGGGCTACATTCTGGGGCGTCGAAAGGAGTCAGACACAACTTAGTGACACCGTGCACACACGGAAAACGGAACATTCAATGAATGTTTTTACCGCATCTAGACACTGTCTCAGGGTTTTAGCTTGTACTATCAGTTATCTTTCTTCACAACGCTTCCTTCTATTAGTACCAACCACTACTGTACAAAGAAACATTGGTGAAAATTAATCCATTTTTTAGTTAATTTCTGTTTTGATGCTGGAATAAAAAATAAGATGTAACAAAGTAGGCATTCTTATCCCTGAGGATCTCATTAGGTATTAAAATTTTCTATTTATATTAGCACATGAATTTTTCCCTTAGATGAAAGATTCAAGTTAGCTGGTTCACTTTGCTATCAATGAAAACAAGTTATGGTTCATTAAAACCAACAACTGAAACATTAGCATTTATAGACACCAAGCACAACACAAAGTGATTAAAGTGTTTTATCATTTCTTTCATTTTTACTCAACCACCAGAATTAGATAGTGAAATTATCTTCAATCTATAAATCATTTTTTACAAAGACACACAGAAATAGTTCCACTTATATATGACAGTACCACACTATATACATAAAACACTTGCTTAGGTAAAATTATGAAAATCCTCATTGTTTTTTATCTGCTTATCTTTCTGAAAATGTCACATATTTTTTTTAATATTAATTGGCAAATTTTAAAAAAACTGAACATTATATCTGACGTAGGAATTGAAACAGCTATTTCCTATAAAAAAGACAGAATGAACTGTTGGAATTAGAATAAAAAGAAACTTCTAGACTCACCAGCTTCTCAATTTCTGATTCAAGATTCTGTATACAGTCAAGTTTCCTCTTGCGACAGCGCTGTGCAGCAATTCTGTTTTTACTTCTTCTCCGAATATCATGGATGCAGTCCAGCTGTTCTGGAGTCAGTTTGTGCATTTTCAACAAAGATTGAAAATCATTTCGAGAGAGTGAAATTATTCGTTGTGCATTAAATGGCAATTTTACCTAGAAGGTGAAATAAACATTAGCAATAATTGCTGCATTTTTTGGTTTTACTTAAAACTAGGAAGTGGAAAATACACATCTATGTTTTCCAGGGAACTTTAGACTTAAAAAAAAACCCTCTATCCTCAATCTCTATACACTTCTTTTTTTTTCTTCATTATTTCTGTTCTATTTTTGAGAGGGATTAGAAGAGAAATTGTGAAGCAGATTTTTTTTTGCAAATCAAACATCATAAGCACAAATATTAATATACTTACAATGAGAAAATAGAATTTAAATTATTTTACTAGGGCATGTCAATACCCCATAGAGATCTTTAAGGCATTTTCTAAAGTGTTTTAAATGTATTTCTACCCAAACCAAAGAAATTCTGTTTTGTTCTTTGACTTCTATTACTGTGTAGCACTGACTTAATATTATGTATAACAACACCAATAATTTCTAAGGCATTTCTTAAAATTTATTTTTCTGTCAGAAAAATGGCACATAATTCATTTTACTTGCCAATGCAGAAATGGTTAGAAAAACCTTATAAATATTTTACTGTCATTTTCAACATATTTAAATTTCAAATAATAATAATATAATCTTTAATAAAATAGTACTTTGGAAAGTTTAATTATCAAAAAGAAATGAAACATTTGTTAAGTTTCTCTGGCTACCTACTTAGTCTTTCAAGCTTACAGAAATTAGTTACATAAAATATTCCAAAATTTCTTAAATGTTTCATTTAAACACTTTGTCATAGTTTCAAGCACTGCATTTACAAATGTCATACAAAAATCGATATATATAACTTCATGCTTACATATTACTTCTTAAATTAAATAATGAAAGACCTCCTTCCAAAGCCAAGGGGGGAAGAAAACTTCTTCATTGTTTGTGATGATAAAGAACTAACAAGCCTTTATTATTACTGCAACTATATATAGTCAAGTTTTATAAAAAAGCATCTATCAAATACAAACATTTATACACAAAGTACACAGATCAAGATTAGTGTGATTAATAACATACTGGTTACATGTAGTTCATGCTAAATTATTAAAGACATCCTTTAAATTAATAGATGAAATGACTAAGGAAAAATAAGAAAAAAATTTACAGCTATGAGAAACTAGTATAAAGAAAACTTTGGACCGGAAGCCACATTCCTGCAACTGGTCATCGCTAAGTCATTGCTAAGTGACTAAGTCCCACGTCTAGACGTCTTTGTGGCAGTGAATAAGACTGAATATATGTTGTATTTAACCAGGAGTTAATCATCANAATCATTTTTTACAAAGACACACAGAAATAGTTCCACTTATATATGACAGTACCACACTATATACATAAAACACTTGCTTAGGTAAAATTATGAAAATCCTCATTGTTTTTTATCTGCTTATCTTTCTGAAAATGTCACATATTTTTTTTAATATTAATTGGCAAATTTTAAAAAAACTGAACATTATATCTGACGTAGGAATTGAAACAGCTATTTCCTATAAAAAAGACAGAATGAACTGTTGGAATTAGAATAAAAAGAAACTTCTAGACTCACCAGCTTCTCAATTTCTGATTCAAGATTCTGTATACAGTCAAGTTTCCTCTTGCGACAGCGCTGTGCAGCAATTCTGTTTTTACTTCTTCTCCGAATATCATGGATGCAGTCCAGCTGTTCTGGAGTCAGTTTGTGCATTTTCAACAAAGATTGAAAATCATTTCGAGAGAGTGAAATTATTCGTTGTGCATTAAATGGCAATTTTACCTAGAAGGTGAAATAAACATTAGCAATAATTGCTGCATTTTTTGGTTTTACTTAAAACTAGGAAGTGGAAAATACACATCTATGTTTTCCAGGGAACTTTAGACTTAAAAAAAAACCCTCTATCCTCAATCTCTATACACTTCTTTTTTTTTCTTCATTATTTCTGTTCTATTTTTGAGAGGGATTAGAAGAGAAATTGTGAAGCAGATTTTTTTTTGCAAATCAAACATCATAAGCACAAATATTAATATACTTACAATGAGAAAATAGAATTTAAATTATTTTACTAGGGCATGTCAATACCCCATAGAGATCTTTAAGGCATTTTCTAAAGTGTTTTAAATGTATTTCTACCCAAACCAAAGAAATTCTGTTTTGTTCTTTGACTTCTATTACTGTGTAGCACTGACTTAATATTATGTATAACAACACCAATAATTTCTAAGGCATTTCTTAAAATTTATTTTTCTGTCAGAAAAATGGCACATAATTCATTTTACTTGCCAATGCAGAAATGGTTAGAAAAACCTTATAAATATTTTACTGTCATTTTCAACATATTTAAATTTCAAATAATAATAATATAATCTTTAATAAAATAGTACTTTGGAAAGTTTAATTATCAAAAAGAAATGAAACATTTGTTAAGTTTCTCTGGCTACCTACTTAGTCTTTCAAGCTTACAGAAATTAGTTACATAAAATATTCCAAAATTTCTTAAATGTTTCATTTAAACACTTTGTCATAGTTTCAAGCACTGCATTTACAAATGTCATACAAAAATCGATATATATAACTTCATGCTTACATATTACTTCTTAAATTAAATAATGAAAGACCTCCTTCCAAAGCCAAGGGGGGAAGAAAACTTCTTCATTGTTTGTGATGATAAAGAACTAACAAGCCTTTATTATTACTGCAACTATATATAGTCAAGTTTTATAAAAAAGCATCTATCAAATACAAACATTTATACACAAAGTACACAGATCAAGATTAGTGTGATTAATAACATACTGGTTACATGTAGTTCATGCTAAATTATTAAAGACATCCTTTAAATTAATAGATGAAATGACTAAGGAAAAATAAGAAAAAAATTTACAGCTATGAGAAACTAGTATAAAGAAAACTTTGGACCGGAAGCCACATTCCTGCAACTGGTCATCGCTAAGTCATTGCTAAGTGACTAAGTCCCACGTCTAGACGTCTTTGTGGCAGTGAATAAGACTGAATATATGTTGTATTTAACCAGGAGTTAATCATCAAATGACTAGAGAATCATTATTCTTTTTCCTCTTGGGAACTGGCACTTGATTTAAACAGTTACTTAGCCAATGCGGGAATCTACTCCCGGGTTAACAGAATAAATACATCTACTTGAAATAAAGGAACACAGCAGTCCTTTCATCACCCCCTCCTGGTATGTATCATACAGTGGTATAATTAACTAAGTATGGGTTTCCTCTTCCCTCCCTGAGCCAGATCACATTCCCAACAGGAGCAGACACAGTCAGCCCAGTTAACGGTGGTCAAACAATGACTTGAGCACACACTCCTTTTCCACTCACCTCACACTCTTGTTCTCTGGCTGAACAGGGCTCGCTGTCCCCTTCGGTATCTGTCTCCGAGTCGTCTCCCAAGCTGATCACACAAGCGTAGGGACAAGGCTCCTGCTGGGGCTCTGAAACATAGTCATCGGTTCCAATTTCCAGGCTGCTGGAACAGCCCTCGGGACTCAGAGTGCTTATAAAAGGGCAATTGACAGAACTCAAGGTCGTGAAAGTCCTCTGACCCGGTTCCGGACTCTCGCTGATCCTGATACCTAACCAGGGACACTCAGACCGCTTCTGGGGGTAGTTCTGCTCTGGGCCATCTTTGGCCACAGCAGGTGACAACTGCATTTGGCAGGGAGAGTCCGCGCTGCAGATGTCACTCCAGAAGCCCTTTGCGAGGTGCTCCGCCACCTCTCGCTCCACGCTGCTCAGATCACTCGCGGCAAGGCCACTCTCCTTCCTGGGGCCGGAGTCTGATTTCACATCTGGACTCTCACCGAAAGACTTCTCTTCTCGCACATCAGAACCCGATGAAGGCTTTTCTGTTAACACCGTCGTGTTTTGATTGCCAGCAAAATTCAAGTCACTGTACTGGTCGTACGTGTGTAAGAGAGACAGAGAGTAGAGCCCGTGGGGGTCTGCAGAACTGGGGGGGCAGGGAGTCGTTTCTGTTTTTCCAGATGAGCCCTGGGAAGTGGGATCTTTCTTCTTGGCTTCATGTTCCATCACGGACTGACTTTCTTCACATTTTAAAATCACCTGCAAGTCTGCACAGTCCTGGATTCCTCCTAGACACTCATTTTCCAACGGCTCATGTGGCTGAACAGAGGCAGCCTGATTGTCTTTGACACTGGACTCCACAGTTCGGACTCTGTCAGTTCCAAACGCTTTCTGGAATTTTCGGTATTTGGGGCATAAAGATGGCAGAGCCAGGGGAGCGTCCTTTTCTAAGCACATGGATTCACATGTTTGGCTGGCACTGTCCTGCAGAGGAGGAGTCGCTTTTGCACTGCCTTGATATCTACGCAGTTTACAGTGAGGGGTTTGGACATTTTTGTTGTCCAGAAATTCCTCCACCTCATCAATTTCTAAATCCTTCTGGTCCAAAAGTGAAAACTTAAAATCTGGTTTCTGGCAAGGCGAGGAGAAGCCTTTTTTTCTGGGGCATTCCTGCTGGTATGCAGTGGAGTCCAGAAACTTGTATTTGAGAAACTGAAAGCAGGATTCCTCAATATCAGGTACGCCTAAAAATTCCACACACTTGTACACCTCATCCACATTGTCCTTACTGAGTACCAGTTTAGCAGTGTAGGCAAACTGAATTAAAGGTTCAAATCCTTTAACTGTCACCTGTTAATATACAAAACAAAAACAAACACGTCACATGAAAAGCTGTCTAGCAGATAAGGATGAGAAAAGTAGCAGGGTGGCAAGATGAAAACCTCTTTGTGATACTTACAAAACAGGGATTTTAATTTGGCAAGAAAAAACATTCTTCTCAGAAATGTAAAGCTAAGGGAATCTAAAAAAGCTTGCTTCTCACATCCTGTTCACATCCATGGAGTATGATTTACTCATATGAGATAAAGACATAAACATTACCACAACTTTCCACATTAATGGAAAGAAGCAACACGGATAAACGTTCAATACACTGTTTCAAGTGCTGGGGTCTGTTGCCATCCTAGGTCCACGTGGTTACCATATTCCAAACAACTCCTCAGCTGTGATAAACCACTACAGTGGAATATTCTAGGCCGGAGAACTAAATAGCTAAAGCAATGAAAGTATTCCTAACCATGTGGACAGCCAATGGCTAACTATCAATTATCTTCGAGTTTCTAATAAAATTTTTAAAGATTCAGATTTACAAAGTGATCTACGTGAAGAACTAAAACTTGTGCCTAGTACAGTCTCAGCAAAGATTCAAGGACTCTAGCTAATAAAACCTTTAAGCTCAAAATTGTACATTTACACTGAACCTGCCTCTGCAGAGAGAGGGGGAGATGACACCTACTGAGGGCATGGAAAGCTTCCAGGCTCAAAATACAAAAATTAATTTTAGAACACTGAATTCCAGTAAGAGTGATCAAGATATAATTTTTCTGTGATCCTCTTAAACACCTGCTAAACTGGGCATACTTAATTAGCTTTTAAATGGCTAAAAAAATAAAATAAAATAAAAATAGCAACACCAAATATTGGTGAAGATGTGGAGAAACAGGACAACTCACACATTGCTGGTAGGAACGTAAAATGGTGCAGCTGCCCTGCAAACCAGTGTGGCAGTTTCTTATAAACATGCAACCACCATATGTCCCAGCAACTGCACTCCTATTCTTTTATGCCAGAAAAATGAAAACTCACCTTGCACAAGTGCTCACTGCAATGTTATTTGTAACAGCCCAAAACTGGAATTAGCCTGATTTCCTTCGATAGGTGTACAGCTAAATAAAAACCAGTGCACCCACAGTATGGAATGCTCAGCAATAGAAAAGAATACACTGCGGATTCCTAAGACTTGGATAAATCTCAGAGAAATTATGGTAAGAGGAAAAAGGCCAATCCCAAAAGGTCACCTACTGTATGATTCCATTTATGTGACATTTTTCAGATGACAAAACTTTAAGAAAGGAGGACAGATTAGTGGTTGGCAGGGATTAGGAATGGAGGGAGGCGATGAGGAAGTACGGATGGAAACCAGGAAGGAAATGAGTGGGATTATAAAAGGGCAACACAGGGATTCTCGGGTGGGTGCTGAAACTGTTCAGTTTCCTTACTGTGGCAGTGGATACATGGACCCATCCAGAAAGTGTAACTGTATAGAATTTCACAGCATATGCAATTTAGTACAAGTAAAACCAGGAAAGCCTAAGATGGATGAATTGTACTACTGTCAAAATCCTGATTGTGACATACAATTTTGCAAAAACACTACCATTGGAAGAAACTGAGCCGAGTGCAGCAAAGGGGCTCTCTGCCTTAACAGCTGCATGTGAATTTACAACGATCATCAATAAATGTTTTAATTGAGAATTTTTAAATAAAATACACAATGATCTTTTCAATCTGTCATTATGATGAGACACTTCAAATATCTGAAAAGTTGTATCTCATATTCAAATTAGAATGAATGAATGTATATATACACATGTGCATGCAGATATCTTTCCTTCCGTATACATGAATCAAATTCTTTTCTGCTTGGAAAGTCTTTTTAAGTAATTTGAAACTACAGATCATAATGAGGATATCTCCATTAGGATATGTGTTGCTACTCATTAAAGAACTACAGCTGACCAATAGCTGGCCCTTCTTGCCACCGCCTTAGTATTATATTATTTGTTCCAACTTCTGCCACAGAACTGACAACCTGTAGCCACCATTTCATGGATGGATGTATGCATGGCCAGCAATAAGCTAAACTGTAGACTCAGTGTCATCACAGAACAGCCCACACAAACCTGTCGTACATAGATAGGTTCTATATACTTTGTCCAAATTCTTTTTAACAACTTCTAATGTGTGCTGGAGAAGACTCTTGAGAGTCCCTTGGACTGCAAGGAGATCAAACCAGTCAATCCTAAAGGATATCAGTCCTGAATATTCACTGGAAGCTCCAATACTTTGGCCACCTGATGTGAAAAACTGACTCATTTGAAAAGACCCTGATGCTGGGAAAGATTGAAGGCAGGAGGAGAAGTGGATGAGAGAGGATGAGATGGTTGGATGGCATCACCAACTCAATGGACATCTGAGTTTAAGCCAACTCTGGGAGACAGTGAAGGACCTGGAAGCCTGGCCTGCTGCAGTCCCTGGGGTCACAAATTGTCAGATACAACTTAACAATGAACAAAATGTGTGTCCCAATCACTCTTCTAGTTGTAGTCACTAATGAAACCAAACAATCAGTGTACCCAGCACTCCTACCCTAAGAGTCGTCTCTTAGTGGTAGGATGGTAACAAGAATCTAAGTGTCTAGGTACATGAGCTCCATAATAGGCTTGGGGGGAAAGGTGTGTAAGAACAAGGCTCTATAAATATGACACAAAATCACTTTTCTTCTACCCACGCATTGTCTCAATCTCAAGAAAGAACAAAGGGAGAGAAACCTTCTGGAGTACCTAACAGCCACCTGCAGACAAAATGAGGAGGCTGGAATGCATAATCTTTTAGGTTTCCTCCAAATTCTAAAACATCTGACTTGAAAAACGAATAGATCTGGCAACTCAGACTCATAGTTAAAACAATAAAACTGAGCGGCACAGGAAGGCTGTCCCCAGTAACTCCCTTTCAGCCCCGTCCATGAGGGCAGGTCGGTCATAGTCAAACGCAGGCTTGGGACAACCCTAATCCCTGTCACAGCTGTCCATCACAGGAAAAGGTCCAAAGGGGTAGTCTCGCCCAGGTATGAGACCTCTCCGAAAGCCCGTATCCACTGGTGAGGCATTTCATTAAAACAGAGGGTCGAGCTATTCAACGGCCCAACAGATATTAACTAACATCCAAAGTTATCAGAGACTTCCCTGGCAGTCAGGGGTTAAGAAAGACTCCGCACTTCCATTGCCGGAGACAGGGGTTGGATCCCTGGTGGAGGAACTACGATTCCGCCTGCCTTGAGGTGCGGCCAAAAACTAAAGTGAACACAGAAAATGTTTGGCTGTCTATGAAGCAAGTTAAATGTGAGGCTGCAGAAGCACAGGCAAGGGATGACCGGCAAGACGGGGTTTTGCCCTTTTTGCCCTAACGGGATTAACCAGGGAAGACTTGGTTGGTTGCATGAACGG
>SJYW01033525.1:533523-555447 GCA_006410735.1 Raphicerus campestris
GGGTTGGGGGCGGGGGCGGGGGTGGGGTGAGCTCTCCCACCTCTCCGGGCAGCGTGATGCGCGGCTCTGCTCCGGCTGTGCCAGCGAGCCGGGCGTGGAAGTAGGCGCTGCAGGCGGCCAGCACGGCGCGGTGCGCACGGAAGGGCCGGCCCTCCACCAGCACCGTCACGTCGCACAGCTCGTCCTTCCGCCGCTGCTCGTCCAGGCAGCGCAGCACGTGCGCGCCGTGCACCGACGACTCGTAGGCGAACACAGCGTTCTCACCCAGCCACATTCTGAGTCCGGGGCGGCGTCGGGAGGATCCGAGAAAGCATGCTTCTGACGATTGTCAATCCTGCCGAGATACAGGCCGCGGTCACTCACGGAACGGCTAGGAAAGAGATCTGTCCCGGTGGCCCCGGCAGGTACCCATCACCACGTGGCTGCCGTTTAGTCACTCAGTCGTGTCCGACTCTCTGCGACCTCATGGACTCGGACCCTCCAGGTTCCTCGGTCCATGGGGATTTTCCCGGCAAGAATATTGGAGTGGGTTGCCACTTCCTTCCCCGGGGCGGGGGGCGGGAATCTTCCCCACCCGGGGATCAAACCCACCTCTCTTACATTGGCGGGTGGGTTCTTTACCACTGAGCCACTTGGGAAGCCCCCCATCAGATTAAAATACTCATCACTAAAACCCGAATGAAAACAAAAGCTTCTACCTAAACCAGACTCAGGGTCAAGTGATAGGTGTGCACTGATGACTATACCAATGGCGTCCAGGACTACAGAGCTGATGCTTTCCCCTCCTAGATTAAGCCTTTAAATTATCAGCTGTATTGATTTAGTACTCTAATTTTAATGCTGGCATGCAACAAAGATGGCTTCTTTTTTTTTTAGAAATTTTATCTTGAGAACTCGGCTGTCCGGTTTTAAAAAGGTACTGGCATACCCCAATGATCTGTACTGCTCTAGGGCAGGATAGCCTAGGAATAAATGTGATTTGAACTTAATACATTTTTTGAGGGTGTTCAAATTCAGAACTCGGCAGATCCATCTCCTGACCCTAAACACAGTCCTAAAGTAAACTGCTTGAGGTAATTGGATCCCAAAGATTACAAGTGGACAATTTTAAAGTGTGTCCATATTCCACTGGAGATTAAAGAGGCCCAACTAAAAGAATTGTAGGCTGACAGACATGATAACTGTAGATTCAGCAAAAAAAAAATTTTTAAGGGCTATCTCATCTCGAAGATTTATGACTTTGGAGAAACACAGTGATTTGGCAGTGAAAAAAATCAGAACACGTGAAATACTTTAAAAATGTACTGACAAACAATTTTGCCTATGTTGCTGCTGCTAAGTCGCTTCAGTCGTGTCTGACTCTGTGTGACCCATAGACGGCAGCCCAACAGGCTCCCCCGTCCCTGGGGTTCTCCAGGCAAGAACACTGGAGTGGGTTGCCATTTCCTTCTCCAATGCATGGAAGGGAAAAGTGAAAAGGAAGTCGCTCAGTTGTGTCCGACTCTTCGAGACCCCATGGACTGCAGCCCACTAGGCTCCTCCGTCCATGGGATTTTCCAGGCAAGAGTACTGGAGTGGGGTTTGCCTATGTTACACATAATAAAAAGAAACCTTGTAAAAGAAAAAAGGCTCCTGACAGCCTGGAAGCATTTATTCATTTCATTTAATAGAGGGTTTTGATAATCAATTTTTATAATAATAGGAAACATTCTTGGAGTGAAGGGGAGAAGACCTTTTGAAGCAAGGATTTTATGGCTTTGAAATGAGGCATTTTGTACCAAGAAAAAAGCTCCAATGAGCAAACCGGTAAGGCTGAGAAGTTTCTGAGTGGCATCCCAATCCGTTGCTTTAAGACATTAATGGGTGCATGTAGGTCACCAGAGGTCCCACTCTGGGCTGGGCTAAATGGTGGAACAGGCACACAGCACTCCACATTCTCTGTGTCCCCTATTTCCCAACACTTGACAGCAGGCAGGAGGGTGTGGTGCTCCAGAACAAGGGGCAGGTTCTACAAAAGCCAAAGCTCCTCCAACACCAAGAAGAGGAGGATTTCCTTGATCTAAAGACTCAGGTCTGCCAGGCCAGATCTTAGTAATGAATCTTTTTACAAAACAAGTCTTACTTAATGCTATAAAATGTAGGTAACAAATAGGCCTACTCCATCATTAACAACATGGTTTACCACACAGAGGAACTCTTGATTTTCTCAAAATGCTAAAACAAAAGAGAAGATTATAAACATGTTTTTAAAAACATATACTAACATATGTGCATGCGTGCTGTTGCTTCAGTCATGTCCATCTCCTTGCGACCCTATGGACTATAACTCACCAGACTTCCCTGTCCATGGGATTCTTTAGGCAAGAATACTGGAGTGGGTTGCCATGCCCTTTTCCAGGGGATCTTCCCAACCCAGGGATTGAACCCCCATCTCTTACGTCTCCTACGTTGGCAGGCAGGTTCTTTACCACTAGTACTACCTGGGAGGCCCGTACTAATACACAGTAGCCTCCAAACATTTTTTGATCGTATATACACCAAACATACATATGAACAACTATGGGCTTCCCTGGTGGCTCATCGGTAAAGAAAGTGAAAGTGAAGTCGCTCAGTCGTGTCCAACTCTTTGCGACCCCGTAGACTGTAGCCTGCCAGGCTCCTCTGTCCATGGGATTCTCCAGGCAAGAGTACTGGACTGGGTTGCCATTGCAATGCAAGAGACCTGGGTTCAATCTCTGGGTCAGGAAGGTCCCCTGGAGAAGGAAATGGCAACCCACTCCAGTATTCTTTCCTGGAGAATTCCATGGACAGAGGAGCCTGGTGGGCTATAGTCTATTGGGTTACAAAAAGACAGGACTGAGCAACTGAACTGACCCAGCGCCCCCCTCCCAAAAAAGGGACAGTTTAGTTGCTACCTTGTGTCTGACTATCTGACCCATGGAATGGAGCCCACCTGGCTATTCTGTCCATGCAATTTTCCAGGCAAGAATACTGGAGTGGGCTGCAATTTCCTGCTCCAAGGGATCTTCCTGACCCAGGGACCACAAGCTCCTCACAGGGTGATCCCTGTTTTTCTTCTAAACCTTACTCATGTCCCAAAACACGAAAGTCCTCAAATGTTACATGACTGAATACACATTATTGTTTTCACAGTTGCTATAGGCCAAACAAAAATGAAAGGAGAAATAAAAACTACTAAATCCAGACAGACTAGGCCCAAAGTTGTGCCCCAGTCTCTGTGATCCGATGGACTGTACCCCGCTAGGCTCCTCTGTCCATGGGATTCTCCAAGCAAGAATACTGGAGTGGGATGCCATTTCTTCCTCCAGCGGATCTTCCCGACCCAAGGATCAAACCAGCGTCTCTTACATCTTCTGCTTTGGCAGACGGGTTCTTTACCACTAGCGCCACCTGGGAAGCCCCAATCATAGGTGAATTCCACCTCAAAGACACAATGTCTTAGACCCAAGACATGCATCTATGAGTTCTATTCTACTTATGTGTTCATTTTTAAGGTGCTCATTATAGCTGAAATATTAAGTTCCTCAGAAACAGTCAATGAAAATAAAATCTCTCACTATGTGGTTAAACTTTTCCCAAGGTCAAGGTTCACAATCTATCATTTATTTACTGATTCAGCATACCGCATGAAATCATGGCAACTCAAAAACCACGTCCGAGGACTAACTTGATTTTCGGGTTGTGCTAACATTGAAAGGGTAGTAAGTTCCCTTTTGCAACTGGTCTTGGTATTTTAGCTATCAACATAAGGAACTGCTGTTAAGAGTAGTGGGGAGGAGCGATCATTCAATGAAACTGTGTATCTGGTGTATGCGGTGCCGCAGGGGCCATCGCCTTCCAATTTAAGACTGTCCACCTCCCTGGCCAAGCCAGATTCAACAGGGACCGTGTGCTCTGCAGTGTTCCTGGACAAGTCCCCAGCCTTCTTATTCTGTCCTATCATCTGCCCTGATGATGATATGAAACTACATAAATCTTACCCTCGTACTCTGTGAGGCCACCATGGAAAATTGGGGAAATTCCTCAAAAAAGTGAAGAACAAAACTACTGTATAGTCCAACCATTCCACTTCAGGGGATTAATCCAAAGACTATGAAAACACCAACTATAAAACATACACACCCTCATGTTCAATGAAGCATTATCTATCATAGCCAAGATATGAAAACAACATAAATGCCCATCAACGGA
The DNA here is from genome assembly GCA_006410735.1 of Raphicerus campestris. Classification (NCBI taxonomy): domain Eukaryota; kingdom Metazoa; phylum Chordata; class Mammalia; order Artiodactyla; family Bovidae; genus Raphicerus; species Raphicerus campestris. The sequence continues at coordinate 537,736 of SJYW01033525.1, forward strand.
TGAATGGATAAAGATGTGATGTACATTTACACTACTCAGCCATAAAAAAATGAAATCCTGCCATTTTGACAGTATAACATTAAGTGAAATAAGTCAGATGGAGAAAGATAACTATTGTGTGATCCTCACTCATATATGGACTCTAAAGAAAACAAACAAAACAAAATAAAATCCATATACACAGAGACTAGACTGCTGATTACTAGAGAGGAACAGGCTTCCCTGATAGCTCAGACGGTAAATGCACTGCAGCCTGCAATGCAGAAGACCCGGGTTTGATCCCCGGGTCAGGAAGATCCTCTGGAGAAAGAAATGGCAACTCACTCCAGTATTCTTCCCTGGAGAATCCCATGAACAGAAGAACCTGGCAGGCTGCAGGGCATGGGGTCGCAAAGAATCAGACACCACTGAGCAGCATTATTGGTATATAATGTTTATATACCAATTTTACCTCAATTTAAAAAAAAAAAAAAACTGTACTGAAAGACACTGAAGAACACATAATAAAAGGAGAGGGACTTTCACCTAAAACAAGCAAGGCCCAATCCCCACAGAGCTGCTGTCAGCCCACATGTAATCCAACCATTACATGTTGCTCCAACTAGTCTGTTCACTACTTGCCTCAAGAGAGTTTATTTTTGGCTCAGTCCCCTTGTTCAGGCAGTTCTGGCTGACAGGCTACCTCATAAATTCATGGCCAGCTTACAGCTTTGGGCCGTATGCCAACACCAGTTCCAACAGCTGCAGCTGAGAAAAGCTAGAAAATCAGGGAGTCAAACAACCACCTGGGATGATCCCTCTTAAAAGGGTCAGGTCTCCCCTTAAGTGGACTGACCTGACTCCTCCCAGAAACCTGGGCCTCGTCCCTGAGACCTCCCATGCTCGGCCCTGGGGTCCAGTCTCCTCCCAAGCCCTGGTGCCTCTGTCCCTTGCAGCTAAGACCCACCTGTGTCCATCTGTCCTGCCACAACTCCAGTCTAAGCCACATTGGCTCTTGCCTAGACAAATGCTGTTTATCCTCTTGCAAGGCCTCACAAGCTCACACATGTACAACTATAATTATGTAAAATAAAAAGTGACATATTCCCACAGCAATATTTTATCCTTACTAGTGCAACATAGTCTAATTTCTACTCTATTTAAAAAAAAAAATCCAGTTGTGATCCACTCAAATTTTAAGAACCAATAATGGACCATGACCTCACACACTGAAAACATAAGACCTCTGGCTAACAGAACAGGGTCTAGAATCATACAGCACCTAGGTTCAAATCTCAGCTCTGCCCCTTACTGGCTATGTGGCCTGGCAACCTGCTTAGCCTTGCTGGGTTGGGTCTTGGTTTCAAACAAGGTTAACAACAGCACCACACTGGGTTGTTGTGAGGTTTATATGAAGACGATGAGGGTAAAGGGTTGAGCACAGTGTCTGGCCCAAAGCCAACAAATTTTAAATATTAGCAGCAATTAACAATGATAATAATAACAAAAGCCTCAGTCCCCTGAATCTGCTCATGATCCCCTCCAATTTATTCCCCTCCATCAAAGTTATAGCTCCCTTGCTAAAACCCCACAATGTCTTCCAAATTCCTCATGATCAATTCTAAATCCTTAGCATGTCCTCCATACCTGCACGGCCAGGTTGTCCGTTAATCCAGCCTTGCCTCAAAGGCTTCGTCTCCCTCTCTCGCTGTGCTCCAGCCTGACCATCCTCCTTCCCACTCCACGGGCACCAAGCTCCTTCCAGCCTCAGGACCTCTGCACATGCTGTCCCCAACCCCTGGACTTCTACTCTTCAGCTGGCCAACTCCTCACCTGTTAGGTCTCAGCTTAAATGTCAGCACCTTCCTTGCCTGACTTGTTCTCTGTCACAGCTCAAGCTTGTAGCAGAGTATCTGGCCCAATGCAGGTACCTGCTTCTGAATGAATGATGGCATTTTTAAGTATAAACCCAAAACACAGATCATCTAACTTCATCTTCCAGACACAGCACAGTCAGCCACTCCAACACACAGAGGAACAATGCTGCTGAGCCAAGTACTCAGAGAAAAGTCCTTGGATAGCTTTCCCAGAGTCAGAAATACAATTACCCGACCCTGGCCTCACTAGTGTGGAGCCCTACATAATGTTATTCTGAAATTCAAATACAACTTTCCTCATTCTGAAAACCATCTAGGTGGTCAGTAATCTATTTTTACCAAGTAACATTAACTAAGGAATGACTAAATTAGCTAAGAATGGCACACTCAGTCACCTTCTGACATTTTTCAAACAAACAGTAAGCTATAACATCCCCACAGAGTCTTCCGGGCCTAAAATTCTGTGAATTTATTAACCCCGAATTTAGATTCCTATGAGAAGGCAATGGCACCCCACTCCAGTACTCTTGCCTGGAAAATCCCACGGACAGAGGAGCCTGGTGGGCTGTAGTCCATGGGGTCACTAAGAGTCGGACACGACTGAGTGACTTCACTTTCACTTTTCCCTTTCATGCATTGGAGAAGGAAATGGCAACCCACTCCAGTGTTCTTGCCTGGAGGATCCCAGGGACGGGGGAGCCTGGTGGGCTGCCGTCTATGGGTCACACAGAGTTGGACACAACAGAAGTGACTTAGCAACAACATGTTACACCTGAATTTTTCTATGTTCTTAGAAATAGAAATCATTGTTATAATTTGAAACAAAGGTTCACTGACCTGAGCAAACTGCTGATTCATTCTGTAATGCTGATAAAGGATGAACAGGCATTTTAAAGCTTCCTGCATCTCAATTTGGAAATAACTTCTGCTCTCTGCTCAGTACACAATTTAAATTTTAAATCACCTCTTGATATTTTGCTTTCCAAGTCATTTCTTTTTAATGAAAAAAGTTCCTGTGGCTTTACCACATTTTAATAACTTTAAGGTAATTTATCTAAAAAATATATACAAACTTTTAAAATCCTGAGGTGAATATTCTATCACGGAACCAGATCTATAATGCTTCAGAACAGAAATTCAGAATGAAGATGAAGTTCCCTGTGCACAAAAGAGCTGGACTTTTATTCATTTCAGTGAAAAGTCTCACAACTTGGTTGTTTTTTAATTCTCAGTGTAGAAGGGCATGGGAAGTAACCTAACACCAAGGACTCATATAAGAGAGAAGGACCATCATCCAAACATCCTTCATCTTTCACTTAAGGATGACAAATGTTCTTTCTACAAGTGCCTACCTGTGTCATATAGCAGACTGGTGCCGTGAAAACACACACACACAAGACAGTCCACACATTTAAGAAGAATATAGCCTGGAAATGTTTGAAATGAAATGATACCTTGGAGTGAAAGACATGACAATGACCACTATAATCAACTAACAGGAATGTGGGCAGTTCCTAAACTATCTGCAGTAAAACTTCAAATAAAAACTATTTTCTGGTCAATTCTCATTTAACCATAATGTTCAATTAATTGGAAGGGGAATATAGGAGAAGGGGGCAGCAAAGGATGAGACACTTAACTAGCACCACTGACTCAAAGTCATGAATCTGAGGAAACTCTGGGAGACAGTGAAGGACAGAGAAGCCTGGCATGCTACAGTCCTTGGGGTCACAAGGAGTCAGACATGCCTTAGAGACTCAAGGACATCAACAAATGAAGAAAGAACATAGGAAATCCAAGTTCCAGAACCAAAAGAAGAGTAACAGATTCATCTTACTAGTTATATCCTCTTACTACAACGAATGAAAGAAACAATGAAGCTTCTAATCTGTGTAACATATGCGGTAGCTATTCGATTCTTAATGGGACTGTTCTATCTCAATGGAGTATGACTACGTTTTGAAAACAAGAACTAGCAACTAGAATTGGCTCATACCAATACGGCCTATTTACGGAATTATACATTGTCTATCATGCACTTGTCGCTCACTATTTTATTTACCAACTAAGGGGCAGGATTTACACTGAATGAATGCAATGAGTTTTAAATTTAAAATACAGAATTCAGTGAGTTTTGATACTTGTATGTTTGGATGAAACCACCACCACCATCAGGATAAAGTTCCACCACTTCTCAAAATTCCATATGCCTCTTGAAGGTCTCTCCTTCCCTGGTCCCCTGAGTCCCAGGTAACCAATGATTTGCTTTTATGTCACTGTCGATCGGTGTGCATTTTCCATGATTTTTGTGTAAACAGAATAACACATTCTATTCATGTAAACAGAACACACTTTGGCCTTGGGTTTCTTTTCACTCGGTTTAATGGCAATCAGGATGCGTACATTCCATGTTTGGGTTCTTTCTTGCTGAACAGTGTTCCATTATATGTACATATCACCGTATCTACCCATTTAACTGTAGATGCACTATTTATTGTAATAAAGATGTGTGCTTGTGTGCTAAGTCACTTCAGTCGTGGCCGACTCCTTGCCACCCCACGGACAGTAGCCCACCAGGCTCCTCTGCCCATGGGACTCTCCAGGCAAGAATACTGGAGTGGGTTGTTGTACTCTCCTCCAGGGGATCTTCCCGACCCAGGGATCAAACCTGTGTCTCATACATCTACCTGCACTGGCCAGCAAGTTCTTTACCACTAGTGCCACTTGGGAAGCCCATAATAAAGATGGACTGTTTCCAGTTTTGGGGTTGCTCTAATAACGCTTCAGGGAATATCTTCACAGACATATACTTTATTTCTCTTGGGTAACTAAATACCTAGAAGTGGAGAAGCTGAGTGATATGGTGAGTTTCTGTTTAACTTCTTAGAAACTGCTAAATACTTTTCCAATGTAACTGTATCCTTTTCTTGCTACCAGCAGTGTGTGGGAACTCCAGGTGCTCCACATTCTCACCAAGCTTGGTAATGTCAGTCTTTTTAATCTTAGCTATCCTAACAAATATACAGTGATACAGCAGGAAATGGTGAAGGACAGGGAAGCCTGGCATGCTGCAATGGACAATTTAACAACAGCACTGTGGTTCTCGTTTGCATTTCTTGGTGGTGGATACTGTTGAGCATCTCTATATACGCTTGCTGCTGCTGCTGCTGNTTTTACCAAGTAACATTAACTAAGGAATGACTAAATTAGCTAAGAATGGCACACTCAGTCACCTTCTGACATTTTTCAAACAAACAGTAAGCTATAACATCCCCACAGAGTCTTCCGGGCCTAAAATTCTGTGAATTTATTAACCCCGAATTTAGATTCCTATGAGAAGGCAATGGCACCCCACTCCAGTACTCTTGCCTGGAAAATCCCACGGACAGAGGAGCCTGGTGGGCTGTAGTCCATGGGGTCACTAAGAGTCGGACACGACTGAGTGACTTCACTTTCACTTTTCCCTTTCATGCATTGGAGAAGGAAATGGCAACCCACTCCAGTGTTCTTGCCTGGAGGATCCCAGGGACGGGGGAGCCTGGTGGGCTGCCGTCTATGGGTCACACAGAGTTGGACACAACAGAAGTGACTTAGCAACAACATGTTACACCTGAATTTTTCTATGTTCTTAGAAATAGAAATCATTGTTATAATTTGAAACAAAGGTTCACTGACCTGAGCAAACTGCTGATTCATTCTGTAATGCTGATAAAGGATGAACAGGCATTTTAAAGCTTCCTGCATCTCAATTTGGAAATAACTTCTGCTCTCTGCTCAGTACACAATTTAAATTTTAAATCACTTCTTGATATTTTGCTTTCCAAGTCATTTCTTTTTAATGAAAAAAGTTCCTGTGGCTTTACCACATTTTAATAACTTTAAGGTAATTTATCTAAAAAATATATACAAACTTTTAAAATCCTGAGGTGAATATTCTATCACGGAACCAGATCTATAATGCTTCAGAACAGAAATTCAGAATGAAGATGAAGTTCCCTGTGCACAAAAGAGCTGGACTTTTATTCATTTCAGTGAAAAGTCTCACAACTTGGTTGTTTTTTAATTCTCAGTGTAGAAGGGCATGGGAAGTAACCTAACACCAAGGACTCATATAAGAGAGAAGGACCATCATCCAAACATCCTTCATCTTTCACTTAAGGATGACAAATGTTCTTTCTACAAGTGCCTACCTGTGTCATATAGCAGACTGGTGCCATGAAAACACACACACACAAGACAGTCCACACATTTAAGAAGAACATAGCCTGGAAATGTTTGAAATGAAATGATACCTTGGAGTGAAAGACATGACAATGACCACTATAATCAACTAACAGGAATGTGGGCAGTTCCTAAACTATCTGCAGTAAAACTTCAAATAAAAACTATTTTCTGGTCAATTCTCATTTAACCATAACGTTCAATTAATTGGAAGGGGAATATAGGAGAAGGGGGCAGCAAAGGATGAGACACTTAACTAGCACCACTGACTCAAAGTCATGAATCTGAGGAAACTCTGGGAGACAGTGAAGGACAGAGAAGCCTGGCATGCTACAGTCCTTGGGGTCACAAGGAGTCAGACATGCCTTAGAGACTCAAGGACATCAACAAATGAAGAAAGAACATAGGAAATCCAAGTTCCAGAACCAAAAGAAGAGTAACAGATTCATCTTACTAGTTATATCCTCTTACTACAACGAATGAAAGAAACAATGAAGCTTCTAATCTGTGTAACATATGCGGTAGCTATTCGATTCTTAATGGGACTGTTCTATCTCAATGGAGTATGACTACGTTTTGAAAACAAGAACTAGCAACTAGAATTGGCTCATACCAATACGGCCTATTTACGGAATTATACATTGTCTATCATGCACTTGTCGCTCACTATTTTATTTACCAACTAAGGGGCAGGATTTACACTGAATGAATGCAATGAGTTTTAAATTTAAAATAAAGAATTCAGTGAGTTTTGATACTTGTATGTTTGGATGAAACCACCACCACCATCAGGATAAAGTTCCACCACTTCTCAAAATTCCATATGCCTCTTGGAGGTCTCTCCTTCCCTGGTCCCCTGGGTCCCAGGTAACCAATGATTTGCTTTTATGTCACTGTCGATCGGTGTGCATTTTCCATGATTTTTGTGTAAACAGAATAACACATTCTATTCATGTAAACAGAACACACTTTGGCCTTGGGTTTCTTTTCACTCGGTTTAATGGCAATCAGGATGCGTACATTCCATGTTTGGGTTCTTTCTTGCTGAACAGTGTTCCATTATATGTACATATCACCGTATCTACCCATTTAACTGTAGATGCACTATTTATTGTAATAAAGATGTGTGCTTGTGTGCTAAGTCACTTCAGTCGTGGCCGACTCCTTGCCACCCCACGGACAGTAGCCCACCAGGCTCCTCTGCCCATGGGACTCTCCAGGCAAGAATACTGGAGTGGGTTGTTGTACTCTCCTCCAGGGGATCTTCCCGACCCAGGGATCAAACCTGTGTCTCATACATCTACCTGCACTGGCCAGCAAGTTCTTTACCACTAGTGCCACTTGGGAAGCCCATAATAAAGATGGACTGTTTCCAGTTTTGGGGTTGCTCTAATAACGCTTCAGGGAATATCTTCACAGACATATACTTTATTTCTCTTGGGTAACTAAATACCTAGAAGTGGAGAAGCTGAGTGATATGGTGAGTTTCTGTTTAACTTCTTAGAAACTGCTAAATACTTTTCCAATGTAACTGTATCCTTTTCTTGCTACCAGCAGTGTGTGGGAACTCCAGGTGCTCCACATTCTCACCAAGCTTGGTAATGTCAGTCTTTTTAATCTTAGCTATCCTAACAAATATACAGTGATACAGCAGGAGATGGTGAAGGACAGGGAAGCCTGGCATGCTGCAATGGACAATTTAACAACAGCACTGTGGTTCTCGTTTGCATTTCTTGGTGGTGGATACTGTTGAGCATCTCTATATACGCTTGCTGCTGCTGCTGCTGCTAAGTCGCTTCAGTTGTGTCCAACTCTGTGTGACCCCAGAGATGGCAGCCCACCAGGCTAGCCATCTGGGTATCTTTTTCTGTAAAATGTCTGTCCAATTATTCTATCCATTTTTAACTGGACTGTCTTCTCAAGTTGAAAAGGCCAGCAGAATTTTGATCAAGAAGGCAGTGAATCTAAACAACAATTTTGGGAGAACTGCCATCTAACAAACTGAGTCTTCTGAGGCACGAACACGGCATATCTCCCCATTTACTTAGGTCTTCCTTAGTTCTCTCAGCATTATTCTGAAGTTTCTTAGGAAAGAGATCTTGTACATCTTTTGTTAAACTTCTTAAGTATTTTGGATTTTTTTTATAGTTACTATAAATGGATTTGTTTGTTAAACTTCACTTTCTGGTTCTCTTCGATAATATAGACATAAAATTGATGTTTTTAAATATTAACCTTGAATTCTCCACAACCTTACTTCACTTATTAGATCTGTTTCTTTGTAGATTCCTTAGTATTTTCTACATACACAATCATGTCATCTGCATATAGAGATAGTTTTACTTCTTTTCATCTTTACACTTTTTTCCCCCTTACTGCAATGATTTGGTAGTGAGAATGGTGAGAAAGGGCATCCTTGCCTTATTCCTCTGTAAAGAAAGTGTTCAATATTTCATTATGAAATATTGACATTAACTATAGGTTTTCTAAGATAGGCAACTGATGGGCAAAAAAGGAGGTGCAGTAATTATGATGCCAGTTAACTCAGGACTCCTACAAGATACTCAAAGGGAAAGTGAAAAGAAAAAGCACCGTGAAAATTTCCAACAGTTCCCTAAAGAGTAAAATTCCCAAATTCACTCAGCCTTTTCCAAGGGTACCTTTGTTTCTACACCACTTTCGAAGTATTTGCCCCAGACATCTATAAGACTGCACAATCAGGGACTAGAGATAAAGAAGGACAGAGATTAATCATCAGAGGACACATCTAAGACTAACTCTCCCAGAACCTTGCAAATAGGGTCGCTGTCTGCTCTAGAGATCACCAGAGGTGGACAGCACGGAACAGTATTTTATAACTGNTTGGACTGCAAGAAGATCCAACCAGTCCATTCTAAGGGAGATCAATGCTGGGTGTCCCTTGGAAGGAATGATGCTGAAGCTGAAATTCCAGTACTTTGGCCACCTCATGCAAAGAGTTGACCCACTGGAAAAGACTCTGATGCTGGGAGGGATTGGGAGCAGGAGGGGAAGGGGATGACAGAGGATGAGATGGCGGATGGCATCACTGACTCGATGGACGTGAGTCTGAGTGAACTTCAGGAATTGGTGATGGACAGGGAGGCCTGGCATGCTGCGATTCATGGGGTTGCAAAGAGTCGGACATGACTGAGCGACTGAACTGAATTGAATGCCCTTAGGAGTGCCTGACACATACCAGTGTTCCGTAATTGTTAGTGATTATTTCAATTTGATGTTAGAAATATTTTTGTAAACATAAAAGACCCTGAATAGCCAAAGCAACCTTGAAAAAGAAAAACAGAGCTGGAGCAGTCAGGCTCCCAGACTTCAGACTATACTACAAAGCTACAGTATTCAATGTAGTACAGTACAGGCACAAAAACAGAAATATAGATCAATGGAACAGGAGAGAAAACACAGAAATAAACCATGCACCTATGGTCAATTAATCTATGACAAAGCAGACAAAAGAGAAGAAAGAGTCTCTTCAGTAAGTGGGGCTAGGGAAACTGAACAGCTCAATGTAAAATTAACTTAGAACATTCTCTAACACCATACACAAAAATAAATGCAAAATGGATTAAAGACCTAAATTTAAGAATGGATACTATAAAACTCTGAGGAAAACCCAAGCAGAACACTCTTCGACAAAAATTGGAGCATATCTTTTTAAATTCATCTCTGAGAGTAATGGAAATAAAATGAAAACAAAAAACAAATAAGACCTAATGAAAGTTAAAAGCTTCTGCACTGCAAAGGAAACATTAAACAAACGAAAAGACAATCTACAAATGGGAAAAAATACTGCAGATGATGCAACCAACAAGGGATTAGTCTCCAAAACACAAATAGTTCATACAGCTTAATATCAAAAACACGAACAACCCAATCAAAAAAATAGGCAGAAGACCTAACAGACATTTCTCCAAAGAAGACATACAGATGGCCAAGAGGCACATGAAAAGATGCTCAACATAACAAACAATTAAGAGAAATGCAAATCAAAACTATAATAGGTATCACCTCGCACTAGTAAGAAGGGCCATCAAAAAATCTACAAATAATAAATGCTGAAGAGAGAGTGGAGAAAAAGGAACCCTCCAGCATTGGTGGGAATGTAAATTCATATAGTCACTGTGGAGAACAGTATGGAGGTTCCTTTAAAAACTGAAAACAGAGCTACCATACAATGTGACAATCTTTTTCCTAGAGAAAACCATAATTTAAAGAGATATATGCACCCCAACGTTCACTGCAGCACTACTTTCAATAACCAAGACACTGAAGGAACCTAAATATCCATCGACAGATAAACGGATAAACATGTGGTGTGTGTGTGTGTGTGTGTGTGTATATATATATTACTCAGCCTTAAAAAAAAGAATGAAATACTACCATTTGCAACAACAAGTATGAACCTAAATAGTATCATACTAGGTAAACCAGACAAATATCGTATGATATCACTTATGTGGAATTTTAAAGACACATAAATTTACATATAAAATAGGAATAGATCCATAGACATATAAAACAAACTTATGCTTACAAAAGGGGAAAGGAGGGGCAGGGAGGGGGATAAACCAGGAGTTTGGGATTAACATATACACATTACTACACAGAAAACCAACCAGGATGTACTATATAGGACAAGGTACTGTATTCAATATTCTCAAATAATCTATTAAAAAAAAAATCTGAATATGTGTGTATCTGAATCACTTTGCTACACACCTGAAACTAACACAACATTGTAAATCAACTATAATTCAAAAAAAATAAATGTTTTTGAGTGGCATCCGGTGACCTTGAAACTGTAAGGAGAGAAATGCAAAAGCATGTTACTTAGCTTTCCAGTGTTCAATATTGACACAGGTATAATAATATGAACACTGCTAACTGATTTTCATTTTTTTCAGAACAAATAATGGGAGACTTAATCATGGTTATTAAATGAAATGTTATTAACCTTGACAAATAAACAGGACAGGGTGAGATAAAATCAGACAGAACCCAAAGGAAAAGCAGTATTTCTTTATGACTTATACTGAGTCAAAAGATACTGTCTTAAATACTGTTATCTGCAAACAGATAACATCTTAGGTACATAAATATAATGAGGGCGTAAACAAACTAGAGACACAGAGGTAACCACCAAAGAACATTAAACAGCAGAAACGAGTAAAGACGAATATTATCTCTGAAGCCAAACTAGGTGTGCGACAGATGAGACTGCTTTAAATCAAAAACATGTAATACTTTGTAAAAATATAAACCTAAAAGATGTTTCAACAGACAATAAACAAAAAAAGTGAAACTCAGTTAAAGTCTAAATTGCTGATAACTTAGCTTTCTTATTGCAACTTTTTAAAGATTCCTCAAATAGAAATGGAATTTGATAAAGAGAAAAATCTATCTTTAACCAAAATCTTAGATTACTTTGTCAAAACTAAGAGACAGGGAAGAAAAATATAGTAAGATTTCTTGTTTGAGAACAATGTTATACATACTGTTTAAAATTACATATTGACAAAGATATCAATTCAAATAAATTCTTTAAAAATTTAAGGGTATCCTTTAGGGAAACAAGCTGTTAAACTGCCTGACTGACTCACTGGAAGAGACTCTGATGCTGGGAAAGACTGAAGGCAGGAGGAAAAGGGGACAACAGAGGATGAGATGGTTGGATGGCATCACTGACTCGATGGACATGAATTTGAGCAAGCTCTAGGAGTTGGTGATGGACAGGGAAGCCTGGCGTGCTGCAGTCCACGAGGTCACAAAGAGTCGAACACGACTGAGCGCCTGAACTGAGAACACTGATTCTCTGAAATCTGTTGTATTTCTGCCAAGAAAACCACTCACATAACAAAATCTGGCAGCTACTTTTGATAACATTGATGATTTAAACCACAAGCTGATTCTTTAAGAAGATCAATAAAACTGACAAGCTTCTGCAGTCTCACCAAGGAAAATTATGAGAAAAAGAGGAATACACAACATTTCCGTTGTTACACAAAAATACTGCAATGGCTCTTAAAATTTCTTGACCCACCACACGTCCTTCAAACCACAATAAAATTCACCACTCTCCTTTATAGTGTTGCTGTGCTGCGGCCAGTCGTGTCCGACTCTGCAACTCCACGGACTAGAGCACCCCAGGCTGCTCTGTTGATGGGGGATTTCTCTGGCAAGCACGTGGGAGTGGGTTGTCATTTACTTCTCCAGGGGATCTTCTCAACCCAGGGATCAAACCTGCATCTCCTGCATTAGCAGGTGGAGTCTTTACCACTGCACCACCTGGGGAGCAGGCCTTTATGGTAAAACTCCTCAAAAAAAAAAAAACTATTTATATTCACACTGTCTCCACTTCCCTCTCTCCCAACTCTCCCCTCTCTCTTCATTTGAGCCCACTAAAATCAAGCCTTCTCCCCTCCACTCCCTGGGAATTACTCTGTGAGGATCAGCGGCCTTCACATTGCCAAACAGGAAATTTTGAATCTTCTCAGATAGCATCTTAGCAACACTGACCAGGTTGATCATTCCCTCCCTGAAATTCTTTCTTCATTTGGCTTCCTGGATAGCATGGCCTTCTGGTTTATCTCCTCACAAGCAGCCCCTTGTCAACCTGGCGGAGTCCCCCTTCTCCTCCAGAGCTCTAAGAGCTGAGGAACCAGGACTTGGTCCTCCCATCACTCCTTCTCTTTGTAACACCCTCTACGAGAATTCATCCAGACCCACAGCGCAGACACGATCACCGATGGACTTGCTGTATACTCACATATTCACATTTGGTCCAATCTCGCCTATTCTCGAACTCTGTACTCACATATCCAACGGCATACTCAAATTACTACCTATATGCGTCTAGCAGACACCTCACACTGAACATGTCCACAAATCTTGGTTCCTCGACCTCCAGCTAGGATATATATATCAAAATATTGACAATGGTTACGTTTAGGTAATTTTTCCCTATTTCTGCCTTCAAATTCTTAACTATAAACACATATTATGTTCAAACAGACAAACTATAAACAAAAATATGTGCCTTTAGAAAAAAAAGCACTTCCATTTCAGTTGTCTTTAGGGCTCCCAAGGAATGTCAGTTACTTTTTCCCCCTTTATAATGGATATTTTCTCCAGTCATCAGTAGATACTGATTTATCACTGCCCAGAAAATTCATGGGTAACTCTAAAACACTGTTTTAAATCAGGCTTCACTGATATCTTCATAGTAATTACAAAATAATTACATTTCATAGAAATTTTAAAGATGCTTTGATGTGGGAAAAGAAGACCTTGTTACAGGAAAATAAGTAGAAAAGGTCCATCAAGTCCAGTCTAGCTCTGTGAGCACAGGCAAATGCGCATCCTTGTGACTTAAGCGGGGAGTCCTTGTCCTACGTGTGTCCCAAAGGCCTTTGAAAAAGATAAAGTTACACATAAAATACAAAGAATTATGAAATGCAAAAGAAAATCAATTTTAGCACCACCAGCAGCATGATATTGGAAAGAACAAGTAGTGGGATAGAATTAAGGTAATGCAGATATTTCCAACAGTGTTATCTCTAAGATCCCTAACCTCACCCTACAGGTTTCCCATAAGGAAAACACCAACACTTACGTTAAGGACTGAATGGCTGGCTGCATTTAACAGCACAGTGCCTGGCATAAGACTTATCATTATTATTCCCAACTTTATGCAAGTGACCAAAAGAAAACAACATTTTCCAAGGTTCTACAAACCCAAAAAGTTAAGCTACAAAATAGAGAGATTCCGGAACCTCTAAAAACGAAAGTATGAGTAAGCCTAGTAATGATCGCAACAAGATAAAAAGTATTAAGATTACACAACTCTGCTCAAGAGAATGGATAATCTCATAGACCCAAAGAATTCCCAACTAAAAGATGACATTCATCCAATACAACACACTTCCCTTACAGATGAGGAAACTGAAGTCCTGGGAAGGTAGTACCATAAGGTTAAAAAGGTCTTCCTCAATGTAATTGAAATATTACATTTCAATTCATATTACATGATCTATATAGTGATGTGTTGAGGACACGGGTAAAAGTAAGGAGCAAGAAAACAAAGAATAGACGGAAATGCCTCAAGTGCCCTCTGCATGTGATGAGAACATTAGACAAAGATTAAAAGGACATTTAGGGAGTAGACACTTCCCCTTATTATGAAATATTCGGTTTGTTAATTTCTGATCAACACTTCTTGAATTACACAGATCATTAAAACTCTCATAGATCATTAAAAAGAATCTGACACTAAACTAGGCTGAACTTAAACCAAAGTCAAGTTATACCCAATGAAATATCCGTAGAAATTTAAAAGAAGGACACAGTGCTGGACATATTTCACCAAAAGTTACTTTCAATACTTTCCTGTCCTACATTCATAATGAAATATTCACAGCATTTGTTTTCAAAATGTAAAAATTATAGCTGTGATTTACATGATTTCTGATTGCCTAGAGGAAGTGAAAGCCTTAAAACTAGACCTCGGTCAGAATGACCTTCTGTAGGTCTAAGACTTGACAAATATAGTATGCAAAGCAACTGAAAACACAAGCAAACCACGGAAGAGGGGCCCCTGAAATTCCCAACCATTCCAGAAACACCTTCTCATGCCAACTCCTAATAAATATGAGTTAAAAATTAAAAAAAAAAAAAAAAAACAGATTAAGAGGAAAAAAACATTAAGTAACAATGTTAATTATATAAGGCAGCAGTTATAGTAGATCTTCCCTAGTGGCTCAGTTGATAAAGAATCTGCCTGCAGTGCTGGAGACCCAGGTTCAATCATTGGGTAGGAAAGATCCTTTGGAGAAGGGAATGGCTACCCACTCTTGCTTGGAAAATTTCATGGACAGAGGAGCCTGGCGGGCTACAGTCCACAGGGTCACAA
This sequence comes from Raphicerus campestris, assembly GCA_006410735.1. Taxonomy (NCBI): domain Eukaryota; kingdom Metazoa; phylum Chordata; class Mammalia; order Artiodactyla; family Bovidae; genus Raphicerus; species Raphicerus campestris. The sequence continues at coordinate 552,757 of SJYW01033525.1, forward strand.
GAGTCCGACACAACATAGCAACTAACACCACCAACCACCAGCACTGCAGCTGAAGTAGAGCAATTATAGTATGAATCACAGATAGAAAACGTTCTAATTTTAGTGGAGGTACTAAATTGAAATGCTTTATTTAAAGATAACCTAATCCACTAATCCCTGGTAGGCAGTACAGTGCTAGGTATCTCAATAAACATAGCTACAACTAAAATTTTAAAATCTGTTTCTCATTATTGAGGTTAACTTGGAAGTCAAAATTACCATCGCTAAAATGGAAAATACTGAGCTGTAGACTTTCCACCTAGCCTTCAAAGAGCTACTTTCCAACATACAATCCCAAGATTTAGTCAGCTAAGTAATATTAATTTGAGGCCTATTTTTTAAAAAGCTGAAATATTCCTAGGTTCAAATATTATTTGAGGAACAACTGACTAGGCAAATACTATTGTTTTTCATCTGAGATGGAAAGTGTTTTGGCAGTATTGTCTTTCTAAATTCTACCCAAAAAAGTAATACCATTTCAGAAGCCTCTCCTAACCATCTATCACAGCCATTCATTATTCCCGATTAGGGGAAAAAAAACCTATTAGCAGTTACTCTCTATTTGATGAATTTACAACACTAACTGTTTCTTTACTTCCGCTACTTGTTTGCCCTTCCTGTGGGAAGGGCTGTGCTGTGTGCGCTGTGCTTAGTTGCTCAGTCGTGTCTGACTCTTTGCGACCCCAAGGACTGCAGCCCATCAGGCACCTCTGCCCACGGGGATTCTCCAGGCAAGAGTACTGGAGTGGGTTGCCATGCCCTCCTCCAGGGGATCTTCCCACCCCAGGGATCAAACCCTGGTCTCTCACATTGCAGACGCATTCTTTACCATCTGAGCCACTAGGGAAGCCCAAACAAAGCACCAAAACCTGGGACTGAGAAGAAGGAACAAGAATGAAAAAGTCCTCTGAACACATACCAGAGTGCTGTGAACAGTCTAGAGTGTAACACAAACACTGCAAAACTGCAGTGGGATTACTTCTGAAGTCTGAAAGGTATGGCAAATAAGCTAACCACAGGACAGCTTTCCCTTCGAGAAGGAGTGTGTAAAGAGGGGCTGACGGATCTGTTTGTATCGCAGATTCAAGGATGTGGTTCCAAAAGGTCCTGGCCGATCCAGACAATGAACCAACTACCTAAGCCGGACTAGCCTCACCACTCAGGAGAGCCACAGACATCACAGGTGGGCGTGCCCTACAGAGGCCGAGAGAGACTGTATTCTCTTGGGTTAGATACGATCAGAAGCTACAAGACACAGTTATGTATTCTCCTTTCCCTGCAAGCAGGAGGAGGATCACAGAGAACTGTAGAACTGTTCAGAGGACTGAAAGAAATATATTCCTTCTACACCTAATTTTTGGGGTAGAATGGGCAAATTTTCACAACTTTTAAATCACATTAAAATAAAACATTCATGTGATCTGATTGTAAAAATAATACTTGATCACAGTAGGAAATAAGAGGGGGGAAAAAAGTCACCTAAAACCTCAAATCCAAAGACAACCACATATTCTCTCTCTGCTCAGAAGTATGTGTCTACAAAGTAGCAATGACATCTATATGCTACCATGTGTAAAACAGATAGCTAGTGGGAGGCTGCTGTGTAACATAGGGGGCTCAGCTCCGTGCTCTGCGATGACCTAGAGGGGTAGATTGGTGGGGCTTGGGGGAGGGGGGCGGCTTAAGAGGTAAAGGATATATGTGTACATACAGCTGATTCACTTTGCTGTCCAGCAGAAATATACTCCAATTGTAAAGCAAATATACTCCAATTAAAAAAATAAAAGTACCTGTCTGCCTGTAGTGTTGGTATAAGTAGCAGGCAAGCACGACCCTTTTGGGCCATCCAGCTATCATTTGCCCCCCCTCATTTTCTAACAAAATCCTGATTGTGCCTACAAGTCTACTCCACCTGAGGCCATGAGTTTCTGGGGGTAGCAAACCCGAGTCCCAACCTAAGACGAATCACAATCCATTTCAGCCAGTCACTGTGGTAGCCCTTCCCTTGACACTGACCGGTTTAGATGTAAACTTATGCAATGCTGACTCAACAGAGGGAGAGGCTAGGGTGGCATCTACTATGAGGTCTTCGGGAAAGGCTTTTATCACTGATAGACATCACAGAAAAAAAAAAAAAAAAGTCTTCTTCCAAAAAACTTAGTCATACTTACTTGTACACTTGAACTTGTGGCAGTCATCTTGCAACCATAAGAGGAACCAGCCATGGGCAAAATAAACACATATCCTGCATTTTCAACTTTTTCTCACTGACCTTGCTTGTAAACACATATACACACAGACACATCTTTCTGATCCAACCTCCCCCTACTAAAACCGTTCTCTCTTTTCTACTCTTCTCAAAAAAGCTGTCAAAACAAGCTGTTTCCTCCACTAAACTATGCACTCATCATTGACATTCCCAGGCTTTTTTAATTTCCCAAAACTTAAGCTTCTTCTATCCTACGTTTTCAAGGCACCTTTGACACATTGCTATTTTGACAATGAACACACGCTACAGTAATGGTTTGCCTGCAGATTATAATCTCTGAAAACACTGCCAATATCTAGAAAAGTTCCTGGCATATAAAGCACAAATATTTGTTTCCTAAATGAAATGGAAATCCAATGCCTAACAAACAGGCATATCCCGAA
>SJYW01033525.1:555648-568285 GCA_006410735.1 Raphicerus campestris
AAATATACTCCAATTGTAAAGCAAATATACTCCAATTAAAAAAATAAAAGTACCTGTCTGCCTGTAGTGTTGGTATAAGTAGCAGGCAAGCACGACCCTTTTGGGCCATCCAGCTATCATTTGCCCCCCCTCATTTTCTAACAAAATCCTGATTGTGCCTACAAGTCTACTCCACCTGAGGCCATGAGTTTCTGGGGGTAGCAAACCCGAGTCCCAACCTAAGACGAATCACAATCCATTTCAGCCAGTCACTGTGGTAGCCCTTCCCTTGACACTGACCGGTTTAGATGTAAACTTATGCAATGCTGACTCAACAGAGGGAGAGGCTGGGGTGGCATCTACTATGAGGTCTTCGGGAAAGGCTTTTATCACTGATAGACATCACAGAAAAAAAAAAAAAGTCTTCTTCCAAAAAACTTAGTCATACTTACTTGTACACTTGAACTTGTGGCAGTCATCTTGCAACCATAAGAGGAACCAGCCATGGGCAAAATAAACACACATCCTGCATTTTCAACTTTTTCTCACTGACCTTACTTGTAAACACATATACACACAGGCACATCTTTCTGATCCAACCTCCCCCTACTAAAACCGTTCTCTCTTTTCTACTCTTCTCAAAAAAGCTGTCAAAACAAGCTGTTTCCTCCACTAAACTATGCACTCATCATTGACATTCCCAGGCTTTTTTAATTTCCCAAAACTTAAGCTTCTTCTATCCTACGTTTTCAAGGCACCTTTGACACATTGCTATTTTGACAATGAACACACGCTACAGTAATGGTTTGCCTGCAGATTATAATCTCTGAAAACACTGCCAATATCTAGAAAAGTTCCTGGCATATAAAGCACAAATATTTGTTTCCTAAATGAAATGGAAATCCAATGCCTAACAAACAGGCATATCCCGAACGTTGAAATGAGTGTAGCAACCCTACGATCTACATGCATCAGAATATGCCTTTGTGTGTGTTAAGCTGGGAAGAAGGACAAGTGCACAGAAGACAAGAGAGCAAAGTGCCTTGAAAGCTGAAGACACATTCTTCTTTACTCTTCAGGAATCAGAGGGCTGGTCAGAGTTAACTCAGTAGCAGAGGGGAGGGCATTTCCACACCGGTAGCTCAGAACCAAGGCGGGAAGGCATGCCAGGATCTGGGCGACTCTGCCACTGGTCAGCACTGCTGCCAACCTGCGACAGGGAGGAAGGGGCGTCCCAGCCCTCCCAGGGCCTGGAGCTGGCAACGAATCTGACCAGTGACAACTGGCACACCTCAAAGGCCAAGCGTGCACGTGCACACACACACAAAAACCAAAGAAACACATCTAGAGCTTAAACTGTACTTGCAACAGTCCAAGAGACAACGAAGCAGGCAAAGTTGGTGGCAGTTCCAGATTCAGCCCTACCCAGCACTTCCTTTGGTATGACAACTAGGAATGAAGGGATGTAAGCAAAGAACTCTACTCAGTTAAGCAAAAATGCTTTTCTACTTCAAAAGTCACTTCCGAGTGTGAAAGAACTGATTAAAAGAGCAATGGCTTTTTTACTTCCCTTTCTAATTTTAGTAATAAATCCTATGTAGAGGGGAGTCCTGGGCCCTGCTGGGAACACTCCTCAGAAAAACAGTAAATAAAGAGACACTAGATATTTCTCCAGTGGTCATGCATGGATGTGAGAGCTGGACCATAAAGAAGGCTGAGCACCGAAGAACTGATGCTTTGGAACTGTGGTATTGGAGAAGACTCTTGAGAGTCCCTTGGACTGCAAGGAGATCAAATCACTCAATCCTAAAGGAAATCAATCCTGAATATTCATTGGAGGGACTGGTGCTGAAGCTCCAACACTTTGGCCACCTGATGCGAAGAGCCAACTCATTGGAAANTATTGGGGAAGACTCTTGAGAGTCCCTTGGACTGCAAGGAGATCAAATCACTCAATCCTAAAGGAAATCAATCCTGAATATTCATTGGAGGGACTGGTGCTGAAGCTCCAACACTTTGGCCACCTGATGCGAAGAGCCAACTCATTGGAAAAGCCCCTGATGCTGGGCAAGACTGCAGGCAAAAGGAGAAGGGGACGACGGAGGATGAGATGGTTGAATGGCATCACCAACTCAATGGACATGGGTTTAAGCAAGCTCCAGGAGATGGTAAAGGACAGGGGAGCCTGATGTGCTACAGTCCATGGGGTTGCAATGAGCTGGACACAACTAAGACCAAACAACAAGATACTCTGAAAATGAAAAGTGTCTCGGGCCACGATCCGACAACCACAGTTTATAAAACAGTGCAAAATACTAATGAAATCAGTGACGAAATTACTGATCTTACCAAACCCCGCTTACTCCAAAAAGACAATCTAATCATTGAAACCTAATCAATTCATTGAAAGATTAATAAATCTTCTGTAGCTGCTCATTTTATAGCAAACTCTCTGAAGGACAAGTACGTTTCCTCACTGATTTAACTGACTTCCAAAAGACATTGGCACACTTTTGAGGAGAATAAGGTATTAAGGATATGAAGATAGCAGTAAGTAGAAGTGAAGTGGATGGGTCGCACCATTCCAACAGGGTCCTAGGAGATCACCTCCTTAAAGCATCTCCCTTGAGAATCCTAGAGGCTGACCAGTCAGTAAAAAGAGAGATCAGTGTGTGTGTTGGGGAAGAGGGAGGCAGAAGGAGAAGGCAAGACATTCCCTATGTGCATACCATAGTTAGTCTATAACCTTAGAGGTGGGCTACTACCAATGTCCAGGCTACAAACGAATGGAAAAAATGACCCGACCATATAAAGCACTTTTTAATGTAATTTGACTTTAACGGGGGATGGGGAAATGGAGTGCAGCTGACCATGATGACTAAGATCCAATCTAAGAAATGACAAAGTAAAAATGACTTTACCAGATAGTACCTGGGGGACTGTTATTTCCTTACAAAAATATCCTTTGATTACCAAGTTTCCTAAGCCATTAAGAAAATGACTTACGTTTATTTTTCAAAAGGACAACTTGCACAGAGCTTTAGCTGCATGGAGGTAACATTCTCTAAAAGGTGTCAGTACTGAGAAAGGAGCCAGCAGCCCGCTGACTCCACGGCATGCCTGCTGTGCTTCTAGGACAGTCGTTAACAACCAAGATCCTGGCAGCCGCTCTGCCTTTGTTCCTTACATTTGCTTGGGGACAATTTTTATGATGCTATTAATATTCTCTAAACTGGCCCTGATCCTCAATAACACAAAGGATCGGTTCTAGAGGAGTGATCGTATTAAAGGAGAAGAGTAGCCAGACAACCCAAATTTTATTTTGCCCAATCTAATCCTAAGTCAATTACAAGGACAAAGAAGTCACAAGATAAATTTTCTATCTTAGGAGATGAACTAAAAGAATGATTTAAATCCAGCTGCTTCCTCAATCCTCACTCCCATGATGGAAACAGAAAGCAGAATTCTCAATGATCGAGAGTTTTAATTTGGTACACATTTCAAGTAACTTAAGAGTGCAGCAAACACTGTTTTCTCTTTCACTCTTTCGAAAATTCCCAATTTCCAAAGCACAGAACTAAAATGAATCCACATTATATCACCAATGCAGCATCTGACAGTTTACTAACTCACATAGCCAAACCACATTCAATGTTCCATGGAGATAAAATAGAAGACACATTATCATTATCAGAAAGAAACTGACATATTCTAGTCAAAAGGATGGTCAAAACCTTTGACATGACCTTTCTGAACTACTGATACATGCAAGAAGCTATGTGCTAAATATATCCACTGTTCATCATCGATACCTTTCTATATTAATACAGGGACGTCATTTTTTAAAAAGTAAACCACCTAGATGTAATTGGCAGGTAAATTTACCTTGCAAATGTTCACGACATACAAGCCTTAAATGAGAATCAATATTAATAAATCAGTTCTGTCTTGATGTTAATAAGCAGGAAGAGACTGGACAGGTTACTAACCTGCCGGACCACAGCATCCTCAACCATAAAGGGAGGAATAAACAGATTCGATGCAGGATGGCAGGTGTTTTCATTTATTAAAAAGCCAATCCCAATTAACTGTTATAACTGCCCCTACAGCAATTGGCTGAGACTGTTTAATCGGCTGATCCCTTTAATAAAAAGCCATGTCCTGTGTTCTTTGCCCTCAGAAGTGGTCTCTCAGATGCCGCTAGCGATTTGTCAGGATGTTCACTTGAGTTGTTTTCCCAGTAGCAGCCATGCGCAGCACACCCACGTGCTTCTCTTCAATCTCTTCTCTGATCGATGGTTGAAAGCAGCTCAAGGAGGTGGCAAGATGAGACTGTAATCAAGTACTTAAATAAACTAAAGAACAGACAATAACAACTAACCATATTGATGTTTACCGTGGAGCCAAGACTGAGCGACTTCACTTTCACTTTTCACTTTCATGCATTGGAGAAGGAAATGGCAACCCACTCCAGTATTCTTGCCTGGAGAATCCCAGGGACAGAGGAGCCTGGTGGGCTTCCGTCTATGGGGTCGCACAGAGTCGGACACAACTGATGAGACTTAGCAGCAGCAGCAGTGTTCTAACCACTTAACACATATTAATGTACTTTAACCACTTAACACATATTAATGTACTTAATCTGCAACCACCTCTATGAGGCAGATTATATTATCATCATCCCATTTTACAGATGAGAAAAGCAGACACAACTAAGTGAAGCAACCTGTCTGAAGCTTCATGGCAGGTAAGTANCAGATGAGAAAAGCAGACACGACTAAGTGAAGCAACCTGTCTGAAGCTTCATGGCAGGTAAGTAACGGAGCAAGAACCTGACCTTCAGCAGTCTGGCTTTAGGTGACTCACTTTCAGTAACTCTGCTTACTGCTTCTCCGTCAACTGTACAGTGATCAGACCCACCACTTCAGTTCTGTCAATACTATGGCAGCCAGAAGCCCAGGGTTCATGGTGGGTGTACAGCTCTATTTTATCTGCAGTCATGAAACATTTGCTTTTTCCAAGGGGCCCGTATTCTGGCAATTAGTACTCAAATTACCCAGACCCTGGGCTTGGGCAGATTACCTTATTTGGCGTATTTTTTTAAATTAAAATAGTTTCATAAGTCATCCATTCCACCATATAAAATACACCATTTAGTAGTGCGTGCATGTGTGTACTAAGTCATGTCCAACTCTTTGTGACTCATGGACTGTTCAGCTCTTCTGTCCATGCAGATTCTCTAGCCAAGAATACTGGAGTGAGTTGCCATTCCCTTCTCCAGGAAATCTTCCCAACCTAGCGATCAAACCTGCATCTTTTATGTCTCCTATGTAGAAGCCTCAGGAAATTGTGTTTAGGGTTAGGACGATTCCACCATTAACAGAACACTGGTCAGAAAGCTGGGAGAAGAGATGATTCCTTAAACCTAAGTCTTGGAGAGGATCAGCATTGTGATAAGAATCTCTGACAACTGGCCATTTTAAGGGGTTTTCAACATCATTTCTCACAGTACAGGAGTGCAAAAGGCATATGGCCTACAAGATTTTAACTGAATGGTAAACACTCACCATCCCCCAGCATGCCTAGAAGGCTGACTTTCTGAGTAAATCACATTCTCCTAAGGGGAGAAATGCCACTTTCCAAGTGATCTGCTCAATTTGTAGTCTTTTTAATCCTTGTTAAAGGGGGGCCTTGTAAACTTGGCCCCCTAAAAATGCAGACTTCGAGGAGTAACAGCACAGAGTAATTTTTCAAAGAATATGTTACATACAAATTATACTCCAGTGTGGAGATTATTTTCCAGTGGTCCTGTTACACTCTTTCACTTATTACTACACTTCAGATCCTATCCATGAAACAAACCAACCTCCTGACATGTCTCCAAATTCAAAATACATGGTATCACAGGTAATGGGCAACTCTGCATTTTTTGTTCTTTCCATTCTCAGCATCAACAATGTAATGATGAAATGTACCCTCAAGCTTCTAAATCTTTAATATACAGGATTTTAAAAAAACTACATGTGAAATAAAAATTAATTACGAACATCTGAAAGAATGATAGCTTTTAAGAGAAAATCACAAATTTTAAAAACACACACACACACCCTAGTTGTTGAAAGAGGACTATTAACAGTGGTTAACAAACTCTTTATGTACCCAATGGGGTGGAGGGGGGCATGCAAAAAAATCTACGTTATAAAACATGCATGTACTACTGTTAGTCTGTACCTTGAAAATTAATGTCTTTCTTATGTTATAGAAGTGATGTTTAAAAAAAACCAAGGATTTATTATTTTCTTCCAAATGAATCATCTGACACCCACCTTAGAAGCCCACATCCCTAAAAAAATTCATGATTTCTAATCTCTTCTAGTTGCAAACATAAAGCACCATTTTCTACTACAAAATATCTTAAATAAAAGCCCATCAAAAAGAAAAAAAGATTCATTCTTGTGACCACAGATAAGGGCCAGCTGCTCCCAGTTCACATTTCCCATCCCTAAACTTTGTAGACAATAGGGACTGTATGCTTGGGTCTTGGGCTCCTTTTTAAAGCAAGAAGTAACGATCCAACTTGGAAAGACACCAGTGTCATCACTCTTAAGACAGTAAGTCAGACAGCCATATGGTTTGTCTTCCATCAGTCAGCGCTTTCTAGACTTGACCCAAAGAGACCTGTTAATTCCACCCACATTCTCCTCTCCGCCACCAGAAACTACTACTGTGTGCCTGAAAAGCCACAGTCCACAAAAAACCAAGAGGCAGGCTCCTATGGCATTCTCCTAAAGAAATCTTTATGAAGGACAGATTAAGCGCGTTTTCTGAGATGTATACACCACACAACAGCAAAACCACAGGGAAACAAACAAACAAAACCTGAGTGCAGTAAGAGAAATGAATATTTCTGTTACGGTACTGTTGGGAGGTGACTCCTAGCTGCACATTTCTTCCTCTGTTTTAGCTCTCACTGGCACAAACTTCTCAGGCAGTAGGTCACGAGGCTGCTCTGTGTTTAAACACCACCTCAGCATTACTTGGCCGCTTCCTAAGAGTGCTGGCACCTCACCCACTGATTACCTGCATCCACACACACACAACCCCAGCTTCAGGCCTCTGAGGCAACCCTTCTGGAGTGCTCCTTGGCCTTTTATAGTGGAGGCATGTGATGAGCGTACCGGCACCAGCTGTTCCTAATTACCTCTCCGGCTGGGGCGAATGACTCAGCAGCCCAACTTTCTTTTTAAGGAGTCATCTATCTACCTTGCGAGCCAACCAACAAAGTGAACAATAGTAAAGCACTTGACACCGCTATAGGTTAAACAACAACAATCACGCACGATGCCAGGCTATCACTTAAACCAAGGCCGTCCTTCTGCAAGCTGACTCACCAGGTGTCTCCCCCACCCCGCCCCGCCGCCAGGCTTCCCTAGTGGTTCAGATAGTAAAGAATCGCCCTGTAAAGTGGGAGACCAAGGTTCGATCCCTGGGTGGGGAAGATTCCCCTGGAGAAGCGAATAGCAACCCACTCTAGTATTCCTTCCTGGAGAATTCCACGGACAGAGGAGTCTGGAGGGCTACAGACCACGGGGTACAAGAGAGTTAGACACGACTGAACGACTAACATCTTTCCTTACTCCAAAGGCTGAAGTAGGAAGCCTTTTCCAGTCCAGCCAGCCCTTGCACCACTACCCAAGACCAGGAAGAAGCCAGCCGGCCTCTTCCCACTTCTCTGCTTGACCATGTGAAGCGCTCAATCGCGCTCCGTCACTCGCACGCCCCTGTGTTTCCACCCCTTTACTATTCAGAACTGCCGCCGGACAGGCAAACCCCTCCTGGCTATAAGGAGTGTCAAAACACAGGAACCCAAGATCTAGCCCTCCACACCCGATACTGACAGAATCCCCCCCGCAAAAGACAAGGCGTCCCTACAAAACAGCCTTTGTTCCTCCGAGCCTGACCTCGCAGCTTGTTTTCCCCCGCTCCCCAACACTCAGTTTCTTCCACAATGACTACTACGCTTTACCTCGGAATCAGCCCGAACCCAACGCTCACTTTGCACAAAAGCCTTTCTGCATGATTCTACTCAATGACACAAAACTGCCGCGCAAGGACGCTTGAGCGAGGGCACTCGCCTGAAACACGCACAAAGCTGGCGTCTCTACGAGCAACACCCACTCTCATCCGACTGTGGAAGCCTTTGATTACAGCCTGCTGGGCAAAACTCCCAACAAAGGGGGGTGGGGTGGGGAGGGGGTCCTGGGATCCCCCGGGGCTCCCCGCTAACCAGTCTTGGCTAAACCCAGCCAGCCCCGCAAGGTGGAGGTTGTGCTCCAGCCACCGACTCGGCCTTTCTGAGTCCGCGATCACACGCGCCACCTACAGCCCCCGACTACCCCCACCAGGCTGGGAGGACTGGAGGCCGACAGCTCGCGGGCCGCGGCGGTTGAGGGTGGGCGGGAGAACAATACGGAGCCGGGCCGGCCGCCCGGGCGCTGCTGAGGTGTCACAGCCGGGCGCACTGCGCGCGGCATCGGGGCGGGGGTGGGTGCGCCTGGGAGGCGGCGGAGGGCCCCCCGGCCCCGCGGCGCCGGGTAAAGTACAGAGCCCGCCCGTAAACAGCGGCGCCGGCGGCGGCGCGTGGGGCCACTCGCCCCTTCCGGCGGACGCGGCCCCTTCCAGGAACCCGAGCCCTTAGCTCCTCTGCGCGAGCCCCGCTCAGAGGCCCCCAGCGCCNTATTTTTTAAAATTAAAATAGTTTCATAAGTCATCCATTCCACCATATAAAATACACCATTTAGTAGTGCGTGCATGTGTGTACTAAGTCATGTCCAACTCTTTGTGACTCATGGACTGTTCAGCTCTTCTGTCCATGCAGATTCTCTAGCCAAGAATACTGGAGTGAGTTGCCATTCCCTTCACCAGGAAATCTTCCCAACCTAGCGATCAAACCTGCATCTTTTATGTCTCCTATGTAGAAGCCTCAGGAAATTGTGTTTAGGGTTAGGACGATTCCACCATTAACAGAACACTGGTCAGAAAGCTGGGAGAAGAGATGATTCCTTAAACCTAAGTCTTGGAGAGGATCAGCATTGTGATAAGAATCTCTGACAACTGGCCATTTTAAGGGGTTTTCAACATCATTTCTCACAGTACAGGAGTGCAAAAGGCATATGGCCTACAAGATTTTAACTGAATGGTAAACACTCACCATCCCCCAGCATGCCTAGAAGGCTGACTTTCTGAGTAAATCACATTCTCCTAAGGGGAGAAATGCCACTTTCCAAGTGATCTGCTCAATTTGTAGTCTTTTTAATCCTTGTTAAAGGGGGGCCTTGTAAACTTGGCCCCCTAAAAATGCAGACTTCGAGGAGTAACAGCACAGAGTAATTTTTCAAAGAATATGTTACATACAAATTATACTCCAGTGTGGAGATTATTTTCCAGTGGTCCCATTACACTCTTTCTTATTACTACACTTCAGATCCTATCCATGAAACAAACCAACCTCCTGACATGTCTCCAAATTCAAAATACATGGTATCACAGGTAATGGGCAACTCTGCATTTTTTGTTCTTTCCATTCTCAACATCAACAATGTAATGATGAAATGTACCCTCGAGCTTCTAAATCTTTAATATACAGGATTTTAAAAAAACTACATGTGAAATAAAAATTAATTACGAACATCTGAAAGAATGATAGCTTTTAAGAGAAAATCACAAATTTTAAAAACACACACACACACCCTAGTTGTTGAAAGAGGACTATTAACAGTGGTTAACAAACTCTTTATGTACCCAATGGGGTGGAGGGGGGCATGCAAAAAAATCTACGTTATAAAACATGCATGTACTACTGTTAGTCTGTACCTTGAAAATTAATGTCTTTCTTATGTTATAGAAGTGATGTTTAAAAAAAACCAAGGATTTCTTATTTTCTTCCAAATGAATCATCTGACACCCACCTTAGAAGCCCACATCCCTAAAAAAATTCATGATTTCTAATCTCTTCTAGTTGCAAACATAAAGCACCAATTTCTACTACAAAATATCTTAAATAAAAGCCCATCAAAAAGAAAAAAAGATTCATTCTTGTGACCACAGATAAGGGCCAGCTGCTCCCAGTTCACATTTCCCATCCCTAAACTTTGTAGACAATAGGGACTGTATGCTTGGGTCTTGGGCTCCTTTTTAAAGCAAGAAGTAACGATCCAACTTGGAAAGACACCAGTGTCATCACTCTTAAGACAGTAAGTCAGACAGCCATATGGTTTGTCTTCCATCAGTCAGCGCTTTCTAGACTTGACCCAAAGAGACCTGTTAATTCCACCCACATTCTCCTCTCCGCCACCAGAAACTACTACTGTGTGCCTGAAAAGCCACAGTCCACAAAAAACCAAGAGGCAGGCTCCTATGGCATTCTCCTAAAGAAATCTTTATGAAGGACAGATTAAGCGCGTTTTCTGAGATGTATACACCACACAACAGCAAAACCACAGGGAAACAAACAAACAAAACCTGAGTGCAGTAAGAGAAATGAATATTTCTGTTACGGTACTGTTGGGAGGTGACTCCTAGCTGCACATTTCTTCCTCTGTTTTAGCTCTCACTGGCACAAACTTCTCAGGCAGTAGGTCACGAGGCTGCTCTGTGTTTAAACACCACCTCAGCATTACTTGGCCGCTTCCTAAGAGTGCTGGCACCTCACCCACTGATTACCTGCATCCACACACACACAACCCCAGCTTCAGGCCTCTGAGGCAACCCTTCTGGAGTGCTCCTTGGCCTTTTATAGTGGAGGCATGTGATGAGCGTACCGGCACCAGCTGTTCCTAATTACCTCTCCGGCTGGGGCGAATGACTCAGCAGCCCAACTTTCTTTTTAAGGAGTCATCTATCTACCTTGCGAGCCAACCAACAAAGTGAACAATAGTAAAGCACTTGACACCGCTATAGGTTAAACAACAACAATCACGCACGATGCCAGGCTATCACTTAAACCAAGGCCGTCCTTCTGCAAGCTGACTCACCAGGTGTCTCCCCCACCCCGCCCCGCCGCCAGGCTGCCCTAGTGGTTCAGATAGTAAAGAATCGCCCTGTAAAGTGGGAGACCAAGGTTCGATCCCTGGGTGGGGAAGATTCCCCTGGAGAAGCGAATAGCAACCCACTCTAGTATTCCTTCCTGGAGAATTCCACGGACAGAGGAGTCTGGAGGGCTACAGACCACGGGGTACAAGAGAGTTAGACACGACTGAACGACTAACATCTTTCCTTACTCCAAAGGCTGAAGTAGGAAGCCTTTTCCAGTCCAGCCAGCCCTTGCACCACTACCCAAGACCAGGAAGAAGCCAGCCGGCCTCTTCCCACTTCTCTGCTTGACCATGTGAAGCGCTCAATCGCGCTCCGTCACTCGCACGCCCCTGTGTTTCCACCCCTTTACTATTCAGAACTGCCGCCGGACAGGCAAACCCCTCCTGGCTATAAGGAGTGTCAAAACACAGGAACCCAAGATCTAGCCCTCCACACCCGATACTGACAGAATCCCCCCCGCAAAAGACAAGGCGTCCCTACAAAACAGCCTTTGTTCCTCCGAGCCTGACCTCGCAGCTTGTTTTCCCCCACTCCCCAACACTCAGTTTCTTCCACAATGACTACTACGCTTTACCTCGGAATCAGCCCGAACCCAACGCTCACTTTGCACAAAAGCCTTTCTGCATGATTCTACTCAATGACACAAAACTGCCGCGCAAGGACGCTTGAGCGAGGGCACTCGCCTGAAACACGCACAAAGCTGGCGTCTCTACGAGCAACACCCACTCTCATCCGACTGTGGAAGCCTTTGATTACAGCCTGCTGGGCAAAACTCCCAACAAAGGGGGGTGGGGTGGGGAGGGGGTCCTGGGATCCCCCGGGGCTCCCCGCTAACCAGTCTTGGCTAAACCCAGCCAGCCCCGCAAGGTGGAGGTTGTGCTCCAGCCACCGACTCGGCCTTTCTGAGTCCGCGATCACACGCGCCACCTACAGCCCCCGACTACCCCCACCAGGCTGGGAGGACTGGAGGCCGACAGCTCGCGGGCCGCGGCGGTTGAGGGTGGGCGGGAGAACAATACGGAGCCGGGCCGGCCGCCCGGGCGCTGCTGAGGTGTCACAGCCGGGCGCACTGCGCGCGGCATCGGGGCGGGGGTGGGTGCGCCTGGGAGGCGGCGGAGGGCCCCCCGGCCCCGCGGCGCCGGGTAAAGTACAGAGCCCGCCCGTAAACAGCGGCGCCGGCGGCGGCGCGTGGGGCCACTCGCCCCTTCCGGCGGACGCGGCCCCTTCCAGGAACCCGAGCCCTTAGCTCCTCTGCGCGAGCCCCGCTCAGAGGCCCCCAGCGCCCGCCGCCCAGACCCAGAGAGCCGCCGCCCCGCGTCCTCCTCTCGACCGCCTCCCCGGGACCCACCCGAAGACCGCCCCTCACCGGCCGACGGCCCCGACCGCGCGCCACCGCCGCGCCGAACCCTCCCGGCGAAGGGCGCCCAGGACCGGCGAGCCACTCACCACAGCCGAGGCGCGGCGCGGCCCGACTGACGGCGGCCAGCGAGCCCGACCAGCCGCGCGGGCAGCGATCAGGTGACTCACTCCCTGCCCGCGGCCGGCCGCCCCCTCCGCGCCCCAC
>SJYW01033525.1:578356-615160 GCA_006410735.1 Raphicerus campestris
ATGAGATTTTCCAGGCAAGGATATTGGAGTGGGTTGCCATTTCTTTCTCCAGGGCATCTTCCCAACCCAAGGATCTCCTGCACTGCAGGCAAATTCTTTACTGACTGAGCTACAAGGAAAGCCAAAGACTGCTCTTGTCTCACTTAACAAATCTTGAAAGCAAAACTTGAAAAGATCAGATGAACTGAATACACGTATATAACCACCATCTAGATCAATATATCAAATTTTCCCAGGACCCCAGATGAATCTTTGGTGTCACCTTCCAATAATTACCTCTTTCCTAAACTAACACCATAAATTTTCCCTGTTTTTTGAATCACATATAGGCGAACTGTATGGTATATAACTGTGTATCTGGATTATTTACCTGTATGCTATTTCTGCAAAATTTGTCCCTGTTATTAGAAATAGCTGTAATGTACATATTTCATTCAGTTCAGTTCAGTTCAGTCACTCAGTCTTGTCTGACTCTTTGTGACCTCGTGGACTGCAGCATGCCAGGCCTCCCTGTCCATCACCAACTCCCAGAGTTTACTCAAACTCAAGTCCACTGAGTTGGTGATGCCATCCAACCATCTCATCCTCTGTTGTCCCCTTTTTCTCTCGCCTTCAGTCTTTCCCAGCATCAGAGTCTTTTCAAATGAGTCAGTTCTTCGCATCAGGTGGCCAAAATATTGGAGTTTCAGCTTCAGCATCAGGGCTTCTGATGAATATTCAGGACTGATTTCCTTTAGAATGGACTGGTTTGATCTCCTTGCAGTCCAGGGGACTCTCAAGAGTCTTCTCCAACATCACAGTTCAAAAGCATCAATTCTTTGGTGCTCAGCTTTCTTTATAGTCCAACTCTCACATTCATACATGACTACTGGTAAAACCATAGCTTTGACTAGATGGACTTTTGTTGGCAAAGTAATGTCTCTGCTTTTAACTTTCCTTCCAAGGAGTGTCTTTTAATTTCATGGCTGCAGTTGCCATCTGCAGTGATTTTGGAGCCCCCCAAAATAAAATCTGTCACTGTTTTCATTGTTTCCCCATCTATTTGCCATGTATTAATTTTACTGTTGGTGGGCATGTGGGGTGTTTCTACTTTGGGGCTATTACAAGTAAAGTTACCATGAACAAATGTGTAATGTTTTCTGGTGAATGAATAAACACATTTGTATTGAGTATACAACTAAGAGTAGAATTGCTAAGTCAAAGGGAATGCAAATGTTCAGTGTTAGTAGAAACTGCCTAACAATTTTCCAAAATGGTTGTTAAATACACATTCCTACTAGTGATGCATAAGAGTTTCAAGTGCTTCACATCCATCGATACACTTGGCATCATCCATTTTTAAAGTTTTACCCATTCTGGTAGTCTTGTAATGATACTTCTTTGTGATTTTAAGTTGCATTTTCATGATGTTAATCCCATTTCATAAATATATTCACCGCTTCAAAGTCCTATTATAAAGTTTTATTTTAGTCTTTTGTTATTTTCTATTGAATTGTCTGGATTTTTCTTCTGGATTCCTAAGAAGATTTTTTTTCAAGTATGTTATTCTGGGCATATGTCTTTGTCCAATTTTTTGTTTGTTTGTTTTTTCCCTTCATCCTGTGGCTTGCCTTTCAATCCCTTAATTTGATTTGGTTTGGGTCAGTCAACTTTAAGGAGGTAAAATTTACCCATGGCACAGATTTTAAGTGTGCAGTCCTATGATTTTTGACAATGTATGCACATGTGTTATGCCAGCAGTCTAGAACATTCCCAGCATGTCAGAAAAGTCCTGCATGCTCTTTTACCTTACCCTTCTCTTCTGGGCAACACTGATCAGATTTCTGTTATCACAGCTTAATTTTGTCTGATCTTAAGCCTTATGTAAAGGAACAAGAAAGTAGATTCAACCATGTTATTGTGTATGTGAATAATTCATTCCATTTATTGCTGAGTATACATATGTATGGCTGAAACACGATTTGTTTATCTGTTCACCTGTTGAAAGACCTTTGGGTTGCTTCAGTTTTGGACTGTTGTAGATAGTGAAGTGAAAACTGCTCAGTCGTGTCCGACTCTTTGCAACCCCATGGACTGTAGCCTGCCAGGTTCCTCTGTCCATGGAATTCTCCAGGCCAGTATACTGGAGTGGGTAGCCGTTCCCTTCTCTAGGGCAACTTCCCAACCCAGGGATTGAACCCAGGTCTCCCGCATTGCAGGCCGATTCTTTGTTATCTGAGCCACCAGGGAGGCTGTAGATAAAGCTACTATAAATATTCCTATACATGGTTTTTTTTTTTTTAGACATATATTTTTAGCTCCCTAATTCTCTAGAAATGGAATTGCTGGGGATAGGGTAGGTGTATATGCAACTTTATAAGAAATTGCCAAACTTGCCAAACTTTTTCAAAGTTTTGTAACATTTTACACTTCCATCAGCAATGTATGAGCATTTCATTTGCCACATATCCCTTCCAATACTTAATACTGTCAATCTATTAAACATTGAGATATATTTCCNCAACTTTATAAGAAATTGCCAAACTTGCCAAACTTTTTCAAAGTTTTGTAACATTTTACACTTCCATCAGCAATGTATGAGCATTTCATTTGCCACATATTCCTTCCACTACTTAATACTGTCAATCTATTAAACATTGAGATATATTTCCATTTCAGTGACAACTAATAGTAATTTTTTCACCATTTCAAGTGTCTGTTTGCCATCCTCATATTTTCTTTTCTGTAGTATTTTTTCAAGTCTTGTCCATTGTCTATTGATTATTTATTCTTTTACTGTTGATGTCTGAGAGTTCTTTTTGTTTTCTGGATATAAGAGTAAGAGAGAGAGAGAACATTGATTCCAGTCTTGTCTGTGGCTTGCCTTTTAATTTTTTTTTTAGTTGGTGTATTATTCTGAAGTCCAATCTATCAGTTTTTCTTTTTTATGATTAATGTTTTTTGATTCTCATCTTAGAAATCTATGCCAACAGCAAAATCATGAAGTTGTTTTCTCCTTTATCTCTTCTAGAAGTTTTATCATCTTAGCTTTTGCATTGGGGTCTATTTTCCATCTTAAATAGATTTTTGTGGATGGCATGAGATAGAGATCAAGATTAATTTTTTCCCTGTGTGTGTGTGTTAGTCACTCAGTTGTGTCCAACTCTTTGCGACCCCATGGACTGTAATCCACGGGGGCTCCTCTGCCCATGGCATTCTCCAGGCAAGAATACTAGCATGGGCTGCCATTCCCTTCTCTAGGGGATCTTCCTGACCCAGGGATCAAATCCCAGTCTCCTGCATTGCAGGCAGATTCTTTATTGTCTGAGCCACCAGGGAAACCCTTTTTCCCCATACAGATATCCAAATTTTCCACATCAATTATTGACATTATTTCCCCCATTGATTTGGCTTGGCATTTTGTCAAGAATTACCATANGACCTGATGCAGCGCCACCCCCCCCTCCCAAAAAAAAAAGAAATGTACTCTTTACCATGCTAAAACAAAACTTGAACTTTGACAGTATATGAAAAAATATTAGCATTATAAAGATAATTTTTTAAATGTAAACTACAAATTACTAGTTATAGTGAAATATATTTTAAACTTAATGAACTTCTTGCTAAGTGACAAAATGTTTCCAAGTATTTCAATTAAGAAAAATGAAATATAAAATTAAATATATTTTTATGGAGCAGTATAAATGCCCTTCAAGGAGCCATCAAAAATAAAGAAAACAAATAATTTGACATGTCTTTTTTAACAAATTTATTTTTTTTAACTAGAGGTTAATTACTTTGCATTATTGTATGACATGCATCTTTTATTTGATCCTGGCTTCTGGATAATGCTTCTTCCTTTCTGTAGGCCTAGCTCTTCACATTCTTCTAATTAAATAAAGAGATGAGTCTTTAGGGCTTAACACAATCTCTACCCCTGGTGAGTGCTCAAAAAATGCCAGCTATTATTCATTATATAAATAATTTCTAGAAACCAAGACTTCTGGTAAGGCAGAACCATGGATAATCTAGAGGTATTAAGCAATCAGTTTGAAACATGAGGAATAAAAAACCCTATAGGAGTATTCACTAAAAATACAAATCCAATAATTTGTAGCCATTCTAGCTCAAAAATGTTGAAGTCTTTTGTTTCTTTTTAATAGAATTTTTAAATGGCTAAAGGAAAGGTAATTGTGTTACAGTCAGATATTTAATCTAAATCCTTTTGTTTCCTTGATCTGTTGTACAGAAATTAAACTCATTGTCATATTGAAATATTTGAATAATGTTTATAAACTATGAATATAATGTTTATAAACATAGCAAAGCAAGAGGTATTTTGAAACAATTCATTATTAATATGTGAACACCAGGTGCTTTGTATGAAAAAAACAACACTGGAAGCAAGGACTTAAAAGAATAACTAGTTAACTTCATATCAGGCATGTATTGTTTTGAACAAATTACAGTAAATCACAGCAGCTCATCATAGCAATAAGCATTTATTATCTCACAGTCTCTGTAGGTCAGGACTTTGGGAGCAGATATTTGGGGTTCTGGCAGATGATTTCTCTTGAAGCTGTAGTCCAGATAGTGTCCAGTGTCACAGTCACATTTAAAGGCTTGGATAAGGGTTAGGATTCTTTCCAAGGTGGTTCACTCACCTACTGCTATTTCTTGGCAAGAAGCTTCATGTGCTCCAATTTTGGAATTCTCCATGGACAGCTTGAATACCCTCATGACATAGCATTTAGGGGGCTACTTCCCCCAAAAATGAGCCATCCAGAGAGCAGGACAGAAGCCACATTGTTTTTAAAATCTAGCCTCAGAAGTCACACACGCTTATTTCACAACATCCTGTAGGTTGCACAACACCATCCTAATCAAAGTGGGAGAAGACTACAAAACATGAACATGAAGAGTTGTGGATCATTAGGTGTCATCTTCGAGGCTGCCAACAATGAACCTTAATTAAAATCTAATGCTGAACTAGTTTGCATTCCCACAGATATAAAAAACAGACTTTTGGACTCTGTGAGAGAAGGCGAGGGTGGGATGATTTGAGAGACTGAAACATGTATATTACCATATGTGAAATAGATCACCAGGCCAGCTCGATGCATGAGACCAGTGCCCTGAGATGACCCTGAGGGATGGGATGGGGAGAGAGGTGGGAGGNCAGATATTTAATCTAAATCCTTTTGTTTCCTTGATCTGTTGTACAGAAATTAAACTCATTGTCATATTGAAATATTTGAATAATGTTTATAAACTATGAATATAATGTTTATAAACATAGCAAAGCAAGAGGTATTTTGAAACAATTCATTATTAATATGTGAACACCAGGTGCTTTGTATGAAAAAAACAACACTGGAAGCAAGGACTTAAAAGAATAACTAGTTAACTTCATATCAGGCATGTATTGTTTTGAACAAATTACAGTAAATCACAGCAGCTCATCATAGCAATAGGCATTTATTATCTCACAGTCTCTGTAGGTCAGGACTTTGGGAGCAGATATTTGGGGTTCTGGCAGATGATTTCTCTTGAAGCTGTAGTCCAGATAGTGTCCAGTGTCACAGTCACATTTAAAGGCTTGGATAAGGGTTAGGATTCTTTCCAAGATGGTTCACTCACCTACTGCTATTTCTTGGCAAGAAGCTTCATGTGCTCCAATTTTGGAATTCTCCATGGACAGCTTGAATACCCTCATGACATAGCATTTAGGGGGCTACTTCCCCCAAAAATGAGCCATCCAGAGAGCAGGACAGAAGCCACATTGTTTTTAAAATCTAGCCTCAGAAGTCACACACGCTTATTTCACAACATCCTGTAGGTTGCACAACACCATCCTAATCAAAGTGGGAGAAGACTACAAAACATGAACATGAAGAGTTGGGGATCATTAGGTATCATCTTCGAGGCTGCCAACAATGAACCTTAATTAAAATCTAATGCTGAACTAGTTTGCATTCCCACAGATATAAAAAACAGACTTTTGGACTCTGTGAGAGAAGGCGAGGGTGGGATGATTTGAGAGACTGAAACATGTATATTACCATATGTGAAATAGATCACCAGGCCAGCTCGATGCATGAGACCAGTGCCCTGAGATGACCCTGAGGGATGGGATGGGGAGAGAGGTGGGAGGGGGGTTCAGGATGGGGAATACATGTACACCCATGGCTGATTCATGTCAATGTATGGCAAAAACCACTACAATATTGTAAAGTAATTAGCCTCCAATTAAAATACATAAATTAATTTACCAAAAAAATTCAATGCTAATATAGTACTACATGAAAAAATCAGTTTTAAAATTATGTTACATTCAACAGTATTTTTTAAATTTTAATCTGTATTTTAATATATTTCTAACACATATATACTTCATTTTGTTTTCACCTTTATTTTTTAAAAAGATAGCACGCTGTAGATAATCTCTTGGATGCTGCTGCTGCTGCTAAGTCACTTCAGTCAGGTCCAACTCTGTGCGACCCCATAGATGGCAGCCCNTTTCTAACACATATATACTTCATTTTGTTTTCACCTTTATTTTTTAAAAAGATAGCACACTGTAGATAATCTCTTGGATGCTGCTGCTGCTGCTAAGTCACTTCAGTCAGGTCCAACTCTGTGCAACCCCATAGATGGCAGCCCACCAGGCTCCCCTGTCCCTGGGATTCTCCAGGCAAGAACCCTGGAGTGGGTTGCCATTTCCTTCTCCAATGCATGAAAGTGAAAAGTGAAAGTGAAGTCGCTCAGTCGTGTCCGACCCTCAGCGACCCCATGGACTACAGCTCACCAGGCTCCTCTGTCCATGGGATTTTCTAGGCAAGAGTACTGGAGTGGGGTGCCATTGCCTTCTCCGAATCTCTTGGCACTTGGCATTTTCTACTTGATATTACATTTGTGGTATTTATCCTGTTTTAAGTGTTGCAGCATTTTATTAGTTAAGAATGCAGTATAATATTCTATTGTGTGGTTATACAATTGTTCTTTAATCCACTCTCCTGTTGAGCACTGGGGCTGTTTCCAGGCTTTCACTATTGTGAACAATACTGCCAGGAATATTCTTACAGAGAATTCTTACTTTGCTCATCATATACGGGCAAGTTTCTCTTGGATATATTCCTGAAGGTAAAACAGCCAGGTTACCTGATATATGTATTAATTCAGCATTAATAGATAATACCAGTCTATTTTCCAAAGTGATAACATCTGTATATATGCCCACTAGTAATACATAAAACATTCAACAGCTATTCAAGACTTTTTTTTTTATTAGAAATTGCTATGACCTTAATATTTTCCTTAAAAGCAAGTGAGAAATACAGCACTGTCTTGGAGAAGAACACAATCTAAATGAGAAGAAAAATCATATCTAAAACAATTAGAGAGCAATTCTAAGATTTTATTAATATATAAATGTCATGATAACTCCTTACAGGGCAACAGTAAAACTCAAATTTTTTTTTTAATTTTAAACTTCTTTTTTTTAATTTATTTTTTTGGTCTTGCCACCTTGAGGCATGTGGAATCTTAGTTTGCTGACCAGGGATCAAACTTGTGCCCCCTGCAATGGAAGCAAGCATGAAGTCTTAAACACTGGACCACCAGAGAACTCCCTCAAACATTTTTTTTAATGTACCCATGATGTCACAAGAAATTGGACATGCAGTAGTCCCTCTTACACTTCCTTCCCAACCCTTCTTACCAAGGCTGGGAACATGGTACAAATTCCAAATTTCATTTGAAGTTTGATATTTCATTGTAATTTTTTGCCATCACTCCAAAAATATAACCATTTTGCTCCAATATAAAGTAATATTTCTATCACTGATCTTTGAGCACAATTGATAATACAAAATTATGTGACATATTTATTTTGTGTTAATCTGTTCTTACTAGCATATTCATAAGTATGTGGACTTCCATTTAATAAGCACTATTTAGTGGTGGATGTATCTTGGATTTTCTTGTGTGATCTCAATATCCATTTTGGGAATAAAATAATTTCACATTGGAAATGTTTCCAAACTGTTTCAAAAAACTTTTTTTTCATATCACACATTTCTTTTGAAAAACACTTTCATAATGTAGAAATGTCATATTTACTTTGAAGGGACAAGTTAAGTGTGTGTGCTTGTCAAAAGTCTGCTAAATAGCATGAGTCTAACTGCCATTTATCTTTACAGGAAAACTCAGTGAATCTCTGTTGTTTATTTTATCTGTGCCATCTTTCAGTACATCTTTTAATTACTTTGGCAAAACTTAAGCCAGGAGCTTCTGTGGTATGAACCTGTATATTGCTCATGGTCGTACTCAGCTTGCATGACTCCTGGTGACCCCACAGACTGTAGCCCTCCAGGCTCCTCTGTCCATAGGATGTCCCAGGCAAGAATACTGGAGCAGGTTGACACTCCCTTATCCAGAGGATCTTCCCAACCCAGGAATCAAACCCAAGTCTCCTGCATTGTCGGCGGGTCCTTTCCCACCGAGCCATCAAGAAAGCCCACTACATATGAGTAGAGCTGAGTTTTTTGTGTTTTTTGGTTTTTTGTTATTGTTGATGTTTTTGGCAAACTAGCTAAATAAAACTGGACTCTCTAATATTTTCTTAGTTTACCTCTAGCTTGGAGCCCAGTGGTCTGGTGAATAATTAGTATTATGCTTATTTTTTTGCTTTCTTTTCTTATCTTTCTCTCAAACAGGCTACACCACAGTATTAAGAAAAGGAAGAAGGGGATGGCAATTTCTATACTTTTTTCCCCAAATATCTGTTCTATTCATTTGATACTTTTAAATTATAATTTATACTATTTGATATTGAATTTTAACTCTTTTGGGGTTTTCACTGAAAGTAACAAAATAAAAGACAATATTGTGCTCATGATTTTGTAATTGTAGTGTTGAAATTCATTTTTAGTTTTATTTTTAAGTGACTTCAGTTCAGTTTAGTTCAGTTGCTTTGTGACCCATGGACTGCAGCATGCCAGGACTCCCTGTCCATCACCAACTCCCAGAGTTNGTGCTCATGATTTTGTAATTGTAGTGTTGAAATTCATTTTTAGTTTTATTTTTAAGTGACTTCAGTTCAGTTTAGTTCAGTTGCTTTGTGACCCCATGGACTGCAGCATGCCAGGACTCCCTGTCCATCACCAACTCCCAGAGTTTACCCAAACTCATGTCTATTGAGTCGGTGATGCCATCCAATCATCTCATCCTCTGTCATCCTTTTCTCATCCTGCCCTCAATCTTTCCCAGCACCAGTTTCTTTTCTAATGAGTCAGCTCTTTGCATCAGGTGGCCAAAGTATTGGAGTTTCAGCTTCAACATCAGACCTTCCAATGAACATCCAGGACTGGTTTCCTTTAGGATGAACTGGTTGGATCTCCTTGCAGTCCAAGGGACTCTCAAGAGTNTGACTAAATAAGAATATTCTGAATTGGGTGTCTTTTCAAAATTAAAATAGAAAAAAACTTATATCCAGTAAGAATTCTTATTTATACATTTCTTTATAATTCCTGGTAGTACCCTGCCAAATATACTGTGATGCATTAGCATAATTTATCCCCTTTCTCTAATTTTAGGAAAATAAGTGTCTCTCTCAGGATCACAAAATGAACTTATGCAAGCCTTGTAATTTAGCATATGGCCCAAGACAGGTGCTGCTTAAAAGCAATGAATACTTCCTGAATAGTGTATCTTGTTAAAAAAAAAAAATTCTGAACAGTCCTTTACAACTGAAATAGCCAGGGAAAGTAGGTCATCGCATGCCTTCTTCTATAGCTAGTAGTCCCAATCTGTTACACTCTTTTTTTCCTAGAGAGATAAAAACTGTGAATCATATCAGTCCCTGCTGTGAACACAGTCCACAGACACTGTGAGCAGATGGGCTTTTTGGCCTCCAAACCATTCTTTGCTGTCTACCACAGGTGAGTAGTAGATACCCTCTTAAATTAGCCCAACTGCTAAGTCAAGAACTAGCCAGTTACAAACATGATAGACAACTTATGACAGCATGCTGTATATATTTAAAGAAAGCTGACAGTCTTTGGAGTCTACTAAAAAAGTTGACACATATTGGTAGCCAATCCCTGTATCAACAATCATGCAAGTTTTCATATTTGTATATTACCTACAAAGCAAGTTAGTGACACTGTCTTCAGATAGGCAAACATTGCAAATGAAATTATAAGATTTTTTATTATGATTATAGCAGAAAACATTGCTTTATAACAAAAGAAAAAATTAGGAACATGAGAAAACACTCAGAGAGATAAGTATGTGTGTGTGCTCAGTCATGTCTGACTCTTTGCAACCCTGTGGACTGTAGCTCACCAGGCTCCCCTGTCCATGGGATTTTCCAGGCAAGAATATTGGAGTGGCTTGCCATTTCCTCCTCTAGGGGAGGTTACAGACCCAGGGATTGAACCAGGGTCTCCTGTATTATAGGCAGATAACTATCTGAGCCACCAAGGAAACCCTGAGGAATTTTTTAAAAGTAAAGACTGGTTTGCACAGAAGTGGAAGCTATAATGCTTTTACCTGATGGACTATTTTGGAGTCATTACGTGCACTACAGAATGTTACAGAACCTGTTAGTATAAATTGTAGTGTTAATAGTTCACATGAGAAAAATCAGGTAAATATCTCAATGAATGCAAAAAATAAAACAACATAAAATCCAATATCTATTCCTTATATAAGGTAAAAAAGATCAATTCTTATATTTAATTTAATCACATCAAAAAGCATCATCAAACAATGATCAGACTTCAAATTTTCCATTTAAATTTCACAAACAAAGCTGCTATCACCACTACACATTGCTCTGAAAGTAAAATTCAATGTAATAAAATAAAAAAAAATAAATAAGGAGTCTACATACTGAAAAACAGTATACAAGATTGTCAATGTTTAGAGATGGTGTGCATGCGTGCGTCCTAAGTTATTTCAGTTGTGCCCAACTCTTTGCAACCACATAGACTACAGCGCTCAAGGCTCGTCTGTCCATGGAATTCTCCAGGCAAGAACACTGCAGTAGGTTGCTATGCCCTCCTCCAGGGGATATTCCCAACCCAGGAATTGAACCCATGTCTCTTATGTCTCCTGCATTGGCAAGCAGGTTCTTTTACCACTAGCACTACCTCGGAAGCCCCATTAGAGAGTATTTGATGGCATTAAAGATTGAATCAAAGTGACTGGTTAAAAAATGTAACTTGTAAAAATAAACACTTTTCCTATATAGAAATGATATTGCAAGAAAAAAGTAATTAAGCAATTTCTCAAAGAGCAAAACAAATAAATAGAAATCACCTTAAGAGTGAATGTGCAGAACAGATATGAAGAAAATATTGCAACTTTCTGAGGAGACATAAAGAAAAGTTGAATAAATGGTCCTGTATCATTATCAATTCAACCTTAAAAGAAAATCACCTGAAAAAAACAATAAGATTTTGAGAGGTATTTGACAAGACTGTATTCAATTCTGTGCTTCTCCAGTGGCTCAATGTTAAAGAATCTGCTTGCAATGAGAGAGATGCAGGTTCAATCCCTGGATCAGAAAGATCCACTGGAGGAGGGCATGGCAACCCACTCCAGTTTTCTTGTTTGGAGAATCCCATGGACAGAGAAGCCTGACGGGCTACAGTCCATGGGGTTGCAAAGAGTCAGACACGACTGAAGCGACTGGGCATGCACACACGTATCAAATTCATCTAAAAGATTAAATACACTAGAAATAGCCCAGGAAATTTTTCAGAGAAAATAAAATGAGAAAGGACTTATTTTTATCAAAAGTTAAAACATAAAATTCCAGAAGCTAAAACATTTGTGGCAGGACTAGAGTATCAGGGATCTGCTGTTGCATAATCAGTTCAGTTCAGTTGCTCAGTCGTGTCCAGTGCTTTGTGACCCCATGAACTGCAGCACACCAGGCCCCCTGTCCATTACCAACCGCCGGAGTCTACCCAAATCCACATCCATTGAGTCAGTGATGCCATCCTCTGTTGTCCCCTTCTCCTTCTGCCCTCAATCTTTCCCAGCATCAGGATCTTTTCAAACGTTGCATAATAAATGTCCGCAAAATATATCAGCTTATGAAAAAGGATCGAAGAGAGTCAGATATGACTGAGGTGACTTAGCATGCACACAGGGTTGTCTTAAGGCTTAGCTAGGGAAACCTAGTTCCTTAACCTGCTTCTAAGCTCAGTCACTTGGTTGTTGGAAAGATTCAGCTCCTCACAGGCTGTTGGTCAGAGATCTTCCTCATTTCCTTGCCATACGCCTTTGCCAGAGGGCAGCTCACAAATGGCAGGTGGCTTCACCAAAGCAAGCCAAGGAAAAGGAGAGGGAGGGAGTGTAGGGGGCTGGGCTGGATAGGGGAGAGGGAAACTAGCAACATGGAAGTCAAGGTTTTGTAATCTAATTCTTGCTCTGACATGCCATTACTTTCCTTAGAAAAGAGTCCACTTCCTTAGAAGCAAGTCAATAGGTCCAACCCACATTCAAGCAAAAGGAATTACACAAGACATGAATACCAGGATACCATGAACACCAGGATCAGTGGGGATCATCTTACAAATCTTCCCACCACAACTAGAGAGAGAAATCAATGCAAGAATGTAAAGAATATTTTTTAAAAAGACCCCAATTCTTTTGAGAATTTAGTATGTCATAAATATAGCATTCCATATGAATGATGAACAGCTCTACTGATGATCATGTCATTGCCAAATCAAATTATCACCAAAGAATTATTTCTGCATAAGCAATTAGTGATCTGGAAAGGAAAATCTGGGCCAACAATCTCTCGTTGTTGTTGTTCAGTTCCTAAGATGCACCCAACACTTTGTGACCCCATGGACTGCAGCATGCCAGGTTTCCCCATCCTTCCCCAACTCCTGGAGTTTGTTCACTTTCATATCCATTGAATTGGTGACACTAACCAACCATTCCATCCTCTGTTGCCCCCTTTCCCCTCCTGCCCTAATCTTTCCCAGCATCAGGTCTTTTCCAATGAGTTGGCTCTTCGCATCAGGTGGCCAAAGTATTGGAGCTTCAGTTTCAGCATCAGTCCTTCCAATGACTATTCAGAGTTGATTTCCTTTAGGATGGACTGGTTGGATCTCTTAGTGCTATCCAACGGTCTCTAAAGAGTTTTCTCCAGCACCACGGTTGGATCTCTTAGTGCTATCCAATGGTCTCTAAAGAGTTTTCTCCAGCACCACAGTTTGAAAACAACAATTCTTCAGTGCTCAACCTTCTTTATAGTCCAACTCACATCCATACATGACTACTGGAAAAACCATAGCTTTGACTCTATGGACCTTAGTCAACAAAGTGATGTCCCGGCTTTTTAATATGCTGTTTAGGTTTGTCATAGCTTTTCTTCCAAGGAACAAGCGTCTTTTAATTACATGACTGCAGTCACTATCCACAGTGATTTTGGAACTCAAAAAAATTAAATCTATCAGTTTCCACTTTTTCACCATCTATTAGCTATGAACTGATGGGACTGGATTCCATAATCTTGGTTTTTTGAATGTTGAATTTTAAGCCAGCTTTAATATACAAAAGTTAATCATTGATGGATTAAAATGTACATGTAAGAAGAAGAATAAGTATAGTAGCAGGATTTTTAATAATTACTATATCTGCATGATTAAAGCATTTTTTTAATCTGACACAAAACCCAGAAGCCATGAAAATAATTTTTGTTATCATTTGCCTATATGAAAACATTTAAGCACCCACATGGAATGAAAAGTTGGAAAAGAATGTGTGCTATATATTTGACAAATAATTTATTTTCTTAATATAAAAGTAGTACTTTTAAATAAGCAAACAGTAACCTAATAGAAAATTGAAGAATATGTAAAGATCTAACATATATATGAAAAGCTGCCCAGCTAACCTCCTAAAGAAATATGTTAGAAAAATGAGATACCATTTTTAACTATAAAAATAGCAAATATTTTAAAGTTTTACAACCTACAGTTGACAAAAGTGCAGAGAGAATGTAAATTTAGGCTGTGATTTTGGATTGGTAAATTACTTCATAGTTAAAAAGTGTGTGTAACCTTTAACCCAACAACTCCAATACTAAGAATTTATCCTAGAGAATTCATGGAAGCATACAAAGATCACACACATAAATATAATTGTGGCTGCATTCAAGGCTGCCGTGTATCATCTAGACTGTGCCCTGCACTGGTCTTTCAGACAAAGTTGTAGGGAGTTGCCACAGGGGGAAGAGCTCCAACCAAACAAATCAAACATCGTTGTGTGGAGCTCTACCTGTCAAGGAAAAACGAGTATCATTTTGAGTCCCAGTAGGAAACTGATGGTGTACTCAGTTGGGTAATTTGAGTAGAGTTCAATAAATAGGCTGTTTACAGAGGGAGAGCACAGTGTAGAGAAACTAGAAAGGCTAGTAATACAATGTCCTAGTACTCAAAGGGCAAGAAAAGGAACAGATATCAGATGAGAAATGCTGGACCTTGGGAAAGAGAGAGAAAATTTGCAAGAAGAAGCCAGCCTCCAGCAAGCAGACCAGAAAGAGTCAGAGGAATAAATACCCCAGCCTCTTTTTGTTTCCTCTTTCCAGTTTCCTGCAGCTGCTCCTATTGGCTGAATCCAACAGAAAGGTAAAAACACATTGATATGATCTATATGCAGATCAGGAAACAGGCAAAGTGGAGAGAGGAAAAGAGGGGAACTGGAGGGGTCTGTGGAAAACATCCCAATATCATTTTCTAACCCACGCAAAGGTGTCACACAATTGATAGCTATCTTAGTATGCAAGTTTTATAATGGCAAGAAAACAGAAAGAGTTCAAATTTTCATTGCTGAATTAATGTACATTATACTACAATGCTACTGAGCTTTTTAAAAAGAAATTATAAAGTTATTTGTTGTATTTTATTTATTCATTTTTAAATTTTATTGAAATACAGTTGATTTACAATATTATATTTGCTTCAGGGGTACAGCAAAGTGATTCATTTATATATATATGTATTCATATATGATGCTAAGTCACTTCAATTGTGTCCGACTCTTTGCGACCCCATGGACTGTAACCCACCAGGCTCCTCTGTCCATGGAATTCTCCAGGCAAGAATACTGAAGTGGGTGGCCATTTCCTTCTCCAAAATATTCATATATATATATATATATATATGTATGTATATGTCAATTCTTTTCTAGATTCTTTTCTATTATAGGTAATAACAAGGTTTGAGTACAGTTCCCTACACTATACAGCAGGTCTTTGTTGGTTATCTGCTTTATATAGTACTGTGTATATTTGAGGAGAAGGCAATGACACCCCATTCCAGTACTCTTGCCTGGAAAATCCCATGGACGGAGGAGCCTGGTGGGCCACAGTCCATGGGGTCGCTAAGAGTCGGACACAACTGAGCGGCTTCACTTTCACTTTTCACTTTCATGCATTGGAGAAGGAAATGGCAACCCACTCCAGTGTTCTTGCCTGGAGAATCCCAGGGATGGGGGAGCCTGGTGGGCTACCGTCTATGGGGTCGCACAGAGTCGGACACGACTGAAGTGACTCCCAGCAGCAGCAGTATATATTTGAATCCCAAACTCCTAACTTATCCCTTGTACCTTTCCTTTTGGGAGCCATAAGTTTGTTTTTTGTGTCTATGAGTCTATTTTTGATATTACACAATGGAATATTGCTCAGCCATAAAAAATGAATGCCATTTGCAGCAACATGGATGGATCTAGAAATTATCATATTAGGTAAAGTAAGTCAGCAGAGAAAGACAAATATGAGATCACTTATATGTGAAATCTAAAAAATATGATACAAGTGAGCTATTGAGCTTTTATTTTAAAAATGAGGAATATGTACATAGAACGGTCTGAAAAAGAAACTGAGGCATTTTAATACATTAAATACAATCTGAATGATTCTCTCAATGTGTGTGTGCATGTCTAATACGCTGCAATGTGGAAAATGTTACATTATCTAAGAATAAACTTTCATATGCCCAAGAATTTCTGATAGAACATCTGACACTCTTAAAAAAGATTCTCTTTACGGAGTGACAGAAAAGGGGAAGGAAGAACAGAGAACAGGAGACTTCATATTTTTATTTTATATTATTCATAATACCAAAACAAAACTTAAAATTTTACTTTGGCAAAAACTATTTTTAATATTCTTTACCAGGGATGTAACAATACTGTGAAAATGTAGTTTATATTAAAGCATGGGAAAATTGTGTAAACAATATAATTATAAAAATATTTTTTAATATATACAGGGGAGAAAACTTTTTAAAAAGGAAGCATCAAACATTACCATGGTTGAATAAAGGAGGAAAGGGGGATTATTGGCATATTTTAACACTTTGCATTTCTTAAATATTTTTAATCGGAATATGATACTTTTACAGTGGAGAAANACTGAGGATGAGATGGCTGGATGGCATCACGGACTCGATGGACGGGAATCTGAGTGATCTCCGGGAGATGGTGATGGACAGGGAGGCTCTGCGTGCTGCGATTCATGGGATTCCAAAGAGTCGGGCATGACTGAACTGAACTGAAGAGGACTTTCCTGGCAGTCCAGTGGTTAAGATTTCACCTTCAATGCAGGGAGTGTGTGTTAAATCCCTGGTTGGTGCACTAAGAGCCCATATGCCTCACCACAAAAAAAAAACAAAACACAAAACAGAAACAATATTGTAACAAATTCAGTAAAGACTTTTAAAATCGTCCACATCTAAAAATAAACAAACAAACAAAAATCTTTTAGGAC
The DNA here is from genome assembly GCA_006410735.1 of Raphicerus campestris. Classification (NCBI taxonomy): domain Eukaryota; kingdom Metazoa; phylum Chordata; class Mammalia; order Artiodactyla; family Bovidae; genus Raphicerus; species Raphicerus campestris. Next base: position 595,134 of record SJYW01033525.1, read on the forward strand.
TTCTCTGGTGGCATAGTGGATAAGAATCTGCCTCAGAGCAATTAAGCCTGTGTACCACAACCACTGAAGTCCACACACTCTAGGGCCCTCGAGCCACAACTGAGCCCATATGTTGTAACTACTGAAACCCTCGAGACTTAGAGCCTGTGCATCACAAGAGAAGCCACTGCAATGAAAAACCTGTGCGTCACAGCAAAGAGTAGCCCCCATTCAGCTCAACTATAGAAAGCCCGTGCAAGCAACAAAGACCCAGAGGAACCCCAAATCAATCAATCAATCAATCAATAAAATTGTAAAAAAGAATCTTTTTAAAAAAATAAAAGGAATACTGGTATCAGTTCAGTTCAGTTCAGTTGCTCAGTTGTGTCCGACTATTTGCGACCCCATGAATTGCAGCACGCCAGGCCTCCCTGTCCATCACCATCTCCTGCAGTTCACTCAGACTCACGTCCATCGAGTCTGTGATGCCATCCAGCCATCTCATTCTCTGTTGTCCCATTCTCCTCCTGCCCCCAATCCCTCCCAGCATCAGTCTTTTCCAATGAGTCAACTCTTCGCATGAGGTGGCCAAAGTACTGGAGTTTCAACTTTAGCATCATTCCTTCCAAAGAAACCCCAGGGCTGATCTCCTTCAGAATGGACTGGTTGGATCTCCTTGCAGTTCAAGGGACTCTCAAGAGTCTTCTCCAACACCACAGTTCAAAAGCATCAATTCTTCGGCGCTCAGCCTTCTTCACAGTCCAACTTTCACATCCATACATGACCACAGGAAAAACCATAGCCTTGACTAGACAGACCTTAGTCGGCAAAGTAATGTCTCTGCTTTTGAATATACTATCTAGGTTGGTCATAACTTTTCTTCCAAGGAGTAAGCATCTTCTAATTTCATGGCTGCAGTCACCATCTGCAGTGATTTTGGAGCCCAGAAGTCTGACACTGTTTCCACTGTTTCCCCATCTATTTCCCATGACGTGATGGGACCGGATGCCATGATCTTCGTTTTCTGAATGTTGAGCTTAGGCCTTCTCAAATGGGAAAACCAAAGAGATTTCTGTCACATATATGACAGCCCTCAAGGACAAGAAAGATGGATCAGAGGGTTCTGTATCAACTCTCACTTTTCTTGTGAACTTACATGTCTGGTAAGTCACCCTGATGGGATGAATTAAGGCATTGTTCCCCACATTGGCTCTCTTCCCTGGAGAGTGATGATGCATCCCAGCCCATTTCCAGGTGACTTGCAGTGCCTTTCTATAAGTAAAGTACACTTTTCCATCATGTTAGCAGATCTGGTCATATGACTTATTTGAGCCAATGAAATGCAAGCAGAGGTGACAGTGGCCCAGTCCCAAGCAAATGCTTTGAAGAATCACATTTTTTCAGCCGATTCATTTTTTTCTCTCTGTCACAAAAATAGCATGTTCCAGCTAACCACTGTTCTTTGGCTGGTTCCTGGAAAGAAGAAACACTTGGAGGGGAATTGTAACCACAGATGTACAAACACCACCATGTAATGAGTGGGAAATGAAAACGTGCTATTGTGAGCCCCTGGGATGTGGAGACTGTGTGTTACTGCAGTTAAACTGACTATTATATCTGATAGCACAAAATAGTAACACAACTCCACTGGGATAAGCACCTCATCTCTTAAAGCATCCATCCCTTAAGGAGTTTGGATTTTATTGTAAAGATGAGCCAAAGGAGATTATATAGGCTTTGTTGAAGCCCTATGTTGTCATCTGTAGGCTGAAAGTACCAGGGATCAAAGAACAATTGTTGTACCATCCTAGAAGAGCTGGGATGCTCAGGTAAGCCATAGTGATTCTGACAGGTCACAATGAGCTCTTCCACAATTCTGGGAGTGAACATGCAATAGATCAACCTTGAAGTGGTGAGGCACAGCATAGGTTTATATTTCCCCCACTATGACCCATTTCTTAGGATCCACGGCAAATCAATTTGTCCTCCATTCCTGGAGTCTAGATGGGCTTCTGAGGTGGTGCTGTGGTAAAGTATCTGCCTGCCAGTGCAGAAGACGCAGGAGACCTAGGTTCGATCCCTGATTAGGGACGATCCCCTAGAAGAAGAAATGGCCACCCACTCCAGTATTCTTGCCTGAAGAATCCCATGAGCAAAGGAGCCCAGTGGGCTACAGTCCATCAGGTTACAAAGAGTCAGACGGGACTGAGTGATTGAGCGCACACTTACAAACACACACACACATACACAGAATAAACACACACGGTCGGAGTGATCAGAAGGTCACTAAACAGAAACTATGTCTTTGGGCTCCCTGTTCTGTACCTGCCTTGATGGCCTCTGCTCTTGGTTTTCATTTGTCAGTTCATGGGCTGTTTGACAGCTCTGCTGCTAAGCCAGTGACCTTGCAGTGCAATTCCAGATACTTTAAAACTCAAAGTTGGCATGTTTGTCCAATGAATTGAAAGCATTTAAAAATATCTAGAGAAGAAGCCAAGAGCAACTGAAGTTCTAACCACCTGAACAAGAACTGACAAACCCAGGTCCTGCCAGGACCAGCAGGGAGGGAGAAGGACTGTGATTCAGAACCAGAGTTGGATGGCAGAGATGCAGGGCTAGGCAGAGGGGGTTTGTTCCTAGAACACTGCTGCCTAATCCAGGAAGGACAGACAGGGCTAGGAAGCCAACCGCAAGCACAGCTACGCCCCAATCCTTGGCAAGCTCAACTTGGTGGAGGGGCACAGGGCTCCTGAGTGCAGCCCGTGACAAGCTGACTAGGGCAATCAAAGATGAGATCCACTGTCCCTGAAGTCATCCTTCAGATGAGTGGCTAGGAAGACTCATTCTTCAGCTACACCCACTTGAGCGAATGACTCAGCCTCAGGGACATAAAAGTCTGAGAAGGATGAGCAGAAGGAACTCTCAACAGGATTGAAACAAGGATTTTCCAGGGATATCCTATCATGGAGCGGCCACAGCTGGCAAGTACAGAGGAGCCTGCTTCCTCCATGAGGCCCTTCTGTAACCAATGAGGAAACTGAGCCCAAGGAGGTGAAATGACCCACCCCACACCATAGCCAATGAATGCATGGGCCAAATTTCCTATCTTCTGGTGAAAGCGCTTTCTCAGTCCCCACACTTGCCTGTCCACAATAAATATAAGGGCTTTGCTGGAACCCCTAATATCCAGGTCAGGTCAGCAGAAAGAAGTTGTGACTACAACAGAAAGAGCTTATGAATCTTGTTGCAACTGACAAGTGATCAGGCCCGGACAATGAACTTTCTGCTCTAAATTTCCCAAAAGGTATGAAATACCACTGTATAGACTCACAGAACAGAAGTTTATGGTTGCCAGGGGAAAGGATGGGCGGAAGGGATAGTTAGGGAATTTGGGATTGACATGGACACTGTACTATATTTAAAATAGATAACCAACAAGGATCTACTGTATAGCACAGGGAGCTTGCTCAGTGTGTGGCAGCCTGGATGGGAGGGGTGTTGGGGGAGAATGAATACACGTATATGTATGGCTGAGTCCCTTCACGGGTCACCTGAAACTATCACAAGGTTGTTAATTGCCTATACTTCAATCTAAAATAAAAAGCTTTAAAAAAGATACTGTTATATAATTATTATCTACATGTGGAGGGTTAAAAAAAAAAAATCAACCCATGTAATGCCCAAACTATTGAGACTTCATATTTGAGAATTCTGCAAGTCATCCATATGGTCGGGGGTAAGAGGCCTCCTTAATGAGAATTCCATAAGACATAAGTAAGACACATTACACTCCATTTGGGGCCGGGGGTAGGGAAGGCAGGTGGGTGGAGTAGAAAGGGCCCAGAAGAGGAAGGAAGATGAGGGAAGTGCTTACCAAAAACACTCGCTGACAAATAATGAAAAGAAAGAACTTGGCTGTGGTGGGNCTGTTTCCACTGTTTCCCCATCTATTTCCCATGACGTGATGGGACCGGATGCCATGATCTTCGTTTTCTGAATGTTGAGCTTAGGCCTTCTCAAATGGGAAAACCAAAGAGATTTCTGTCACATATATGACAGCCCTCAAGGACAAGAAAGATGGATCAGAGGGTTCTGTATCAACTCTCACTTTTCTTGTGAACTTACATGTCTGGTAAGTCACCCTGATGGGATGAATTAAGGCATTGTTCCCCACATTGGCTCTCTTCCCTGGAGAGTGATGATGCATCCCAGCCCATTTCCAGGTGACTTGCAGTGCCTTTCTATAAGTAAAGTACATTTTTCCATCATGTTAGCAGATCTGGTCATATGACTTATTTGAGCCAATGAAATGCAAGCAGAGGTGACAGTGGCCCAGTCCCAAGCAAATGCTTTGAAGAATCACATTTTTTCAGCCGATTCATTTTTTTCTCTCTGTCACAAAAATAGCATGTTCCAGCTAACCACTGTTCTTTGGCTGGTTCCTGGAAAGAAGAAACACTTGGAGGGGAATTGTAACCACAGATGTACAAACACCACCATGTAATGAGTGGGAAATGAAAACGTGCTATTGTGAGCCCCTGGGATGTGGAGACTGTGTGTTACTGCAGTTAAACTGACTATTATATCTGATAGCACAAAATAGTAACACAACTCCACTGGGATAAGCACCTCATCTCTTAAAGCATCCATCCCTTAAGGAGTTTGGATTTTATTGTAAAGATGAGCCAAAGGAGATTATATAGGCTTTGTTGAAGCCCTATGTTGTCATCTGTAGGCTGAAAGTACCAGGGATCAAAGAACAATTGTTGTACCATCCTAGAAGAGCTGGGATGCTCAGGTAAGCCATAGTGATTCTGACAGGTCACAATGAGCTCTTCCACAATTCTGGGAGTGAACATGCAATAGATCAACCTTGAAGTGGTGAGGCACAGCATAGGTTTATATTTCCCCCACTATGACCCATTTCTTAGGATCCACGGCAAATCAATTTGTCCTCCATTCCTGGAGTCTAGATGGGCTTCTGAGGTGGTGCTGTGGTAAAGTATCTGCCTGCCAGTGCAGAAGACGCAGGAGACCTAGGTTCGATCCCTGATTAGGGACGATCCCCTAGAAGAAGAAATGGCCACCCACTCCAGTATTCTTGCCTGAAGAATCCCATGAGCAAAGGAGCCCAGTGGGCTACAGTCCATCAGGTTACAAAGAGTCAGACGGGACTGAGTGATTGAGCGCACACTTACAAACACACACACACATACACAGAATAAACACACACGGTCGGAGTGATCAGAAGGTCACTAAACAGAAACTATGTCTTTGGGCTCCCTGTTCTGTACCTGCCTTGATGGCTTCTGCTCTTGGTTTTCATTTGTCAGTTCATGGGCTGTTTGACAGCTCTGCTGCTAAGCCAGTGACCTTGCAGTGCAATTCCAGATACTTTAAAACTCAAAGTTGGCATGTTTGTCCAATGAATTGAAAGCATTTAAAAATATCTAGAGAAGAAGCCAAGAGCAACTGAAGTTCTAACCACCTGAACAAGAACTGACAAACCCGGGTCCTGCCAGGACCAGCAGGGAGGGAAGAAGGACTGTGATTCAGAACCAGAGTTGGATGGCAGAGATGCAGGGCTAGGCAGAGGGGGTTTGTTCCTAGAACACTGCTGCCTAATCCAGGAAGGACAGACAGGGCTAGGAAGCCAACCGCAAGCACAGCTACGCCCCAATCCTTGGCAAGCTCAACTTGGTGGAGGGGCACAGGGCTCCTGAGTGCAGCCCGTGACAAGCTGACTAGGGCAATCAAAGATGAGATCCACTGTCCCTGAAGTCATCCTTCAGATGAGTGGCTAGGAAGACTCATTCTTCAGCTACACCCACTTGAGCGAATGACTCAGCCTCAGGGACATAAAAGTCTGAGAAGGATGAGCAGAAGGAACTCTCAACAGGATTGAAACAAGGATTTTCCAGGGATGTCCTATCATGGAGTGGCCACAGCTGGCAAGTACAGAGGAGCCTGCTTCCTCCATGAGGCCCTTCTGTAACCAATGAGGAAACTGAGCCCAAGGAGGTGAAATGACCCACTCCACACCATAGCCAATGAATGCATGGGCCAAATTTCCTATCTTCTGGTGAAAGCGCTTTCTCAGTCCCCACACTTGCCTGTCCACAATAAATATAAGGGCTTTGCTGGAACCCCTAATATCCAGGTCAGGTCAGCAGAAAGAAGTTGTGACTACAACAGAAAGAGCTTATGAATCTTGTTGCAACTGACAAGTGATCAGGCCCGGACAATGACCTTTCTGCTCTAAATTTCCCAAAAGGTATGAAATACCACTGTATAGACTCACAGAACAGAAGTTTATGGTTGCCAGGGGAAAGGATGGGCGGAAGGGATAGTTAGGGAATTTGGGATTGACATGGACACTGTACTATATTTAAAATAGATAACCAACAAGGATCTACTGTATAGCACAGGGAGCTTGCTCAGTGTGTGGCAGCCTGGATGGGAGGGGTGTTGGGGGAGAATGAATACACGTATATGTATGGCTGAGTCCCTTCACGGGTCACCTGAAACTATCACAAGGTTGTTAATTGCCTATACTTCAATCTAAAATAAAAAGCTTTAAAAAAGATACTGTTATATAATTATTATCTACATGTGGAGGGTAAAAAAAAAAAAAAAAAACAACCCATGTAATGCCCAAACTATTGAAACTTCATATTTGAGAATTCTGCAAGTCATCCATATGGTCGGGGGTAAGAGGCCTCCTTAATGAGAATTCCATAAGACATAAGTAAGACACATTACACTCCATTTGGGGCCGGGGGTAGGGAAGGCAGGTGGGTGGAGTAGAAAGGGCCCAGAAGAGGAAGGAAGATGAGGGAAGTGCTTACCAAAAACACTCGCTGACAAATAATGAAAAGAAAGAACTTGGCTGTGGTGGGTGCAGTTAAATTGGGTTTTCATTTGAGAAACAGATCAAAAAACTAATTTAAAACACTTAGAGAGAGATAAGGGAGTTCCTTTAAAACACTGGTTTGACCCAAAGATCTTAGAAATACATAAGATGCAAATTTCTGTAGGTCTCTCTCACTCTTGCCAGTCACCATACTTTCATTTCCTCTCTAAACAGATTCAAATACCCATTCAGCAAAATTAATGCATGAGATCCTAAACAGAAATCTTCAGCTCTCAAAAGAGCAACTTAACCTCATTCTACAATCACTGTCAGGCTCCAGCGGAAGACGCTCTTCTTTTTTATCACTTGCACTTTGTTGCCGTTGGTCAGTCACTAAGTCGTGTCTGACTCTTTGAGACCCCATGGACTGCAGTATGCCAGGCTTTCCTGTCCTCCACCATCTCCTGGAGTTTGCTCAGACTCATGTCCATTGAGTCAGTGATGCTGTCTAACCATCTCATCTTGCATTCAGATGTCACCAAATGATGAAGTTCATGGGAGGAAATATTTCTCTGGTACTTGCTAGATTCATTTACTCATTTCTTCGGACTGCCTTTCACAGTGCCTATTTTTGTTATATGAGACAGACTGTGACCAGAGTTTCTCTTTGCATAAACCACACAGTAACCGTAACCTCAGAATAGCTTTCAGGGCTTACTGAGCTGTGACAAAACTCAAACAGTGGAAGTTAAAGGGTTTCAAAGAATCACTGAGGCATCTGATCCTTCTGAAAGTGATTCTATCACCAGATTATCTAATAGAGGCCACAAGCTGCTTGAAAATTAAAATTGAGAATGAGAAAATAGATAGGCAACGTGATGCCATGTAACTTGGGCTTTTCCTCTGCAAAGAAAGTCAAAGCAGACACAAGAGGGCACTTGAGCCCATATTCATTTTGGAAGCAAATTCTTTGTTACTCCTTCCACTCTCTTAGCCTCCTCACCTCGGGTCCCCACCCGAGTCTATGAACCTATTCCTTAAAGGAGCTAAAACCCACCTACCAAATGGAAAATAAGAAGTGGGTTGATTTTAAGTTTCACATAATAATGCATCAATTATCAGAGCAATACTGATGCTAAGATTGATATTAGCATGGAAATTTAGTCTTTGTCTACAGCAGTAAGTTTATTGCCCACTCTTGATCACAGACATGATGGGGTAGCACAGATAGCATGGCTCACCCTTAATCCAATAGCCTTTTCTAGTTTCAAAATCACCCTCCCTGAGAAGGATGAGCAAGGCTCATGTCAGAGAAACCAAACTGGCCAGTTGGAGTTTCATTTCCCTCCATTCAAGAAGCCATGATGAAACACCACAGAAGTAACTGCTTTAAAAATCACCTAGATTCCCCAAGGTATTTTAGATTACCTCATGGGGAATAGCAAAATATACATGTGCTTGTTTATGAAAACAAAAACTTTAACAAATACTAAAGTATAGATTTTATAGGCAATATTATCTGATCTTAATTAATAAAATTATAAGTAAATAATAAAAATGTGGTGCTAGTGGTAAAGAATCCGCCTAACAATGCAGGAGATGCAAGAGACCTCGGTTCAATCCCTGGGTTGGGAAGATCCCCTGAAGAAGGAAATGGCTACCCACTCCAGTATTCTTGCCTGGAAAATTCCATGGACAGAGGAGCCTTGTGAATTTCATGGAGTCAATGGAACCACCAATGCATGAGCACAGAGTAAAAAGATGACAGAAAATATCTTAATTATCTGGGCATTAAGAAATAGCCTCCAAAGTAATCCTACATTAGATTATTTTTTTTCTCCCACTAGTTAAGACCTCAGGTAGGGTATATGCTGTAAGGTGAATTACATCCTTCTCAAAATCCATATATCTGGGATCCTTAACCCTTAGTATCTCATAATGTGACTGATTTGGAAGAAAAACAGTCTTGATTTACACAGATGATTAAGGTAAACTGAGGTTGTTAGGGAAAATCTTAATCCAAAGTGACTGATGTCTTCATAAAAGCAGATGAGAACATGAACCAACACAGAGGAAAGACCACATGAAGACACAAGAAAAAGACAGCCTTCTACAACCAAGGGGAAAGGCCTTAGGAGAAACCCCACACTGCCAACACATTAACTTCACACCTCCAGAACTGTTAGGAAATAAATTTCCTTTGTTTAAGCCAGCCAGTCTTTGTACTTTGTTAGGGCGGCTCTAACAAATTAATAGAGTGTATTAATTCTTCCACAGTTTATGTACATACCCCAGTGTATTTGTTAGTAAGTAAAAAATTCACCATTAGAGAGTCACTTAAAAGCTAAGTATAATTGGACTCTCACATTTCATGTTTTGCTTNAACAAATTAATAGAGTGTATTAATTCTTCCACAGTTTATGTACATACCCCAGTGTATTTGTTAGTAAGTAAAAAATTCACCATTAGAGAGTCACTTAAAAGCTAAGTATAATTGGACTCTCACATTTCATGTTTTGCTTTTGTGCACAATTCACTGGAAGCATGTCTGAATTATGGAAATTATGACAAGATCAGCTTGGAATTTAGGCTATAAATTCTTAACACTTGATCCAACTAGATTACTATCATCTCCATTTTACAGCTTTCAAAAATGAAGCCTTCAAAGGCTAATCTTCCTCTTCAGGTTATGCAATTGGAAAAGGGAGGGGCTAGGATTTGCGCCTAGGTAGTCAGGGTCAGAGTTGTGTTCATAACTGTTGTGGGACTTTACCTCTACAAGCAGAGAGAAAAGAGACACTGATAAATTCTGAGCTTTAATGGCTGACAGAGAAGATTTCAATGTTTTGTTTTGAGGAAAAAGATAATCAGTTGAATGTTAAACCTGTTAATTCTCATAGAGACTTGGGACAAAGACCTGAGAGGGAAATAATGGGACTCCTTCATGTCGAGTCAGGTGGTCTGGTATTCCCATCTCTTTCAGAATTTTCCACAGTTTCTTGTGATCCACACAGTCAAAGGCTATGGCATAGTCAATAAAGCAGAAATNATCTATGTTGCAGCAAACGGCAGTCTTTCTTTCTTTTCATGGCTAATATTCCATTGCATATAGGTACTATATCTTCTTTATGAATTCATCTGTTGATAGACATTTAGGGTGCTTCCATGTTCTGGTTATTGTAAATAGAGCTGCAATGAACATTAGGGTGCATGTACCTTTTCAGATTATAATTTTCTCCAGACATATGCCCAAGAGTAAGATTGCAAAAGCTTATGGTAATAATTCTTTATTTTCAGTTCAGTTCAATCGCTCAGTCATGTCCAACTCTTTGCAAACCCATGGACTGCAGCACACCAGGCCTCCCTGTTCATCACCAACTCCCCGGGTTTACTCAAACTCATGTCCATAGATTCAGTGATGCCATCCAACCATCTCATCCTCTGTCATCCCCTTCTCCTGCCTTCAGTCTTTCCCAGCATCAGTGTCTTTTCAAATGAGTCAGTTCTTCCCATCAGATGACCAAAGTACTGGAGTTTCAGCTTCAGCATCAGTCCTTCCAATGAATATTCAGGACTGATTTCCTTCAGGATGGACTGGTCGGATCTCCTTGCAGTCCAACGGACTCTCAACAGTCTTCTCCAACACCACAGTTCAAAGGCATCAATTTTTCAGCACTCAGCTTTCATGATAGTCCAACTCTCACATCCATAAATGACTACTGGGAAAGCCATAGCTTTGAGTAGATGGACCTTTGTTGGCAAAGTAATGTCTCTGCTTTTTAAATATGCTAAGTTGGTCATAGCTTTTCTTCTAAGAAGCAGCGTCTTTTAATTTCACAGCTGCAGTCACCATCTGCAATGATTTTGGAGCCCAAGAAAATAATTTCTCTCACTGTTTCCATTGTTTCCCCATCTATTTGCCATGAAGTGATGAGAGCAGATGCCATGATCTTAGTTTTATGAATGTTGAGGTTTAAGCCAACTTTTTCACTTTCCTCTTTCACTTTCATCAAGAGGCTTTTTAGTTCCTCTTCACTTTCTGCCATAAGGGTGGTGTCATCTGCATATCTGAGGTTATTGATATTTCTCCCGGCAATCTGGATTCCAGCTTGTGATTCTTCCAGCTCAGCATTTCTCATGATGTACTCTGCATAGAAGTTCAATAAGCAGGGTGACAATATACAGCCTTGACGTACTCCTTTTCCTATTTGGAACCACTCTATTGTTCCATGTCCAGTTCTAACTGTTGCTTCTTGACCTGCAAATAGTCTTTTTAGGAGGCAGGTCAGGTGGTCTGGTATTCCCATTTGTTTAAGAATTTTCCACAGTTTGTTGTGATCCATACAGTAAAAGGCTTTCACGTAGTCAATAAATCAGAAGTAGGTGTTTTTCTGGAACTCTCTTGCTTTTTTGATGTTCCAGTGGATGTTGACAATTTGATCTCTGGTTCCTCTACCAAAATTCTTTATTTTGGTATACCATAAACATTGTACAACCATTACACACATTCTGCTAGTTTATCCCTACACTAACTCTGCAAGGTTGGTCTTATTCTATCCATTTTGAGGTGAAGAAATTTATTAACAGAAAAGTAATTGAAAACAAGTGTTTGTAACCATGATAGTGGGTCCACCATGGTTCCAACTCACAGAGAAATTCACAACTGTTGCAGGCAGTTCCATCTAAGCCAGGACAGCATATTTTTCTTTCACTCTTCCTGCTCTGACAAGGTGATTCGAGGGTGGCAGAAAATGCCACCCCAAAATATGCCTCTTTGGCATAGGGATTATTTTTGAGCCGACAGTGACTGACAAGAAGCAGATATAGGAACAGGTCTCTACCATCCTCCTCTCTGCATAAAAGCAGGACATAAATTTCCAAAGGCATCCCCTCTCCGCTCCCTACCAGGAAGGGAAAAAGTTAATTGCTGAGACCAGTTAGGCTCCTATCAGCCTGGAGAAGGCACCAGAGGGATCCACATAACAAACTCTACTAATTAGCTTTTATCTACCATTCGTTTCCCATGCATTTGCCTTCCCACTATTTACTGCCCAGAAGCTCAAAGTCCTTCTCCTTTGTCATGTCATATTCCTAAAAATGTAGTTAACCTCCCTTTGCTAAGATACTTCCCTGTGCACATGTCCACTCACGTCCAACTCTTTACAACCCCATGGACTGTAGTCTGCAGAGTTCCTCGGTCCATGGGATTTCCCAGGCAAGAATATTAGAGTGAGTTGCCATTTCCTCCTCCAAGGGAATCTTTCCTGATGTAGGGGTCGAACCCACATCTCTTGCACTGCAGGTAGATGCTTTACTGTTGAGTCACTGGGAAAACCCTGCTAAAATACTAAAATAAAATGTTAGTCAGTCAGCTGTATCCAATTCTATACAACCCCACGGATTGTAAGCCCGCCAGACTCCTCTGTCCATGAAATTCTCCAGGCAAGACTTCTGCAGTGAGTTGCCATTCCCTTCTCTAGAGGATCTTCCCCACCCAGGAATTGAGCCTGGGTCTCCCACATTGTGGGCGGATTCTTACCATCTAAGTCACAAGCCCAAATTCCACCAGCTCTCTCTGAGTTAAGCACCTCTGAATACTCTGAGTACTGTGTAATTGTGAAATGCATGCAAATAAACTGTTATTCCTTGTTAATCTTTGTTTTGTTTGTCCAATTTACAAAGCTCCAGCCAGAAAACACAAGAGAAGAGAACGTGAAAAGAAATTTCCCCTCCCATGCAAGTACCCCAAGTCTGCTCAGAGGATAGATCCAGAACTTTGGGATCATGAGTGATCCGTGGACAATAGGTTACTGAGGGCAAGTTGATCCCAAGAAGAGTGTAGCATTGATGCCTTCCACATCCTAGTCCTTCCTTCCACTCTCTGGCACCACTCTGATGATTCTACAGCCTTTATACCTTCTTCAGTTCAGCCAGTTCAGTTCAGTCCCTCTCTTGTGTCCGACTCTTTGTGACCCCATGGACTGTGGTGTGCCAGGCCTCCCTGTCCATCGCCAAGTCCCAGAGTTTACTCAGACTCATGTCCATTGAGTCAGTGATGCCATCCAACCATCTCATCCTCTGTCATCCCCTTCTCCTCCTACTTTCAATCTTTCCCAGCATCAGGGTCTGTTCAAATAAGTCAGTTCTTCACATCAGGTGGCCAAAGTACTGGAGTTTCAGCTCTAGGGTCAGTCCTTCCATAGAATATTCAGAACTAATTTCCTTTAGGATGGACTGGTTGGATCTCCTTGCAGTCCAAGGGACTCTCAACAGTCTTCTCCAACACCACAGTTCAACCGAATCAATTCTTTAGTGCTCAGCTTTCTTTATAGTCCAACTCTCACATCCATGCATGACGACTGGAAAAACTACACCTTGCTATCCTATACCAATTTCCCTTCTGCCATGTTCTCCTGATGATCTCAGTCCCAGGCTTACATAGTATTTATAAGGAAGCATAAGAAACTGCTTATGTGGGTGTTTGATTAGAGTCTGGAAATGTCCCTGGGTTCAAGTAAAGGTAAGACATAGATGGGAAGGGAAATACCCAGGTATCAGATTAATATTCAAAATAACCTTGCTACATGGGCTGTAGCCTAAAGAGGCAATTGTAGATCAGGGAAGAAAGAGCTAATTTAAACTTAGGAAATGTGTCAAAGCCAGACTTGGCTAAGATGGAAAAGAGGCATTTGGAGAAGAGATAGAAGCTTGTGAACCTGAGGACTGGATGGGACTTTAGAGATCTTAGAGTCTGTCTTCCTGTCACCCTCGCATCTTGACCTGGTGTATAAGCAAAGATCCAGCTTGAACCACATGGAGCCCTGGGAGGAGGCCAACCTAACAAAAGATGTCTGGAAATGGTGGGAGAAGAGGAGGACACAGAGAAATAGAAATCTGTGAATTATGTGTACTTCGTTTGATAAACAGAACCAAAATTAAAATTTTATTAAGTATGTATTTCTTGTCCATTGAAGAGTCCATTCTCCTGATGACCTGGGAGAGTCTAGGGGAAAAGATTGTTCTTAAGAATGTGCTATTTTCTTGAACAGCTGATATTTCTTGCATTCCATCCACTCACAAGCACATTAGAGTTAGTGGGACTTAACTGCTCTGTCTTGCAGGGGAAGTTTCTTCTCAGCTGTAAATTACACATTTTTGATTGACTATCATATCTGCTAGACCACTAGCAAACTATTGAGAAAATCACTGTCAACTACAAATTGGCTCTTACCAAGGGCATTGCCAATGACTGAACCACAAAGGCATTTGCCATTTGCCTCCACGGAGACTGAACCCCATGCTGCTACAGCTGTGGACCTTCAACAACCCCTGAGGGAGTTCAGGGTGGAGTGAGGCACCCTGTGCTCCAGGAAATCTGGTAGGATGGGTCTTTAGATAGTTGGATGCTTTTAGGAACAGATTTTAGGATCTCAGTCTTTGCATCTCTTCATATCTAGAGAAGCACTAAATCCCTTCATGGTGATATCAGAACTTCATGACCAACAAAAATCCTTTTGTAAAATGAGTGCTTCATGACATTGAACTCCCCCATCACCAAAACCTTATATACTGACTTTTCCCCACTGCCGATTTGGAGCAGTCTCTTAGAGCTATATGAGATGCTGCCTCCTGGGCTACAGTCTTCATTTTGCCCCAAATAAAACTTAACTCACAACTCTCAAGTTGTACGTGTTTTTTAGTCGACACCACTATTCCACCAGAATATACTATTAATGTCAGTAAAATCTGTAAAATTACCTTTGAGTTCTGGGGAAGAATCAGTTCAGTTCAGTTAAGTCGCTCAGTCGTGTCCGACTCTTTGTGACCCCATGAATCGAAACACGCCAGGCCTCCTTGTCCATCACTAGCTCTTGGAGTTCACTCAGACTCATGTTCATCGAGTCAGTGATGCCATCCAGCCATGTCATCCTCGGTCATCCCCTTTTCCTCCTGCCTCCAATCCCTCCCAGCATCCAATGAGTCAACTCCGCATCAGGTGGCCAAAGTACTGCAGTTTCAGCTTTAGCATCATTCCTTCCAAAGAACACCCAGGACTGATCTCCTTTAGAATCGACTGATTGGATTTCCTTGCAGTCCATGGGACTCTCAAGAGTCTTCTCCAACACCACAGTTCAAAAGCATCTATTCTTTGGCACCCACATANACCTGCAAATAGTCTTTTTAGGAGGCAGGTCAGGTGGTCTGGTATTCCCATTTGTTTAAGAATTTTCCACAGTTTGTTGTGATCCATACAGTAAAAGGCTTTCACGTAGTCAATAAATCAGAAGTAGGTGTTTTTCTGGAACTCTCTTGCTTTTTTGATGTTCCAGTGGATGTTGACAATTTGATCTCTGGTTCCTCTACCAAAATTCTTTATTTTGGTATACCATAAACATTGTACAACCATTACACACATTCTGCTAGTTTATCCCTACACTAACTCTGCAAGGTTGGTCTTATTCTATCCATTTTGAGGTGAAGAAATTTATTAACAGAAAAGTAATTGAAAACAAGTGTTTGTAACCATGATAGTGGGTCCACCATGGTTCCAACTCACAGAGAAATTCACAACTGTTGCAGGCAGTTCCATCTAAGCCAGGACAGCATATTTTTCTTTCACTCTTCCTGCTCTGACAAGGTGATTCGAGGGTGGCAGAAAATGCCACCCCAAAATATGCCTCTTTGGCATAGGGATTATTTTTGAGCCGACAGTGACTGACAAGAAGCAGATATAGGAACAGGTCTCTACCATCCTCCTCTCTGCATAAAAGCAGGACATAAATTTCCAAAGGCATCCCCTCTCCGCTCCCTACCAGGAAGGGAAAAAGTTAATTGCTGAGACCAGTTAGGCTCCTATCAGCCTGGAGAAGGCACCAGAGGGATCCACATAACAAACTCTACTAATTAGCTTTTATCTACCATTCGTTTCCCATGCATTTGCCTTCCCACTATTTACTGCCCAGAAGCTCAAAGTCCTTCTCCTTTGTCATGTCATATTCCTAAAAATGTAGTTAACCTCCCTTTGCTAAGATACTTCCCTGTGCACATGTCCACTCACGTCCAACTCTTTACAACCCCATGGACTGTAGTCTGCAGAGTTCCTCGGTCCATGGGATTTCCCAGGCAAGAATATTAGAGTGAGTTGCCATTTCCTCCTCCAAGGGAATCTTTCCTGATGTAGGGGTCGAACCCACATCTCTTGCACTGCAGGTAGATGCTTTACTGTTGAGTCACTGGGAAAACCCTGCTAAAATACTAAAATAAAATGTTAGTCAGTCAGCTGTATCCAATTCTATACAACCCCACGGATTGTAAGCCCGCCAGACTCCTCTGTCCATGAAATTCTCCAGGCAAGACTTCTGCAGTGAGTTGCCATTCCCTTCTCTAGAGGATCTTCCCCACCCAGGAATTGAGCCTGGGTCTCCCACATTGTGGGCGGATTCTTACCATCTAAGTCACAAGCCCAAATTCCACCAGCTCTCTCTGAGTTAAGCACCTCTGAATACTCTGAGTACTGTGTAATTGTGAAATGCATGCAAATAAACTGTTATTCCTTGTTAATCTTTGTTTTGTTTGTCCAATTTACAAAGCTCCAGCCAGAAAACACAAGAGAAGAGAACGTGAAAAGAAATTTCCCCTCCCATGCAAGTACCCCAAGTCTGCTCAGAGGATAGATCCAGAACTTTGGGATCATGAGTGATCCGTGGACAATAGGTTACTGAGGGCAAGTTGATCCCAAGAAAAATGTAGCATTGATGCCTTCCACATCCTAGTCCTTCCTTCCACTCTCTGGCACCACTCTGATGATTCTACAGCCTTTATACCTTCTTCAGTTCAGCCAGTTCAGTTCAGTCCCTCTCTTGTGTCCGACTCTTTGTGACCCCATGGACTGTGGTGTGCCAGGCCTCCCTGTCCATCGCCAAGTCCCAGAGTTTACTCAGACTCATGTCCATTGAGTCAGTGATGCCATCCAACCATCTCATCCTCTGTCATCCCCTTCTCCTCCTACTTTCAATCTTTCCCAGCATCAGGGTCTGTTCAAATAAGTCAGTTCTTCACATCAGGTGGCCAAAGTACTGGAGTTTCAGCTCTAGGGTCAGTCCTTCCATAGAATATTCAGAACTAATTTCCTTTAGGATGGACTGGTTGGATCTCCTTGCAGTCCAAGGGACTCTCAACAGTCTTCTCCAACACCACAGTTCAACCGAATCAATTCTTTAGTGCTCAGCTTTCTTTATAGTCCAACTCTCACATCCATGCATGACGACTGGAAAAACTACACCTTGCTATCCTATACCAATTTCCCTTCTGCCATGTTCTNCCGAATCAATTCTTTAGTGCTCAGCTTTCTTTATAGTCCAACTCTCACATCCATGCATGACGACTGGAAAAACTACACCTTGCTATCCTATACCAATTTCCCTTCTGCCATGTTCTCCTGATGATCTCAGTCCCAGGCTTACATAGTATTTATAAGGAAGCATAAGAAACTGCTTATGTGGGTGTTTGATTAGAGTCTGGAAATGTCCCTGGGTTCAAGTAAAGGTAAGACATAGATGGGAAGGGAAATACCCAGGTATCAGATTAATATTCAAAATAACCTTGCTACATGGGCTGTAGCCTAAAGAGGCAGTTGTAGATCAGGGAAGAAAGAGCTAATTTAAACTTAGGAAATGTGTCAAAGCCAGACTTGGCTAAGATGGAAAAGAGGCATTTGGAGAAGAGATAGAAGCTTGTGAACCTGAGGACTGGATGGGACTTTAGAGATCTTAGAGTCTGTCTTCCTGTCACCCTCGCATCTTGACCTGGTGTATAAGCAAAGATCCAGCTTGAACCACATGGAGCCCTGGGAGGAGGCCAACCTAACAAAAGATGTCTGGAAATGGTGGGAGAAGAGGAGGACACAGAGAAATAGAAATCTGTGAATTATGTGTACTTCGTTTGATAAACAGAACCAAAATTAAAATTTTATTAAGTATGTATTTCTTGTCCATTGAAGAGTCCATTCTCCTGATGACCTGGGAGAGTCTAGGGGAAAAGATTGTTCTTAAGAATGTGCTATTTTCTTGAACAGCTGATATTTCTTGCATTCCATCCACTCACAAGCACATTAGAGTTAGTGGGACTTAACTGCTCTGTCTTGCAGGGGAAGTTTCTTCTCAGCTGTAAATTACACATTTTTGATTGACTATCATATCTGCTAGACCACTAGCAAACTATTGAGAAAATCACTGTCAACTACAAATTGGCTCTTACCAAGGGCATTGCCAATGACTGAACCACAAAGGCATTTGCCATTTGCCTCCACGGAGACTGAACCCCATGCTGCTACAGCTGTGGACCTTCAACAACCCCTGAGGGAGTTCAGGGTGGAGTGAGGCACCCTGTGCTCCAGGAAATCTGGTAGGATGGGTCTTTAGATAGTTGGATGCTTTTAGGAACAGATTTTATGATCTCAGTCTTTGCATCTCTTCATATCTAGAGAAGCACTAAATCCCTTCATGGTGATATCAGAACTTCATGACCAACAAAAATCCTTTTGTAAAATGAGTGCTTCATGACATTGAACTCCCCCATCACCAAAACCTTATATACTGACTTTTCCCCACTGCCGATTTGGAGCAGTCTCTTAGAGCTATATGAGATGCTGCCTCCTGGGCTACAGTCTTCATTTTGCCCCAAATAAAACTTAACTCACAACTCTCAAGTTGTACGTGTTTTTTAGTCGACACCACTATTCCACCAGAATATACTATTAATGTCAGTAAAATCTGTAAAATTACCTTTGAGTTCTNGGAAGGTCTTTAAAAGAACCACTTATAGAGACTGGGGTGTCTTGCATGAAGGATTATGACATCTCACCACCACTACACTCTCCGCACCATCCCCCACCCCCAGACAGCTGATGCCAACTCAGTCGCAGCAACTCCAGGCCTCACAATGACATTGGCCCTGAGGGGAGTTTCCGAAAATGAACTAGAGTTTCCTGGATGTGTGGGGAGGTGAACTCACGTAACTCAGATTAGGACTTGAACCCAAATGGCCAGGACTTGAATCTGGCCAAAACCCACAGTGTTCCAACTGAGATCACACACCTTGTCTCAGGAATTAATGAAGCTCAAGTTCCTAATCTTTCATTGCAGAAAGAATTCAGTGAGAGACAAAGTGATAGGTAAGAAGTGGATTTATTTAGAGAGAAACACACACCACAGACAGTGTATGGGCCATCTCAGAAGATGAGAGTGGCCTCAGAATATGGTGCGATTAGCTTTTATGAGTTGGGTAATCTCATAGGCTAATGACTGGGAGAATTGTTACAACCATTGTGGGCAAGGGGCAGAAATTTCCAGGAACTGAGTTGGCTCTATGTCAAGAACTTTTATCACTTATATAACAGCATCTAATGGACCACTTATGTTATTATTTCCAAGAAAATGTCTTTAAACAATGGTTCCTTGGTGGCTCAGATGGTAAATAATCTGCCTGCATTGTGGGAGACCTTGGTTCAATCCATGGGTTGGGAAGATCCTCTGGAGAAGGAAATGACAACCTACTCCAGTATTCTTGCCTGGAGAATCCCATGGACAGAGGAACCTGGCAGGCTATACAGTCCATGGGGTCGTGAAGAGTTCATCCCAACTGAGAGTAACACACATACACAAAAACTATGGAGTTTGCTCTCATTTGAGGTACAAAAGGGCTTCTTTCCTATATACATAAACTAGAGAATACCATTAAGAAATAAAAATATTGCTCTAAATGTTAAGCTAACAGAGGCAAGAACATATTCCTAAGACTTCACTATTCAACATGCAATGCATGCTATTGAAATTTATAATAAAATTAATGTAAAGCTTAAAAAATGAAAATAAGGTAGAACTACTTAAAATAGGTTAGAAAAACAAGACCGGGAGCTGACTGTGGCTCAGATCATGAACTCGTTATTGCAAAATTCAGACTTAAGTTGAAGAAAGTAGGAATATCCACTAGGCCATTCAGGTATGACCTAAGTCAAAGCCCTTTCTATTATACAGTAGAAGTGACAAACGGATTCAAGGGATTCGATCTGATAGACAGAGTGCCTGGAGAACTATGGACAGGGGTTCGTGACATTGTACAGGAGGCAGTGATCAAGACCATTCCCAAGAAAAAGAAATGCAAAAAGGCAAAATGGTTGTCTGAGAAGGCCTTACAA